>OX621216.1:8667605-9260105 GCA_951640565.1 Petrophora chlorosata | reverse complement strand
ACCTAACCTAACCTAACCTAACCTAACCTAACCTAACCTAACCTAACCTAACCTAACCTAACCTAACCTAACCTAACCTAACCTAACCTAACCTAACCTAACCTAACCTAACCTAACCTAACCTAACCTAACCTAACCTAACCTAACCTAACCTAACCTAACCTAACCTAACCTAACCTAACCTAACCTAACCTAACCTAACCTAACCTAACCTAACCTAACCTAACCTAACCTAACCTAACCTAACCTAACCTAACCTAACCTAACCTAACCTAACCTAACCTAACCTAACCTAACCTAACCTAACCTAACCTAACCTAACCTAACCTAACCTAACCTAACCTAACCTAACCTAACCTAACCTAACCTAACCTAACCTAACCTAACCTAACCTAACCTAACCTAACCTAACCTAACCTAACCTAACCTAACCTAACCTAACCTAACCTAACCTAACCTAACCTAACCTAACCTAACCTAACCTAACCTAACCTAACCTAACCTAACCTAACCTAACCTAACCTAACCTAACCTAACCTAACCTAACCTAACCTAACCTAACCTAACCTAACCTAACCTAACCTAACCTAACCTAACCTAACCTAACCTAACCTAACCTAACCTAACCTAACCTAACCTAACCTAACCTAACCTAACCTAACCTAACCTAACCTAACCTAACCTAACCTAACCTAACCTAACCTAACCTAACCTAACCTAACCTAACCTAACCTAACCTAACCTAACCTAACCTAACCTAACCTAACCTAACCTAACCTAACCTAACCTAACCTAACCTAACCTAACCTAACCTAACCTAACCTAACCTAACCTAACCTAACCTAACCTAACCTAACCTAACCTAACCTAACCTAACCTAACCTAACCTAACCTAACCTAACCTAACCTAACCTAACCTAACCTAACCTAACCTAACCTAACCTAACCTAACCTAACCTAACCTAACCTAACCTAACCTAACCTAACCTAACCTAACCTAACCTAACCTAACCTAACCTAACCTAACCTAACCTAACCTAACCTAACCTAACCTAACCTAACCTAACCTAACCTAACCTAACCTAACCTAACCTAACCTAACCTAACCTAACCTAACCTAACCTAACCTAACCTAACCTAACCTAACCTAACCTAACCTAACCTAACCTAACCTAACCTAACCTAACCTAACCTAACCTAACCTAACCTAACCTAACCTAACCTAACCTAACCTAACCTAACCTAACCTAACCTAACCTAACCTAACCTAACCTAACCTAACCTAACCTAACCTAACCTAACCTAACCTAACCTAACCTAACCTAACCTAACCTAACCTAACCTAACCTAACCTAACCTAACCTAACCTAACCTAACCTAACCTAACCTAACCTAACCTAACCTAACCTAACCTAACCTAACCTAACCTAACCTAACCTAACCTAACCTAACCTAACCTAACCTAACCTAACCTAACCTAACCTAACCTAACCTAACCTAACCTAACCTAACCTAACCTAACCTAACCTAACCTAACCTAACCTAACCTAACCTAACCTAACCTAACCTAACCTAACCTAACCTAACCTAACCTAACCTAACCTAACCTAACCTAACCTAACCTAACCTAACCTAACCTAACCTAACCTAACCTAACCTAACCTAACCTAACCTAACCTAACCTAACCTAACCTAACCTAACCTAACCTAACCTAACCTAACCTAACCTAACCTAACCTAACCTAACCTAACCTAACCTAACCTAACCTAACCTAACCTAACCTAACCTAACCTAACCTAACCTAACCTAACCTAACCTAACCTAACCTAACCTAACCTAACCTAACCTAACCTAACCTAACCTAACCTAACCTAACCTAACCTAACCTAACCTAACCTAACCTAACCTAACCTAACCTAACCTAACCTAACCTAACCTAACCTAACCTAACCTAACCTAACCTAACCTAACCTAACCTAACCTAACCTAACCTAACCTAACCTAACCTAACCTAACCTAACCTAACCTAACCTAACCTAACCTAACCTAACCTAACCTAACCTAACCTAACCTAACCTAACCTAACCTAACCTAACCTAACCTAACCTAACCTAACCTAACCTAACCTAACCTAACCTAACCTAACCTAACCTAACCTAACCTAACCTAACCTAACCTAACCTAACCTAACCTAACCTAACCTAACCTAACCTAACCTAACCTAACCTAACCTAACCTAACCTAACCTAACCTAACCTAACCTAACCTAACCTAACCTAACCTAACCTAACCTAACCTAACCTAACCTAACCTAACCTAACCTAACCTAACCTAACCTAACCTAACCTAACCTAACCTAACCTAACCTAACCTAACCTAACCTAACCTAACCTAACCTAACCTAACCTAACCTAACCTAACCTAACCTAACCTAACCTAACCTAACCTAACCTAACCTAACCTAACCTAACCTAACCTAACCTAACCTAACCTAACCTAACCTAACCTAACCTAACCTAACCTAACCTAACCTAACCTAACCTAACCTAACCTAACCTAACCTAACCTAACCTAACCTAACCTAACCTAACCTAACCTAACCTAACCTAACCTAACCTAACCTAACCTAACCTAACCTAACCTAACCTAACCTAACCTAACCTAACCTAACCTAACCTAACCTAACCTAACCTAACCTAACCTAACCTAACCTAACCTAACCTAACCTAACCTAACCTAACCTAACCTAACCTAACCTAACCTAACCTAACCTAACCTAACCTAACCTAACCTAACCTAACCTAACCTAACCTAACCTAACCTAACCTAACCTAACCTAACCTAACCTAACCTAACCTAACCTAACCTAACCTAACCTAACCTAACCTAACCTAACCTAACCTAACCTAACCTAACCTAACCTAACCTAACCTAACCTAACCTAACCTAACCTAACCTAACCTAACCTAACCTAACCTAACCTAACCTAACCTAACCTAACCTAACCTAACCTAACCTAACCTAACCTAACCTAACCTAACCTAACCTAACCTAACCTAACCTAACCTAACCTAACCTAACCTAACCTAACCTAACCTAACCTAACCTAACCTAACCTAACCTAACCTAACCTAACCTAACCTAACCTAACCTAACCTAACCTAACCTAACCTAACCTAACCTAACCTAACCTAACCTAACCTAACCTAACCTAACCTAACCTAACCTAACCTAACCTAACCTTTTTTTTTTTTTTTTTTTTTTTTGTTGACGCTGGGAAAAATGCATTACGCATACCCCCCCATCGGGGGATGAGGGGGGTATGTGGGACTCCCGGCACTGAGACCGGTATACCCACTAAACAACCCAGCGGCACTCCGGCATCGTCTGTGCGGAGGGGGACTGGGAAACCGGCAGAGCCTTTCCATCCAGTCCCCCGCCGACGACCGCCCGCCTTCACGGCGGGCCCCGCACGCCCCTCCCAGCGGGAGGGGCCCGGGAATGACCGCGAGTGCTCGGCCATTCCCGCCCGACGGTGGTGGCGAATAGGTGCAATGCGGGAGAAGGCACCCCCGCGCCTATCTCCCGCTATTCACCACCGGCAAGGGGTAGGAGAAGACCACGTCTTCTTCTGCCCCTTCTCCGTCTCCGCAGCGGCGCCGCAAGGGGGTCTCGCTCCCTTGCGCGCTCCGCCGCCTCCTTTTGCGACATCACGTCCTCGCAAAAGGAGGCGACCGCTGCCCAGGCCCCCTCGCCTCCCAGCATGGCGTTGACCACGCTGGGAAGCGAGAGATCCTGGCCGACGACGGCGACCAAGCTGCGGCGCAGCTCAGCCCACGACGGGCACACCTCGAGGGTGTGCTGCGCCGTGTCCTCCGCGGTGCCACAGTCGTGGCACGCCGGTGTCTCCTCTCGTCCGATCCGGTGCAGGTACGATCCGAAGCATCCATGCCCGGATAACACCTGCACCAGACGGAACGAGAGGAAACCGTGGGACCTCCCGAGCCAGTCTCGCAGGACCGGCCCGAGAGCGTCCAACGTTCGTCGGCCAAACGCGGCGGTGGCGAGGTCCTCCGTCCAATGGAGGACGACCGCGTCCCTCGCCTCGCGCCGGACGGCCTCCCGCTCTTCCGGGGCGGGGCACTCACCGAGCGCCCTACGCCCCGCCGTCCACTCGTACACTCTGGCGAGCACCCCTGCCTCGAGCTCCCAAGGAGGGGTGCCAGCCAGAGCGCACGCTGCCGCGAAGCTTACCGACCGGTAGGCCCGCGACACCCGCTGCGCGATGGCCCTTTGGGGCCGACGGAGAGCTGTGGCGTTCTCCCTCCTTCGGAGGGAGTCCGCCCAGATCGGGGCCCCGTAAAGGGCCATACTCTTCAGGATGCCGGCATATAAATGCCGGCACCGCCCTTTCGGCCCTCCCGTATTCGGGAGGAGCCACGACAAGGCGCCCGCAGTCTTCAGCAGGCGCGTCGACAGCCCGCTGAAGTGCGGGCCGAAGCGCCACCTGCTGTCGAGTGTAAGGCCCAGATATTTCATCTGGGCCTTCACCTCGATCCTGACGCCCTCCACGACGATGTGGGCGTCAGGGGGTGTGCGCTGCCGAGGCCCGTGGAAAAACACGGCCTCGGTCTTATTCAGCGCCACCTGCAGGCCTAGTCGGCGGATCCTTCCCGCGACCAAGGATCCGCCGGCCGAGGCCAAACCCACCACCTCCCTGAAATCCCTGCCCCGGGCCGTGAGCAGAGTATCATCTGCATAGCAGATGACACACGTGCCCCGGAGGAGGGTACCCCGCAGGAGCCAATCGAATCCGATGTTCCACAGGAGCGGTCCTAGGACCGACCCCTGTGGAACACCAGACTCGGCTCCGTACCTGCGAAGCTGGCCTGTCCGATCTACGAGGAGGACCAATCGGTCCTCCAGGTAGTCGGACAGGAGATTCCGCAGGTACCGAGGTACTCCGTGGTAACGGAGCGCCTCCAGGATCGTCGAGTGAGGGACGGAGTTGAAGGCGTTGGCTATGTCAAACGACACAGCCAACACTCCGTCCCCTGCCTCGACGGCCTCCCGCACTTGGCCCTTGAGGCGGGCCAAGGCGTCTACAGTCGAACGCCCCCTTCGGAAACCGAATTGGGCGTCCGACAGGTCCGGCCCCACCCTCCGCAGGTGGCCGCTCAGCCGGTTGGCCACAATCCCCTCGAACATTTTACCGACCTCATCGAGCAGAACGATGGGCCGGTATGCCGAGGGGGAGTCCGCTGGGCGTCCCTCCTTTCGGAGGAGGCACAGCTGCCCCTCCTTCCAAGGTTTCGGGAACCTCCCAGCCGTGAAACACGCACTGAAGAGGTCCCGAAACCTCTCCTCCATTTGGAGGGCGGCGATGGCGACGATCCGAGCGGGAACGCCGTCTGGCCCAGGGGCCGTCCGCTTGGCACGGAGGCGGAGAGCCTCCCCCTCAAACTCTGCCACCGTGACTGGAGGGGCCTCCTCCTCCTCCTCCTCCGGCGAGGCCGCCCCCCGCGGGGGGTCCATTGCTGGAGGGGTGAATTCGGTCCTGCACGGAAACAGGCACCGAACCACCCCATCGAGCAATGCGGGCTCGAGAGTCTCCGCCAGCGGGGGACCGAAGGGGCGCAGTTTGTTCCGCGCCGCCTTGTACGGTCTCCCGTACGGGTCCCTGTCGAGACCCTCAAGCATTTCGACCCTCGCCGCGTCCTGGGCGGCGCCAATCGCCGCCTTGAGGACCCCCTTCGCCTCTACGTAAGAGGCGTAAAGAAGGTCCTCGGCCTCCTCATCTCGGCGGCTGCGCCTCCGACTCCGCGCATAGGTCCTTCTTGCCGCCACGCAGGCGGCCCGGAGCCCCGCTAGCTCCTCCGACCACCAGTATACGGCGCGTCGGGGAGGTGGGCGGCGAGACCGAGGCATGCTTGAGTTGCACACCTCGGTCAGGGACTCCCTGAGTTGGCCCGCGGCAGCGTCCACGTCCAGGACTTGGAGGGGAGGCGCCAGCCAGCCCTGGACGAACGCCGCCTCCATAGCCGCCTCCCGGTCCAGGCGGGTGAGAGCCCACCGTGGAAAGGGAGAACGGCCCGAGGGACCCGTCCTCCGGGGGCTCTGGGTGGATGGAAGGATGTCGAACCGCACATATCGGTGGTCCGACATCGTTTCCACCATCTCCACCCGCCAGTTCACGACGCGGGCGGCTAGCACGGGGGTGGCGAACGAGACGTCCACCACCGACCCTCCCCGTTGCCGCACACACGTCTGAACCGTCCCTCTGTTGAGGAGGGACACACCCGACGAGGCCGCCCAGAGCTCCACAGCGGGACCCCGGACGTTACAAGTGGCGGCCGGGTTACCCCAGACCGCCGACTTGGCGTTCAGGTCGCCCAATACGGCGACCTGACGCGGCGCCGCCCTACCGACCACCCCGGTCAGGACTTCGAGAAAGTTCTCGAAGTCCTGGAGGGGGCGGTTAGGGGAGAAATACACGCCCACCATGGCTATTTCTCCCCACGCGGCGGCCACATATCCCGGTCCCCTCTCTAAAAGCGAGAGGGGAGGGGAGTCTGTGGAAGACCGCGCCACCAATGCCACCGAGCCGTCCCGATCACCTAGCCAACGGCTAGGGACCGAGTACGGCTCAGCGACCACCGCCACGTCCACCAACCACTCAGCCAGGACCTGTATCAACAGGTCCTGGGCTGCTTTGCAGTGGTTGATGTTCGCCTGGAGGATGCGATGTTCGACCCTATCCATCATTCGGACATCGCATTCTCCTCAGCAGCCGCCGGGGTTCCCGTTGCGGGGACGGCGGCGGCGGTCGCGGCAGGCCGGGTCGGCACCTGCGCTTTTCCCTTCTTGGGGGGAGGATTACAACTCCTCCCCTTCATAATGTGGTCGGCCGGGCGGCCGCTGGCGGCACACACCACGCAGTGCGGCTTGGCGGCCGTGCAGGTGGCGGACTTGTGCCCCTCCTTACCACAGCGGTAGCAGCTGTCCGTCCTGTCCACCGCGGACGGACAGAGGGCCCGCGTGTGCCCGATTCCGAAGCACCTGAAGCAGCGTAAAGGCTGATCTTCAAGTGCTCGGACCCGGCACGAGCTGAAGCCCACGCAGAGCCGCCCCTTGGCGAGGGCGGCTTTAGCCACGGTGACTGGGCACTCAAGGCGGATGGTGCCCATGCCGCCACGGCCAGGCCGGATGCCCCGGCCTTGCACCGCTGCGACGTCGCAGCTACCTATCGCTGCAACCGCCGCGATCACCTCCTCTTTGGTGACCGAATCGTCGAGATCGGTCACCTCCAAGGTCGCGGACTTGATGGGCCGCACCACCTTGGCCACGTCCGCAATGACCTCTTTCAGCTTCGCTGCAAAGAGGTCCGCGTTTGTGCCGCCCTGTGCCCCTGGGAACTCGAAGATTCGAGCTCCGGCTTGGGTCCGGCGGCACGCCACCGCTCCGATCCCCAATTGGGTGGGATCGGCGTTGGTACGAGCCCGTTTCAAAACGGACTCGTACGTCTCTCCCCGCTCCGCAGCCTCCGCGGTGAGCGTCACCACGACGGCTGCGGTCTTGGGAGGAACCAACTTCCTCCCACCGGCGGGGGCCCTATTGACTGCAGGAGCAGCGGTGGCGGGCGCGGGGGCCGACTTCTTCCCCTTTCCCTTACCCTTTCCCTTGCCGGTCCCCTGGGACGGGCAGGGAAGGGTGGTCGCGGGAGTGGCAGGGAGGGCGGCCGCTCTCCCCTGTTTCTTGGCCTTTCTCTTCCCCCTCCTGACCACTTCCGTCCAAGAATTGGACGGGGTGGAGGAGGGTAGAAGGGTGTCCTCCTGTTGGGAGGACGGCCCCGGCTGGTTCGGCCTCTTATCCTCCTTTTGGGAGGATGGCCCCGGCACTTGCGGCCTCTTGTCCGCCGCGAGTGGCGGTCGGAGGCGCTTCTCCGGCAAGAGCCTGTCCTCGATGCCGGCGAGGCAGGCTCTTGTGAAAGCCCTTTCCTCCACGACAACCTTGCGGATGACATCCTCAAGGTTGGAGGAGGAGGTAGGGCCCTCAGCCGCTGGTCTGGCGTTGGCCTGAGTGGGCCGGGCCGTGGCTTCAGCCAACTTCTGATGCAGCTGGCTGACCTCCGACTGCAGGCGGTCGACCTTCGCCTGCAGTTGCCGCGTCTCATCGGTTGCGGTGCGCTGCACCAACTCCCGGATGATGCCGCGCATGCTTGCGGCCCGGCACTTAAGGGACTTTTGGAATGTCCCTTTTAGGTTGGAGGACTTTGAGGCGACCTGAACTATCTCCTCCTCGTCCTCCTGCGCCATACGCTCCAGCTCCTCCAGGGAGTGGTCCGCGTACAGGACGATGGACCCGCCGTACCCGGACCTTCCCCGCGTGGTGCGCGCCTGCTGCTCCTTAGCAGCGACACTCTCCTCCAGGTCCTGCTGGAGCTGCACCCGACGAGCCAGGCTCAACTCGCGTTGAGCATCAGCTAGACCCACGCTGTGGGTGTCCGCCATAACGGTGGAAGACTTCTTTGCCTTCGCCTTCTTCCTTGGCTTGCTCTTCGTTGAGTCCGAAGAGCAGGACCCAGCCTTCATGAAGGCCCGCTTCTGAGCTGCCTGTTGGCGACTCTCCGCTGTCGCCATCGGCATCGAGGCATCGGACTCGAACACGACGGAATCGTTGTCCGAGTCCGACAACTCGTCCGCCCTACTGAGCACGCTAGCCGCGGATGATGCGCGGCTAGCCTCCACTACCGACGCAGCGTCGTCGGCTTGGCCCTGAGAAGGGCCTTTTGGTGGGCCCTGAGAAGGGCCTTTTGAGTGGCCCTGATAAGGGCCGTTTGGTTTGCGGAAACGCCCGCAGGCGTCCCGCGCTGATTTAGGCATGTTAGCCTCCGCCAGTGTTGTAGATGACCCGCAAGAATATCTACAAATCACAGCGCACTTTAGCCGAGCCCAGTCTGCCACTCCGTTACGGTGACAGAACTGGGTCAACCTAACCTAACCTAACCTAACCTAACCTAACCTAACCTAACCCCAGTCGCGTCCCAACCACGCTCAGGTACGCTGCGAATCCAAGTCGCTCCGCAGTTAAAAAAAAAAAAAAAAATCGTGAAAATAGTATTTTTTTAACGGTACAACAAAGTGCAATACGTCAAAAGTTGCGGGCAAACGAGGCGCACACGATAGTGAAAACCGCTTTCTCGAGTGATCGTTTTTCGCGAAGTTATTAGTGAAAAAGTGAAAAAGTGACAAATTTTGTCACTTCAAAGTGAAACGCTGCCTAAACGAGATCAGTGACCTACACTTTTTTAAGTGTCAGATTGTGTGCCTCTACGAGCTCTACAACTTGGTGCAAAATTTGGATTTTTGCACCGCACCACTGCGGAGAAATAACCTTAAAACTAAAAACCACGTGGCCACGTGGTCATAGAACCAGAACTGCGCGACAAATTTGGACGACGCAGTCAGCAGAGCCCCTGGCAGGGGACCCCGACCCCGTTTCCAGACTTCAAAAATTCTCATCACGGACCAAGAAAACAGCAAGTAAAGAAATTAAGTAAAATTTTGATAGTAAAATTAATTTTAAAACAACATTTTCAGCGACAACTTATGTTAAGAATTTTTTGTACAATAGGTTTTAGTTAGTTCTAAATTGGTGCAAAAATTCAGATTTTTTCATTGCACCGTTTTCGAGATAAAAATTTTTGAAAATTGGCCTAACCTCAACATTTGGAAAAATACTTTTGAATCTGAAAGTCTGAAAACTCGGAAGGGAGCGACGCCATAGTAGCAATATATCCCCGTACTCAAATATCCAAGATCTCGCTACGGGGACGAAGATCTCAAAGATATATGTTTTTTGCGGTCCAGAAACTTAAAATCATAGATAAATAAATCAATAGTCTCAGTTTCCTAGTGACCCCCCCCCCTGAAACTGTTAGTTGTAAATACCTGGCACCAAGCACTCATTCTTACAAAGTTTCAGATTTTTGGAACCTCTAGTTTTTATAATAAAATCATATCAAATAAAACCACAACCGCAAAAAAATTTTTATAAAATTGTAAAATAAACTAATAATGCAGAAAGGGGCATCATCATCATAAAAACATATCCCCGCTGTCACTTTTTCAAAAACTCGCTAGGGGGACGAGTTTCTTTCAGTTTTACGTGTTTTGCGGTCCGAAAAATTATATTAGTAAACTATTAAATTAAGAAACTCAACTTATCAGTGACGCGCCCCCCTGAAACTGTTAGTTGTAAATATCTGGCACCAGGCACACATTCTTACAAAGTTTCAGATTTTTGGAACTTATAGTTTTCATATTATTTTTATATCAAATAAAACCACAACCGCAAAAATTTTTCATAAATTTGTAAAATAAACTAAAAATGCGGAAAGGCGCATCACCATCATAAAGACACATCCCCGCTGTCACTTTTTCAAAAATTCGCCAGGGGGACGAATTTCTCTTAGTTTTACGTGTTTTGCGGTCTGAAAACTCCAATTAGTAGACTATTAAATTAAAAACTTCAACTTATCAGTGACGACTACCTCTGAAAACGTTTGTTGTGTGTGCCCTACACCAGCACTATATTCCAGTCAAGTTTCAGTTTGTTGGGACCCACCGTTTCCCAGGTTATTTTGTATTGGAAATTACCAAAACGGCAAAAAGAACCATTTTAAAGTTGTAACTGCAATAACTCAAAAACGGTGCGCTTTAGCGCATTTTTGACAAAAATTTGTACATTAGACCATAGGTCTAATGTACAAGTTTCGTTTCGGCTGTAATTTACAATATTTTTAAATAAAAAATTTACTTTTTCGAAAAATTTTAAATTTCAAAATTCTAGAAACTAATATTGTCTTTTTTAAATATCTTGGGAGCGGTGCGTCTCGGGAAGCTTCTAACTGTGAAGATAGTTTTATTAGCTTAGTGTTTAATATTAACCCTCCCCTAGTGCCACCCCATCCCCCCCCTTTTTTCTAATTGTATAACTGTTATATATGTGTAGTTAAGTACCAAATGTTGAAGTGAATTTGGATTACGATAGAGAATAACTAACTCTCTTAAATTGTAACGTCTGGCTCTATATAGAGTCAATATTAATATATATTTTCGAACCAACTATTGGATATAAGAACTTTTTCGTATCTTTTCCGACCATAAACGGGCTATCCTAAACGGCTAGGACAAAATACAGACAAGCTCTACCTAGAGTAAACTAAATAAATAAATTCAAAAATAATTGGTACTTACCTTGCCGGACGACGCCGCTGGAAACCACCGTCAGGAAGCCGCAGGGAAACCTGAAAAAGAAAAAAAAGGAAATTAGAACTGGCACAAAAAGCGTAATAAAAATTTTTTATTTACTTTATTTTATTTTTACAATTTACTAACTCTATTTAGAATATAACTTTTTAATTGAGATTTACAACTTTTACAAACCTTCTTAATTCATAGTTAAATCTTAGCGGAATTTAGCTATATTATTTTATTTTACTTATGGTGACTCAACCCGCGAGCGAATCCCAAATGTTCCGAACACCTCCAAAGACAGTAAATCAAAGTCAGGACGACTCCCCAATAACAATGGTTGGGAATTTGACTGGAGAATTGAGACCCACACAAAAGGACGGCGAAACAAGCCAAACCCCAAGTGTTAGAAGAAGCGTAGGAGAATGGGAGTCCAGCAAATTCGTATCTCAAAGGACCAAGACCTCCCCAAAGAAAGCTGCTCCAGTGGAGCCCCAGAAACCGAAGCCGAGGACACTGCTCTCACGTAGAGAGTCGGTAGAAGCAACTGGGAGCCCACCAAAACAGGAGAAAAGTAAATACACCGACAGGCTCACGGAAGCGAAAGCTTGCGTCGCGAAAGCCAAGCTGAATTTGGGGCAGTCTCGGAACCTTAAGACCGAAATAAAGGAAGGAGTAGTACAGGCAATAGACAGACTCTACCAGTTGGTCAAAGAAACAGAATCAGTGAAAGGCCAGAAAAGCAAAAAACCCGAACCCGAACCCGAACCAGTAAAAGAAAAAGAAATGGGAAGGGAAATAGAGAAGGAACTGACCAGAAAGATCGAAGAGCATATGAACCTTTTAAAGGCTAACACCGAAAGAATGGAAGCCTTAAAGGAGACCCTAGAGCGACATTCATATGCGAGTGTGGTGGCCAAGTCTACTGGAAGGCAGCTCCCAGTTCAGACCGCACTACACTCGGTAGTAGTCACAGCGAAAGACGAAACGGAAACAGGAGAGGAAGTCTTGGATAGAATAAGGGCAGTAGTTAATGCAAAGGAAGGAGGAGTGGCAGTGGAAAGAATAAGAAAGGCCAAAGACAGAAAGGTGATAATGGGTTGCAAAACAGAAGAAGAAAGACAGATAGTGAAGGAGAGACTCAGGAGAGCAGGAGAACATCTACACGTCGAGGATATTCAAAATAAAGACCCTCTAGTTATCCTCAAAGACGTATTGCAGTTCAACAGCAACGAGGATGTTCTCAGAGCCCTGAGGAATCAAAACAAAAATGTCTTCCGGGACATTAATAAAAAAGACGACAGGATGGAAATCGCTTATAAGAAGCGAACCAGGAATCCTCATACAAACCATGTCATATTACGAGTCTCCCCTAAGATATGGAACTGTATGGTCGAGGCAGGATCAGTACACATTGACCTCCAGAGGATCAGAGTAGCAGACCAGTCGCCATTAGTCCAGTGTTCAATGTGCCTTGGATACGGACATGGCAGAAGGTTCTGCAAAGAGACCCTGGAAAAATGTAGTCACTGCGGGGGGCCCCACATGAAAAACGAGTGTGCAGACTGGCTCGCAGGCGCAGCTCCTTCGTGCTGCAACTGTAAACACGCCAAGCTAGAAAAAGTGGATCATAACGCCTTTAGCCAGGAATGCGCAATCAAAAGAAAATGGGATGCACTGGCTCGAGCCTCAATAGCGTATTGCTAAGGTGGATCCGGGTAAAAAACCGTCCTCAACTGCAAAGCCATACTTCGGAGCCCAAGCAAACTTGCAGCGAAAGGAACTGGCAACAAACGAAATGATGCTCGAGGCATACAATAGGAAGATGGCATTTGCGCTGCTACAAGAGCCCTATGTTGGTGCAATAGGTGAAATGAAAAACTATAAAGGAGCCAGAATCTACCAATGCACGAATCGAGGTGAAAACGTGGTAAAGGCAGCGATAGTTGTTTTTGACAGCGAAATCGATGTCTTTCAATACCCAGACCTGACTACCCCAAACATAGTCGTGATAAAAATAAAAACAACAGCGTGGGAAATGGCATTGGTCTCATTTTACCTAGAACCCGATCCAAAACCAATCGAACCATACTTGAAGCATTTGAGGACGATCAACGAAAAGCTTGGAAAATGCATGTTGATAGGCGGAGACGCCAACGCAAAGAGCACATGGTGGTGTAGCCCCAAGACAGACAGTAGAGGAGAAGATATGGTGGGAACTATACACGAACTGGGTATGGAAGTGCTTAATGAAGGTGACACTCCGACCTTCGCAACGGTACGAGGTGACAGGACACTCACCAGCTTTGTCGACGTTACGGCATGCACAGCGGATCTGCTTAACTTGGTGGAAGACTGGAGAGTAGATGAAGGCATGACAAGTTCTGACCACAACGCGATAACTTTTAAATTAAGACTAACAAAAGCAAAAGGAGCCAATGTAAGTAGAACAACACGTATTTACAATAGTAAAAAAGCAAACTGGAGCCTCTTTCGTGAGAAAACGGCCCAGTTGCACCAAGAACATAACATAAACAAAACAGAATTTAACAAAATCGAAAACAAAACAGAAATAGACCAGAAACTAGAAACATACACAAATATAATATTAGAAGCATGCAATGTTAGTATACCCAAAAAGAAAACAAAAGAAGAACTTACCTTACCGTGGTGGTCCGAGGAGCTTGTCCGGCTGAAGAAGGAGGTCACCACCAAGAAGAGAAGAATCCGATGTGCAGCGCAAATCCGGAAACCGAAGGTCGTCGAGGCATACCTGAAAACAAAAGAAAAGTATGAAGAGGAAGTAAAGAAAGCACAAACAAATAGTTGGAAGGAGTTCTGTTGCAAACAGGATAGGGAAGGACTGTGGCAAGGTATATACAGGGTTATAAAAAGGACTGCAAGAAGAACCGAGGACATACCACTAACAAGCGAAGGCAAAATACTTGACCCAAGAGACTCGGCAACTTTGCTGGTCAAAACCTTCTACCCGGAAGACAAAAAAGATGGGGACAACGCTGATCACAGTAGAATTAGAGAAACAGCGGACAAAATAAATGAGTTGGAGAATGATAACCATGATCCACCATTTACAATTGAAGAGCTGAAATCCGCTGTGAACAGCTTTGACCCCAAAAAAGCTCCCGGACCGGAGGGCCTGACGGCCGACATTTGTAAACAAGCGATTGACCAGGACCCGGAAACATATCTATCACTGGCAAACAAATGCTTGGAATTGGGGCACTTCCCAAAAAAGTGGAAGGAAGCCACCGTAGTAGTCCTAAAGAAGCCGGGGAAAGAAAATTATTCGGACCCAAAATCCTATAGACCCATCGGACTTTTGCCAGTGATGGGCAAGATCTTGGAAAAGATGCTTGTGGGTAGGATAAAGTGGCACCTGATCCCGAGGCTTAGTACTCGCCAGTACGGATTCATGCCCCAAAAGAGCACCGAAGACTCCCTCTATGTCCTAATTCAACATATACGTAGCAAGCTTGAAGATAAAAAATTAATAACAGTAATATCATTGGACATAGAGGGAGCCTTCGATAGTGCATGGTGGCCCGCAATAAGAGTCCGGCTGGCTGAGGAAAAGTGCCCAGTCAACGTCAGAAGGTTAATGGACAGCTACTTAAGGAATAGAAGAGTTATGCTTAGGTATGCAGGCCAAGAAGTCTCTAGGGAAACCACCAAGGGATGCGTCCAGGGCTCAATAGGCGGTCCAATTCTATGGAATCTGCTGTTGGACCCATTACTAAAAGGATTGGAAAGGCGAAAAGACTACTGCCAGGCATTTGCGGATGATGTAGTCCTTGTCTTCAGTGGGGACACGGCGGTGGAGATACAAAGACGCGCCAATGACGCCCTTGCCTATGTTCAGGAGTGGGGAATCAAAAATAAGCTGAAATTTGCACCGCACAAAACCAAAGCAATGCTTATTACGCGGAAACTTAAATTCGATACTCCACTGCTGAACATGGGAGGAACCGACATTGGCATGTCTCAAAACATCAAGATCCTAGGGCTCACCATCGACAACCAGCTGTCTTTTAAAACACATGTAGCAAACACTTGTAACAAAGCAGTAAACATCTACAAGCAGTTGTCGAGGGCGGCCAGAATCAGCTGGGGCCTCCACCCCGACATCATCCGTACTATATATGTAGCAGTGGTTGAGCCAGTCATTATGTATGCCGCTAGTGCATGGGCTCCAGCCACAAAAAGGATAGGCATACAAAAGCAGCTGAATGTGGTACAACGCGGGTTCGCTCAGAAACTTTGCAGAGCATATCGTACCGTCTCCCTAAACTCGGCGCTGGTGCTGGCAGGAATACTTCCCCTCGACCTCAGGATACAAGAGGCAGCAGCCCTGTATGAGGCAAAGAGGGGGATGTCTCAGCCAGCACTAGGAGATAGGGAGGTGGAAAAAATGACCGCATACGCCTGCACTCCCCACCCAGCAGAAAATATGGACCTACAATTCATTCGCCTGGAAGACCAAAACCAACTGGATTCCCACAAAACACAATCGGTTAGAATCTTCACGGACGGCAGTAGAATCGATAGCAAGGTTGGTGCCGCCCTGTCCATTTGGACCAACGAAGGCGAATCAAAAAGCTGCAAGATGAAACTGTCGTCCCATTGTACGGTATACCAGGCGGAATTGCTGGCCATATGCAGAGCTACGAGGGAAATACTGAAAGACCCGGGAACCACATTTGGTATATACAGCGATTCCAGATCGTCGCTAGAGACAATCATTAACCATCGCGCATTACATCCCTTGGCGGTTGAAACACGAAACAACTTAAAAGCCGGCAAACATCAAGGAAAGAACATTACACTGTTTTGGGTAAAGGCTCACGCTGGACTAGCTGAAAACGAAAGGGCTGACCAGCTGGCGAAGGACGCAGCGTTAAAACTTAAGACGAAGCCAGATTACGACTTGTGTCCGATTTCATTCGTCAAGCGACAAATCCGAATGGATACGCTTGACGAATGGAATCGGCGATACAGGTCCGGTGAAACAGCGGCAGTGACAAAAGTGTTCTTCCCGGATGCAGTTCTAGCCTACAAAACCATCAAGAAAATGGAACCCGATGGTATAATGACGCAAGTAATGACGGGGCACGGCGGGTTCTCAGAATACTTAAGTCGTTTTAAGTGTAAGGAGAGCCCGTCGTGCATCTGCGACCCAACAGTAAATGAGTCCGTAACCCACATGCTATTTGATTGTCCTGCCTATGGTAGGGAAAGATACGACATTGAACAAAAGCTGAATACAAAAATATCAGTCGAAAATGTACATGAAATAATAGATAGCAAAAGTTGTAGACCAGATTTTATTTTATACTGTAAAAATATAGCAAATAAAGTAATAGTAAGAAATAAAACAGTAGTTACATAAGTTATGGTGTAATATATATAATTATTATATATAATAACAGCATAGTAAATAAGAATAGATAAGAAAAATGTAATAGTATAAGATAAAACCTGTAAAGAGTAATTATATTAAGAATAGCCTAAGTAGAATAGAAAATAAATGACTAGAATACAAGAAAAAAAATAAAGGCAACAAGAACTCTGAGGAATGTCAGAGGGTATTAGCTCGCGGGCCCGGCCATGGCGCCGGGACAGGAAAAAAAAAAAAAAAAAAAAAAAAAACCTAACCTAACCTAACCTTTTTTTTTTTTTTTTTTTTTTTTTTTTTTTTTTTTTTTTTTTGACGCTGGGAAAAATGCATTACGCATACCCCTCCATCGGGGGATGGAGGGGGTATGTGGGACTCCCGGCACTGAGACCGGTATACCCACTAAACAACCCAGCGGCACTCCGGCATCGTCTGTGCGGAGGGGGACTGGGAAACCGGCAGAGCCTTTTCATCCAGTCCCCCGCCGACGACCGCCCGCCTACACGGCGGGCCCCGCACGCCCCTCCCAACGGGAGGGGCCCCGGGAATGACCGCGAGTGCTCGGTCATTCCCGCCAGACGGAGGTGGTCAATAGGTGCAATGCGGGAGAAGGCACCCCCGCGCCTGTCTCCCGCTATTGACCACCGGGAAGGGGTAGGAGAAGACCGCGTCTTCTTCTACCCCTTCTCCGTCTCCGCAGCGGCGCCGCAAGGGGGTCTTCCTCCCTTGCGCGCTCCGCCGCCTCCTTTTGCGACATCACGTCCTCGCAAAAGGAGGCGACCGCTGCCCAGGCCCCCTCGCTTCCCAGCATGGCGTTGACCACGCTGGGAAGCGAGAGGTCCCGGCCGACGACGGCGACCAAGCTGCGGCGCAGCTCGGACCACGACGGGCACACCTCGAGGGTGTGCTGCGCCGTGTCCTCCGCGGCGCCACAGTCGTGGCACGCCGGTGTCTCCTCCCGTCCGATCCGGTGCAGGTACGATCCGAAGCAACCATGCCCGGATAACACCTGCACCAGACGGAACGAGAGGAAACCGTGGGACCTCCCGAGCCAGTCCCGCAGGACCGGCCCGAGAGCGTCCAACGTTCGTCGGCCAAACGCGGCGGTGGCGAGGTCCTCCGTCCAATGTTGGACGACTGCGTCCCTCGCCTCGCGCCGGACGGCCTCCCGCTCTTCCGGGGCGGGACGCTCCCCGAGCGCCTTTCGCCCCGCCGTCCACTCGTACACTCTGGCGAGCACCCCTGCCTCGAGCTCCCAAGGAGGGGTGCCAGCCAGAGCGCACGCTGCCGCGAAGCCTACCGAGCGGTAGGCCCGCGACACCCGCTGCGCTATGGCCCTTTGGGGCCTCCGAAGAGCTGCGGCGTTCTCCCTCCTTCGGAGGGAGTCCGCCCAGATCGGGGCCCCGTAAAGGGCCATACTCTTCAGAATGCCGGCATACAAGTGCCGGCACCGCCCTTTCGGCCCTCCCATATTAGGGAGGAGCCACGAAAGGGCCCCTGCGACCTTCAGCAGGCGCGTCGACAGCCCGCTGAAGTGCGGGCCGAAGCGCCACCTGCTGTCGAGTGTAAGGCCCAGATATTTCATCTGGGCCTTCACCTCGATCCTGACGCCCTCCACCACGATGTGGGCGTCAGGAGGTGTGCGCTGCCGAGGCCCGTGGAAGAACACGGCCTCGGTCTTGTTCAGCGCCACCTTCAGGCCTAGTCGGCGGATCCTTCCTGCGACTAAGGATCCGCCGGCTGAGGCCAGACCCGCCACCTCCCTGAAGTCCCTCCCCCGGGCTGTGAGCAGAGTGTCATCCGCATAGCAGATGACACTCGTGCCCCGGAGGAGGGTTCCCCGCAGGAGCCAATCGAATCCGATGTTCCACAGGAGTGGTCCTAGGACCGACCCCTGTGGAACACCGGACTCGGCTCCGTACCTGCGAAGCTGACCTGCCCGATCTACGAGGAGGACCGCTCGGTCCTCCAGGTAGTCGGACAGGAGGCTCCGCAGGTACCGGGGCACTCCGTGATAACGGAGTGCCTCCAGGATCGTCGAGTGGGGGACGGAGTTGAAGGCGTTGGCGATGTCGAACGACACGGCCAACACTCCGTCCCCCGCCTCGACGGCCTCCCGCACTTGGCCCTTGAGGCGGGCCAAGGCATCTACCGTCGAACGCCCTCTTCGGAAACCGAACTGGGCGTCCGACAGGTCCGGCCCCACCCTTCGCAGGTGGCCGTTCAGCCGGTTGGCCACTATCCCCTCGAACAGCTTACCGACCTCATCGAGCAGAACGATGGGTCGGTAAGCTGAGGGGGAGTCCGCCGGGCGGCCCTCCTTTCGGAGGAGGCACAACTGCCCCTCCTTCCACGGTTTCGGGAACCTACCAGTCGTGAGACACGAGCTGAATAGGTCCCGAAACCTCTCGCCCATTTGGAGGGCAGCAATGGCCACAACCCGCGCAGGGACGCCGTCCGGCCCGGGGGCCGTCTTCTTGGCGCGGAGGCGAAGAACCTCCCCCTCAAACTCCGCCGCCGTGACTGGAGGGGCCTCCTCCTCCTCCTCCTCCGGCGGGGCCGCTCCCCGCGGAGGGTCCATTGCTGGTGGGGCAAATTCGGTCCTGCACGGAAACAGGCACCGAACCACCCCATCCAGCAATGCGGGCTCGAGGGTCTCCGCCAGCGGGGGACCGAAGGGGCGCAGTTTGTTCTGCGCCGCCTTGTACGGTCTCCCGTACGGGTCCCTGTCGAGACCCTCCAGCATCTCGGCCCTCGCCGCGTCCTGGGCGGCGCCCATTGCCGCCTTGAGGACCCCCTTCGCCTCTACGTAAGAGGCGTAGAGAAGGTCCTCGTTCTCCTCATCTCGGCGGCTGCGCCGCCGACTCCGCGCGTAGGCCCTCCTCGCCGCCACGCAGGCGGCCCGGAGCCCCGCTAGCTCCTCCGACCACCAGTAGACGGCGCGTCGGGGAGGAGGGCGGCGAGACCGAGGCATGCTGGAGTTGCACACCTCGGTCAGGGACTCCCTGAGTCGGCCCGCTGCGGCGTCGACGTCCAGGACTTGGAGGGGAGGCGCGAGCCAGTCCTGGACGAACGCCGCCTCCACAGCCGCCTCCCGGTCCAGGCGGGTGAGAGCCCACCGTGGAAAGGGAGAACGGCTCGGGGGGACCGTTCTCCGGGGGCTCTGGGTGGAGATGTCGAAGCGCACATACCGGTGGTCCGACAACGTCTCCACCGTCTCCACCCGCCAGTTCAAGACGCGGGCGGCTAGCACGGGGGTGGCGAACGAAACGTCCACCACCGACCCGCCCCGTTGCCGCACACACGTGTGGACCGTCCCTTTGTTGAGGAGGGACACACCCGACGAGGCCGCCCAATACTCCACGGCGCGGCCCCGTACGTTGCAAGTGGCGGCCTGGTTACCCCAGACCGCCGACTTGGCGTTCAGGTCGCCCAATACGGCGACCTGACGCGGCGCCGCCCTACCGACCACCCCGGTCAGGACTTCGAGAAAGTTCTCGAAGTCCTGGAGAGGGCGGTTAGGGGAGAAATACACGCCCACCATGGCTATTTCTCCCCACGCGGCGGCCACATATCCCGGTCCCCTCTCTAAAAGCGAGAGGGGAGGGGAGTCTGTGGAAGACCGCGCCACCAATGCCACCGAGCCGTCCCGATCACCTAGCCAACGACTAGGGACCGAGTACGGCTCAGCGACCACCGCCACGTCTACCAACCACTCAGCCAGAACCTGTATCAACAGGTCCTGGGCTGCTTTACAGTGGTTGGTGTTCGCCTGGAGGATGCGATGTCTGACCCTATCCATCATTCAGACATCGCATTCTCCTCAGCAGCCGCCGGGGTTCCCGTTGCGGGGACGGCGGCGGCGGTCGCGGCAGGCCGGGTCGGCGCCTGCGCTTTTCCCTTCTTAGGGGGAGGATTGCAACTCCTCCCCTTCATAACGTGGTCGGCCGGGCGGCCGCTGGCGGCACACACCAAGCAGTGTGGCTTGGTGGCCGTGCAGGTGGCCGATTTGTGGCCCTCCTTACCGCAGCGGTAGCAGCTGTCCGCCCTGTCTACCGCGGACGGACAGAGGGCCCGCGTGTGCCCGATTCCGAAGCACTTGAAGCAGCGCAAAGGCTGATCTTCAAGTGCTCGGACCCTGCACGAGCTGAAGCCCACGCAGAGCCGCCCCTTGGCGAGGGCGGCTTTTGCCGCGGTGACTGGGCACTCGAGGCGGATGGTGCCCATGCCACCGCGGCCAGGCCGGATGCCCCGGCCTTGCACCGCTGCGACGTCGCAGCCCCCAATCGCTGCGACCGCCGCGACCACCTCCTCTTTGGTGACCGAATCGTCAAGATCGGTCACCTCCAAGGTCGCGGACTTGATGGGCCTCACCACCTTGGCCGCGTCCGCAATGACCTCTTTCAGCTTCGCTGCAAAGAGGTCCGCGTTTGTGCCGCCCTGGGCCCCCGGGAACTCGAAAATTCGAGCCCCAGCTTGGGTCCGGCGGCACGCCACCGCTCCGATCCCCAGTTGGGTGGGATCAGCGTTGGTACGAGCCCGTTTTAAAACGGACTCGTACGTCTCGCCCCGCTCCGCAGCCTCCGCGGTGAGGGTCACCACGACGGCCGCGGTTTTGGGAGGAACTAGCTTCCTCCCACCGGCGGGGGCCCTGTTCGCTGCAGGAGCAGCGGTGGCGGGCGCGGGGGCCGACTTTTTCCCCTTCCCCTTTCCCTTTCCCTTGCCGGTCCCCTGGGACGGGCAGGGAAGGGAGGTCGCGGGGGTTGCAGGGGGGGCGGCCGCTCTCCCCTGTTTGGCCTTACCCTTCCCCCTCCTGACCACTTCCGTCCAAGAATTGGACGGGGTGGAGGAGGGAAGAAGGGTGTCCTCCTGTTGGGAGGACGGCCCCGGCTGGTTCGGCCTCTTGTTCTCCTTTTGGGAGGACGGCCCCGGCACTTGCGGCCTCTTGTCCGCAGCGAGTGGCGGGCGGAGGCGCTTTTCCGGCAAGAGCCTGTCCTCGATGCCGGCGAGGCAGGCTCTCGTGAAGGCCCTTTCCTCCATTACAACCTTGCGGATTACATCCTCAAGGTTGGAGGAGGAGGAAGGGCCCTCAGCCGCTGGTCTGGCGTCGGCCTGAGTGGGCCGGGCCGTGGCTTCAGCCAGCTTCTGGTGCAGCTGGCTGACCTCCGACTGCAGGCGGTCGACCTTCGCCTGCAGTTGCCGCGTCTCGTCCGTTGCGGTGCGCTGCACCAGCTCCCGGACGATGCCACGCAAGCTCGCGGCCCTGCACTTAAGGGACTTCTGAAAAGTCCCTTTTAAGTTGGAGGACTTAGAGGCGACCTGCGCGATCTCCTCTTCATCCTCCTGCGCCATGCGTTCTAGCTCCTCCAGGGAGTGGTCCGCGTACAGGACGGTGGACCCACCGTATCCTGACCTTCCACGCGAGGTGCGTGCCTGCTGCTCCTTAGCAGCGACACTCTCCTCCAGGTCTTGCTGGAGCTGCGCCCGCCGTGCCAGGCTCAACTCGCGTTGAGCGTCGGCCAAACCCACGTCATGGGTGTCCGCCGTAACGGTTGAAGTCTTCTTAGCCTTCGACTTCTTTCTCGGCTTGCTCTTCACGGAGTCCGAAGAGCAGGACCCGGCCTTCATGAAGGCCCGCTTCACTGCCTGTTGGCGACTCTCCGCTGTCGCCATCGGCATCGAGGCATCGGACTCGAACACGGACTCGTTATCCGAGTCTGAAAGCTCGTCCGCAAATACGCTAGCCGCGGATGATGCGCGGCTAGCCTCCGCTACCGACGCGACGTCGTCGGTTTGGCCCTGAGAAGGGCCTTTTGGTTGGCTCTGAAAAGAGCCTTTTGGTGGGCCCTGAGAAGGGCCTTTTGAGTGGCCCTGATAAGGGCCGTTTGGTTTGCGGAAACGCCCGAGGGCGTCCCGCGCTGGTTTAGGCATGTTTGCCTCCGCCAGTGTTGTAGATTACCCGCAAGAATGTCTACAACGCACAGTGCACTTTAGCCGAGACCAGTCTGCCACTCCGTTACGGTGACAGAACTGGTTCGTTACCAGGGAACACGACGAGGACGTAAGCACTGTGGGGGGTTCCCCAACCTTTTTTTTTTTTTTTTTTTTTTTTTTTTTTTTTTTTTTTTTACGTGGGGAAATCCTCATGGATACCTCTCCGCTGCGGGGGCAGCAGAGAGGTTATGTCGGACTCTTACCGACTAAAACCCCACGGTGAGCAGTCTTCTGCCATGGTGGGGCGAGATGGGGTCGCGCTAGCATTCACCATCTCGCCCCGGCAGCAGGCCCGGTAAACCGGGCCACTACGCCTATGGAGGGGTGACCCTGCTCAACAAGGCCACCCCCCAGACGAGTGGGGCCGTGCAAGCCGGCAGAGAGTCCCCCGACTCTCTACCAGTGACCCCACTACGGAGGGTGGAGGAGGCGGTCGAACCGCCTCCTCCTCGCCCCCCTTCGTCTGCGTCGGAGCGGGTCAGACAGGACGTCGTCCTCCCTGGCCCGCTCCGCTGTCTCCTTCTGCGCCATCGCCGCCTCGCAGAAGGAGACCACCGCCTGCCACGATCTCTCGCTGCCGAGCATGGCGTTCACCACGCTCGGCAGCGAGAGATCCCTCCCTATCACCGCTGAAAGTGCGTGCCGCTGGGGGCCCCATGCGGCACACACCTCCAGCGTGTGGGGCGCCGTATCCTCCGGCGCCCCACATTCGTGGCAGGCTGGGGTCGCCTCCCTTCTTGCGATCTGGTGCAGATACTTTCCGAAACATCCGTGTCCGGAAAGCATCTGCACCAGTCTGAAGGTCAGCGACCCATGTCGCCGCCTCACCCACCTCCGGAGGACCGGGCGGATGGCCTCCACCGTCCACTGCCCAGGGACCGGTGGAGCCAGGTCCTCCGTCCACCGCCGCAACAGAGCGGCCCGCGCCTGCCACCGCATGCGTGTGACCTCCTCCCACGCTGGGGGCTCTCCACGGGATCTCCTCGCCGCCACGAAGTGGTACACTTCGGCGAGGATCTCCGCTTGGAGCTCCCAGGGGGGATCTCCGGCCAACACGCACGCTGCCGTCCAGGACACCGTCCGGTACCCGCGTATCGCCCTCGTCGCAATGACCCGCTGCGGACGTCGCAGCAGGGCCTTGTTGTTGCGACCGAGGGCGTCCACCCAGACAGGTGCCCCGTACAGGGCCATACTCCGGATCACTCCGGAGTACAGCCGACGGCAGATGGCGCTCGGGCCGCCCACGTTGGGCAGCAGCCTCCCTAAGGCGGCCGCGGCTCCCACGACTCTTGGGGCCAACTGGGCAAAGTGGGCCCCAAAGCCCCACCTCCCGTCCAGGATGAGACCCAGATATTTCATCTGGGTCCCAACCCGGACCGGGACCCCGTCCAGGTGCACCCGCGTTCCTGGAGGAGGTCCCCCCCGAGGCCCATGAAACAACAGGGCCTCGGTCTTGGAGACGGCAACCTCCAGCCCCAGGGCACGTATGCGGTCGACCACGATGGTTGTGCCCACCGTGGCCAACCGCAACGTCTCCCGGAGGTCCGTCCCCCTGGCTACGACTAGGGTGTCATCCGCGTAGCGTGCTCCGCGTGCCGCGGAGCACCCAGTCGTAGCCTATGTTCCACAGGAGCGGTCCCAGTACCGACCCCTGTGGAACCCCGCAGGAGACGCGACGGTGCCTCAAGCCGTCGCGCCCTACCACCAGGACCTCGCGGTCCTGGAGGTAGTCAGCCAACAGCCTCCGCAGATACAAGGGCACCCCGTGGTAACGGAGTGCCTCTTGTATCGTGCCATGCGGAAGGCTGTTGAAGGCGTTGGCTATGTCGAGCGACACAGCCAACGCCTTTTCCCCCCCGCTGACCGCCTCCTGCGTCCATCCCTTGAGCCAGAGCAGGGCGTCTATTGTAGACCGCCCCGCTCTGAACCCATACTGGGCCTCCGACAGCCCAGGCCCAGTCCCCTCTAAGTGCCGGATGACACGGGAGGCCACTACTCTCTCTAGTAGCTTTCCCGTGTCATCCAGCAGCACAATTGGCCTGTATCCGGAAGGGGAGTCGACGGCTCGACCCTCCTTCCGGAGCAGGCACAATCGGCCGTCCTTCCACAGCTTCGGGAACTGTCCGGACGTGAGGCACGCGTCGAACAGCTCCCGAAGCCGGTGGGGGTTCCCCAACCTAACCTAACCTTTTTTTTTTTTTTTTTTTTTTTTTAACGTGGGGAAATGCTGTGACGCATACCCACCCGCTGGGGGAGCGGGTGGGTTATGTCGGACTCGACACCGACTATCGAATCGATAATCAGTGCCCCTACCGACTAAAACCCCACGATGTTCCTCCGTCATCGGCTGGTGACGGGGGGCACGGGACCGCTCGCGCATTCCTCCGCAGCCCCCGTCGACGCCGCAGTCCGCCTTGCGGTGGACCCGCCTCGGTGGGAAGCCGAAACTTCCCCACCTCGTGTCAGATGCCCCCGGAACATAAGAGGGCATCTACACCTCGTGAGGGCCTATCCCTAGTGTGGGGCGCCGGGTGCCCCCGCATCCGACGCCCCAGGCCCTCCAAGCGGAGACGGAGTACGGGCTCGATTAGCCCGTCTCCGTGTCCGCGCTCTCCTGAGCGGCAGAGAGAGAGGGTCTCTCTCTCTCTCCCGCTCTTCTGCCTCCCTCTGCGAGACAATAGTCTCACAGAAGGTGGCCACCGCCTCCCAGGACCTCTCGTCGCCGACCATCTTGGCGATGATGGTCGGTAAGGAGAGGTCCGTGCCCACAACCGCGACTAGGGATCGCCGCGGCTCGGCTCCTCCTGGGCATGCCTCCAATGCGTGCTGGGCGGTATCCTCCGAGTAGCCGCACTGGTGGCAGGCCGGGGAGGCTTCCCTTCGAGCGACATGACACAGGTATCTCCCGAAACAACCATGTCCCGTGAGCACCTGCGTCAGTCGGAAGGAAAGCCTCCCGTGTCTCCTCCGTACCCACTCTACGAGTACGGGCTGAAGCGCCTCAAGCAGTCGCTGAGCGCCAGCCCCCCTCCGTGTGGGTCCTGTGAGGAGCCGATCCCTCCACCGGGTGATGGCAGCCGCCCTGGCGTTGTTACGCCAGCGCGTCACCTCCAGCGGCGCCAGTCGCTCGTCTCGCTCCCGTGCCTGCGCTCTGCGCCAGTAGACCGAGGCCAGGACTTCGGCCTCAAGGTCCCACGGGAGCGATCCAGCGAGGGCGCACGCCACTTCGTGAGAGATGGTGCGGTAGCCCCTGCACACTCTCACTGCCATCACCCTCTGGGCTGCGATCAGCAGAGCGGTTGTCTGCCGATCCAGCCCACCGGCCCATATGGGGGCACCATATAGGGCCATGGAGCTGACCACCGCTGTATAGAGGCGGCGGCAGCTCCCCTCCCCTCCCCCGATGTTCGGGAGGAGGCGACTCAGTGCGCCAGCTGTCCCCAAGATTCTTGGAGACAGCTGTCGCACATGCGCCGCGAACTTCCATCTGCTGTCCAGGACGACGCCGAGATACTTCAGCGTCGACCGGACAGGGATGGATGTCCCACCCACCACAATGGTGGAGTCTGCAGGTGGCGCTCGTCTCGGGCCATGAAAACAAATGGCCTCGGACTTGTGGAGCGCCACCTCCAGACCCAGCATCCGGATCCTGGATACGGTCGTCGCGACCGCGGCCGTCACCAGGATCTTCGCCTCCCTGTAGCTGTCCCCCCGGGCGGTAACCAACGTGTCGTCAGCGTAACAAATGACATTGACGCCACGAAGGTTAGCACACCGGAGGACCCAATCATACCCGACGTTCCACAGAAGTGGCCCGAGGGCGGACCCCTGCGGAACGCCGCGCGTCATGGGACTACGTCCCTCCCCACTGGTTGTCGGGAAGACTACCTCTCTGTCGGAGAGATAGTCCCCGACAAGCCTTCGCAGGCATTGGGGCACCTGATGGTACCCCAATCCCCCGAGAATGGTGCTCCAAGGCAGCGTGTTGAAGGCGTTGGCAATGTCCAACGAGACAGCCAACAACACGCCACCACTGGAGCACGCCTCCTCCGAGAGGTCGCGGACGCGAGATATGGCGTCTATCGTCGAGCGACCTCTCCGGAACCCGAATTGGGTGCTCCCAGCCGTGAAACACGCGCTGTAGAGGTCCCGAAACCTCTCCTCCATTTGGAGGGCGGCGATGGCGACCACCCGCGCGGGGACGCCGTCTGGCCCAGGGGCCGTCCGCTTGCCACGGAGGCGGAGGACCTCCCCCTCCAATTCCGCCGCCGTGACTGGAGGGGCCTCCTCCTCCTCCTCCTCCGGCGGGGCCGCCCCCCGCGGAGGGTCCATTGCTGGTGGGGTGAATTCGGTCCTGCACGGAAACAGGCACCGAACCACCCCATCCAGCAATGCGGGCTCGAGGGTCTCCGCCAGCGGGGGACCGAAGGGGCGCAGCTTGTTCTGCGCCGCCTTGTACGGTCTCCCGTACGGGTCCCTGTCGAGACCCTCCAGCATCTCGGCCCTCGCCGCGTCCTGGGCGGCGCCCATCGCCGCCTTGAGGACCCTCTTCGCCTCTACGTAAGAGGCGTACAGAAGGTCCTCTCCCTCCTCATCTCGGCGGCTGCGCCGCCGACTCCGCGCGTAGGCCCTCCTTGCCGCCACGCAGGCGGCCCGGAGCCCCGCTAGCTCCTCCGACCACCAGTAGACGGCGCGTCGGGGAGGAGGGCGGCGAGACCGAGGCATGCTGGAGTTGCACACCTCGGTCAGGGACTCCCTGAGCCGGCCCGCTGCGGCGTCCACGTCCAGGACTTGGAGGGGAGGCGCGAGCCAGTCCTGGACGAACGCCGCCTCAACAGCCGCCTCCCGGTCCAGGCGGGTGAGAGCCCACCGTGGAAAGGGAGGACGGCCTAGGGGGACCGTCCTCCGGGGGCTCTGGGTGGAGATGTCGAACCTGACGTAGCGATGGTCCGACAAGGTCTCCACCATCTCCACCCGCCAGTTCAAGACGCGGGCGGCTAGCACGGGGGTGGCGAACGAGACGTCCACCACCGACCCTCCCCGTTGCCGCACACACGTCTGAACCGTCCCTCTGTTGAGGAGGGACACGCCTGACGAGGCCGCCCAGAACTCCACTGCGGGACCCCGGGCGTTACAAGTGGCGGCTGGGTTGCCCCAGGCCGCCGACTTGGCGTTCAGGTCGCCCAGTACCGCGACCTGACGCGGCGCCGCCCTACCGACCACCCCGGTCAGGACTTCGAGAAAGTTCTCGAAGTCCTGGAGAGGGCGGTTAGGGGAGAAATATACGCCCACCATGGCTATTTCTCCCCACGCGGCGGCCACATATCCCGGTCCCCTCTCTAAAAGCGAGAGGGGAGGGGAGTCTGTGGAAGACCGCGCCACCAATGCCACCGAGCCGTCCCGATCACCTAGCCAACGGCTAGGGACCGAGTACGGCTCAGCGACCACCGCCACGTCCACCAACCACTCAGCCAGGACCTGTATCAACAGGTCCTGGGCTGCTTTACAGTGGTTGGTGTTCGCCTGGAGGATGCGATGTCTGACCCTATCCATCATTCAGACATCGCATTCTCCTCAGCAGCCACCGGGGTTCCCGTTGCGGGGACGGCGGCGGCGGTCGCGGTAGGCCGGGTCGGCGCCTGCGCTTTTCCCTTCTTGGGGGGAGGATTGCAGTTCCTCCCCTTCATGACGTGGTCGGCCGGGCGGCCGCTGGCGGCACAGACCAAGCAGTGCGGCTTGGCGGCCGTGCAGGTAGCGGACTTGTGCCCTTCCTTGCCGCAGCGGTAGCAGCTGTCCGCCCTGTCTACCGCAGACGGACAGAGGGCCCGCGTGTGCCCGATACCGAAGCACTTGAAGCAGCGCAATGGCTGATCTTCAAGTGCTCGGACCCGGCACGAGCTAAAGCCCACGCAGAGCCGCCCCTTGGCGAGGGCGGCTTTGGCCGCGGTGACTGGGCACTCGAGGCGGATGGTGCCCATGCCGCCGCGGCCAGGCCGGATGCCCCGGCCTTGCACCGCTGCGGCGTCGCAGCCCCCAATCGCTGCGACCGCCGCGACCACCTCCTCTTTGGTGACCGAATCGTCAATATCGGTCACCTCCAAGGTCGCGGACTTGATGGGCCGCACCACCTTCGCCGCGTCCGCAATGACCTCTTTCAGCTTTGCTGCGAAGAGGTCCGCGTTTGTGCCGCCCTGAGCCCCCGGGAACTCGAAAATTCGAGCCCCGGCTTGGGTCCGACGGCACGCCACCGCTCCGATCCCCAGTTGGGTGGGATCAGCGTTGGTACGAGCCCGTTTTAAAACGGACTCGTACGTCTCGCCCCGCTCCGCAGCCTCCGCGGTGAGGGTCACCACGACGGCCGCGGTTTTGGGAGGAACTAGCTTCCTCCCACCGGCGGGGGCCCTGTTCGCTGCAGGAGCAGCGGTGGCGGGCGCGGGGGCCGACTTTTTCCCCTTCCCCTTTCCCTTTCCCTTGCCGGTCCCCTGGGACGGGCAGGGAAGGGAGGTCGCGGGGGTTGCAGGGGGGGCGGCCGCTCTCCCCTGTTTGGCCTTACCCTTCCCCCTCCTGACCACTTCCGTCCAAGAATTGGACGGGGTGGAGGAGGGAAGAAGGGTGTCCTCCTGTTGGGAGGACGGCCCCGGCTGGTTCGGCCTCTTGTCCTCCTTCTGGGAGGACGGCCCCGGCATATTCGGCCTCTTGTCCGCTGCGAGCGGCGGGCGGAGGCGCTTCTCGGGCAAGAGCCTGTCCTCTATGCCGGCGAGGCAGGCTCTTGTGAAGGCCCTCTCCTCCGCGACTACCTTGCGGAGTATATCCTCAACGTGTGAGGAGGAGAAAGAGCCCTCAGCCGCTGGCCTGGCGTCGACCTGAGTCGGCCGGGCCGTGGCTTCAGCCAGCTTCTGGTGCAGCTGGCTGACCTCCGACTGCAGGCGGTCGACCTTCGCCTGCAGTTGCCGCGTCTCGTCCGTTGCGGTGCGCTGCACCAGCTCCCGGACGATGCCGCGCAAGCTCGCGGCCCTGCACTTAAGGGACTTCTGAAAAGTCCCTTTTAAGTTGGAGGACTTAGAGGCGACCTGCGCGATCTCCTCCTCGTCCTCCTGCGCCATGCGTTCCAGCTCCTCCAGGGAGTGGTCCGCGTACAGGACGGTGGACCCGCCGTATCCCGACCTTCCACGCGAGGTGCTCGCCTGCTGCTCCTTGGCAGCGACCTGCTCCTCCAGGTCTTGCTGGAGCTGCGCCCGCCGAGCCATGCTCAACTCTCGTTGAGCGTCAGCCAGACCCACGTCGTGGGTGTCCGCCGTAACGGTCGAAGAAGAAGACTTTTTGGCCTTCGACTTCTTTCTCGGCTTGCTCTTCGCGGAGTCGGAAGAGCAGGACCCGGCCTTCATGAAGGCTCGCTTCACTGCCTGTTGGCGACTCTCCGCTGTCGCCATCGGCATCGAGGCATCGGACTCGCAAACGACAGAGTCGTTTTCCGAGTCTGAAAACTCGTCCGCAAACAAGCTAGCCGCGGATGATGCGCGGCTAGCCTCCGCCACCGATGAAAACTCATCGGTTTGGCCCTGAGAAGGGCCTTTTGGTTGGCCCTGAGAAGGGCCTTTTGGTGGGCCCTGAGAAGGGCCTTTTGGTTGGCCCTGAAATCTACAACGCACAGTGCACTTTAGCCGAGACCAGTCTGCCACTCCGTTACGGTGACAGAACTGGTTCGTTACCAGGGAACACGACGAGGACGTAAGCACTGTGGGGGGTTCCCCAACCTAACCTTTTTTTTTTTTTTTTTTTTTTACGTGGGGAAATCCTCATGGATACCCTCATGGTTCCTGTCGGGGAAGAGCCCCTCCAGCACCCTGCCCAGGAGCTCCGGCTCCAGGGACTCCGCGATCTGGGGCGTCTGGCCCCGGAACTTATTCCGGGCGGCCTTGTAAGGACGCCCCCAGGGGTCCCTGTCGAGGCCGTCCAGTGCCTCACCCCAGGCCTGGGACTTGGCCCTGCCGATGGCCAGCTGCAGCTCCCGCTTAGCGTCGCGGTAGACGCTGTACAGCTGGCCCTCGACCGCCAGCTCCTCGACCGACAGCTGCTCGTCAGTCCGGCCGCTACGCCGCCTCCTGCAGCGGCCGTAGACCCGCCGCGCCTCCGAGCAGCCGTCTCGGAGCCCCGCGATCTCCGACGACCACCAATACACCTCTCGGCGGTCGTGGCGATGTCGGGACCTCGGCATGGCGGTGTCGCACACCGCCGTAACCCCCGCGCGGAAGTGGCCCGCCGCAACGTCCACTTCCGGGTGCATGGGAGCGGCAAACCACGACTGGACGACCGCCGCCTCTTCCGCCAGAGCGGGATCGAGGCGACTGATCGTCCAGCGTGGGAAATCCGCTCGCATGCACCGAGTCCCTCCCTGGATGTCGGAGGTGGAGATCTCGAACCTTATATATTTGTGGTCCGAGAGAGTCTCCACCTCCGACATCACCCTCCAGGCCCGGACACGTGCTGCGACCGCCGGGGTGGCGAACGATAAGTCCACCACGGACCCCCCGTTGTGTCGCACGCACGTGTGGGCTGACCCTCTGTTCAGGAGGGTCAGTCCTGTGGCAACCGCCCACTCCCTGACGATCTCGCCGCGAGCGTCAGTGGAGGGGTTGCCCCAATCCCGGGCCTTGGCGTTCAGGTCCCCCAGGAGGAGGACCTGCCGTGGCGCCTGCCTTCTTACCGCCGCGGCCAGGAGGTCTACGAAGACCTCCAGCTCCGCAGCGGTCTTATTGGGGGAGAAGTACGCGCCAACGACAGCGTACTCTCCCCACTTGGCCACCGCGTATCCCGAACCCCTCTCTTCGACAGAGAGGGGGGGACCGCTAGACCGCCCCACAATGGCAACGGAGCCGTCCAGGTCCCCAACCCAGCAGGAATGGGGGGGAACGTAGTACGGCTCCGCTGCGACCGCCACGCCTATTTCCCACTGCGCCAGGGTCTGCATAAGCAGGTCTTGGGCCCGGGCGCAGTGGTTGAGGTTCGTCTGAAGGAGATTGTGATGTCTGACTTGATCCATCATTCAGACATCACAACCTCCTGGCTCGCCGCTTGGCGACCTCCTCCCGGTGCGGCGTGGTTGGCAGCCGCAGGGGCGGCCTGGGTCCTGGCGGCCTTTCCCTTCGTCTTCGGGGGGGCACAGTTGCGTGCCCCCATTATGTGCCCGGAAGGCCTTCCCGACTCTGCGCATATCGCGCAGCGTGGGTTGGCCTTGCCGCAGCTGGCCGCCCGATGACCTGCGCCTCCACACCGGAAGCACAGGTCCCCTCTGTCCGCCGCCGCGGGGCACTGAGGGCGCGTGTGCCCAAGCCCCATGCACTTGAAGCAGCGCATGGGACGCGTCTCCAGTGCCACTACTCGTACCGAGCTCCAGCCTATCAGAATCCTGCCCTTTTCCAGCAGCACTTTAGCTGCTGAAGTCGGGCAAGAAACGAGGCTGGAGCCGGCGCCGAAGTCACGGCGGATCTCCCCGGCCTTCACAAGCTGCTCGGCGCAGCCTCCCGCCTTGGCGACCGCCGCTGCCACTTTCTCCCTCGTGGTGGCATCGTCCAGGCCCGTCACCCTTAAGTCGGTGGATTTGACGGGCCTGGCGATGTTGGCCACCTCGGACAAGACGTCGCGGAGCTTTTCCGCGAGCTTGTCCGCCTTCTCGGAGTTTTGGGAGCCAGGGATCTCCAACATCCTGGCTCCTGTGGCCGTCTGGCGGAAACGGAGACTGTCAATCCCCAGTTCCTGGAGATTGACAGTCTCCTGCGCCTTTTGAAGGACGGCGCTGTAGGTCACCCCCCGCTCCGCGGCTTCGGGCTGTAACGACAGCACAACAGCCGCGGACTTTGGGGGTTTCAGCGCCGCCTTAGCTTTAGGCTTGGCGGAAGCTACCGGCTTGGGCTTACCGGCGGTGGCAGTCTTAGCCTGCTGGGGTGGAACGAGGGAGGGTTGGGAAGACTTTCCCTTCCCCTTGCCCTTGCCCTTCCTCACCACCACTGCCCAGGTTTCCGCCTGCGGGACAGTGGGGGGAGCAGCCTCGTCGGCGCGTTGGATCCCTCTACTGGTAGAGGGAACCACAACCGGTGCCACTGAAGGGGTGGCAGCAGTCTTCTTCGGAGCCTGCTTGCCCGACTTGGGCGCAGGCTTGCAGGCTGGCTCCGACGTCGGTTTCAATGCCGACGCCGACGTCTTCTTGGCGTCCGCTCTCAGGGGCGGGCGGACCGTCTGGGCAGGCAGAAGCCGGTCCTCGATCACCGCGAGTCGGGCATTGAGCATTTGCCCGAACGTGGTGGTCAAGGAGCGCTTTAGCTCCTCTACCAAATCTGCCGCCCCTAGCAATGTGGCGGGGGGCGCCTGCGTCTCTGCGGCAGTAGCGGTAGCGGCGGCTTTGGCGGCGGCGGCGGCTTCCGTCTTGGCTTCCATGAAGCCGCGACGGAGTGCCTTCACCTCCGCCTTGCCGGACTCGACCTCGAGACGCAGACGGCCGTTCTCCGCCCTGAGACGCCTTGTCTCCTCTGCCTCACTCCTGCTCGCTAGGGCATCTACCACCCCCCTCAGGATCGAACTGGATCGCTTTAAGCGACCCACATACTCTCCTTTGAGGTTGCCAGACTTTCTGGCAACCTCCTGAATGCAGGCCAGGCTTTGGCCCGCCTGCGCCCTCAGCTCCTGGGCGTTCAGGTCGGTGAAGTCACCGACCGTTGCGACGGCATCGGATTCGGCACCCGTATCCGTCGCAAGGTCGATGACTGCAGCGACCGACTTCTTCTTATACTTCCTGCCTTGCAGGACTTCCTCCAGCTCTTTGCTGGATGGCGCAGGAGAAGAAGGTTTTAGGAACTCTTCCCTGGAGGGGCCAGCCTTGGTGGTCCTCCCTCTGCCCCTTCTTGCCGTCTGGCAAACTTTGTTGCCAGCTGGCCCTTCACTTTCCGAGTCCGTGTCTACGGGCAAGAAAAGCGAGGAACTTGACCGCTTTCGGCCACTGGCTTCATCAATCTCCATATCGGAGAATCGGACCTCGTCCGAACATCTTTCCCCTACGGGGACGACTGGGATGTGGCCCTGAGAAGGGCCGTTTGGTGGGCCCTGAGAAGGGCCGTTTGGTGGGCCCTGAGAAGGGCCGTTTGGTGGGCCCTGAGAAGGGCCGTTTGGTTGGCCCTGAGAAGGGCCTTTTGTAAACTTCCCAGAAGGGTCGCGCGGCTGCGTTTTCCGCATTCCGTCAGACATCGTAGATAGCCGTCTATGATAATTATCTACGCACAGTGCACTTTAGCCGAGACCAGTCTGCCACTCCGTTACGGTGACAGAACTGGTTCGTTACCAGGGAACACGACGAGGACGTAAGCACTGTGGGGGGTTCCCCTAACCTAACCTAACCTAACCTTTTTTTTTTTTTTTTTTTTTTTTTTTTTTTTTTTTTTTTTTTTTGACGCTGGGAAAAATGCATTACGCATACCCCTCCATCGGGGGATGGAGGGGGTATGTGGGACTCCCGGCACTGAGACCGGTATACCCACTAAACAACCCAGCGGCACTCCGGCATCGTCTGTGCGGAGGGGGACTGGGAAACCGGCAGAGCCTTTTCATCCAGTCCCCCGCCGACGACCGCCCGCCTACACGGCGGGCCCCGCACGCCCCTCCCAACGGGAGGGGCCCCGGGAATGACCGCGAGTGCTCGGTCATTCCCGCCAGACGGAGGTGGTCAATAGGTGCAATGCGGGAGAAGGCACCCCCGCGCCTGTCTCCCGCTATTGACCACCGGGAAGGGGTAGGAGAAGACCGCGTCTTCTCCTACCCCTTCTCCGTCTCCGCAGCGGCGCCGCAAGGGGGTCTTCCTCCCTTGCGCGCTCCGCCGCCTCCTTTTGCGACATCACGTCCTCGCAAAAGGAGGCGACCGCTGCCCAGGCCCCCTCGCTTCCCAGCATGGCGTTGACCACGCTGGGAAGCGAGAGGTCCCGGCCGACGACGGCGACCAAGCTGCGGCGCAGCTCGGACCACGACGGGCACACCTCGAGGGTGTGCTGCGCCGTGTCCTCCGCAGCGCCACAGTCGTGGCACGCCGGTGTCTCCTCCCGTCCGATCCGGTGCAGGTACGATCCGAAGCAACCGTGCCCGGATAGCACCTGCACCAGACGGAACGAGAGGAAACCGTGGGACCTCCCGAGCCAGTCCCGCAGGACCGGTCCGAGAGCGTCCAACGTTCGTCGGCCAAACGCGGCGGTGGCGAGGTCCTCCGTCCAATGGAGGACGACCGCGTCCCTCGCCTCCCGCCTCCCGCTCTTCCGGGGCGGGGCGCTCACCGAGCGCCTTACGCCCCGCCGTCCACTCGTACACTCTGGCGAGCACCCCTGCCTCGAGCTCCCAAGGAGGGGTGCCAGCCAGAGCGCACGCTGCCGCGAAGCCTACCGAGCGGTAGGCCCGCGACACCCGCTGCGCTATGGCCCTTTGGGGCCTCCGAAGAGCTGCGGCGTTCTCCCTCCTTCGGAGGGAGTCCGCCCAGATCGGGGCCCCGTAAAGGGCCATACTCTTCAGAATGCCGGCATATAAATGCCGGCACCGCCCCTTCGGTCCTCCCATATTAGGGAGGAGCCACGAAAGGGCCCCCGCGACCTTCAGCAGGCGCGTCGACAGCCCGCTAAAATGCGGGCCGAAGCGCCACCTGCTGTCGAGCGTCAGGCCCAGATATTTCATCTGGGCCTTCACCCCAATCTTGACGCCCTCCACAACAATGTGGGCGTCAGGGGGTGTGCGCTGCCGAGGCCCGTGGAAGAACACGGCCTCGGTCTTACTCAGCGCCACCCTCAAGCCTAGTCGGCGGATCCTTCCCGCAACCAAGGATCCGCCGGCTGAGGCCAAGCCCGCCACCTCCCTGAAATCTCTCCCCCGGGCGGTAAGCAGAGTGTCATCCGCATAGCAGATGACACTCGTGCCCCGGAGGAGAGTACCCCGCAGGAGCCAATCGAATCCGATGTTCCACAGGAGTGGTCCTAGGACCGACCCCTGCGGAACACCGGACTCGGCTCCGTACCTGCGAAGCTGGCCTGTCCGATCTACGAGGAGGACCGCTCGGTCCTCCAGGTAGTCGGCCAGGAGGCTCCGCAGGTACCGGGGCACTCCGTGGTAACGGAGTGCCTCCAGGATCGTCGAGTGGGGAACGGAGTTGAAGGCGTTGGCGATGTCGAACGACACAGCCAACACTCCGTCCCCCGCCTCGACGGCCTCCCGCACTTGGCCCTTTAGTCGGGCCAAGGCGTCCACCGTCGAACGCCCCCTTCGGAAACCGAATTGGGCGTCCGACAGGTCCGGCCCCACCCTCCTCAGGTGGCCGCTCAGCCGGCTGGCGACAATCCCCTCGAACATCTTACCGACCTCATCGAGTAGTACGATGGGTCGGTATGCCGAGGGGGAGTCCGCCGGGCGTCCCTCCTTGCGGAGGAGGCACAACTGCCCCTCCTTCCACGGTTTCGGGAACCTACCAGCCGTGAAACACGCGCTGAATAGGTCCCGAAACCTCCCCTCCATTTGGAGGGCGGCGATGGCCACCACCCGCGCGGGGACGCCGTCCGGCCCAGGGGCCGTCCGCTTGGCGCGGAGGCGGAGAGCCTCCCCCTCCAGTTCCACTGCGGTGACTGGAGGGGCCTCCTCCTCCTCCTCCTCCGGCGGCGAGGCCGCCCCCCGCGGGGGGTCCATTGCTGGTGGGGTGAATTCGGTCCTGCACGGAAACAGACACCGAACCACCCCATCCAGCAATGCGGGCTCGAGGGTCTCCGCCAGCGGGGGACCGAAGGGGCGCAGTTTGTTCTGCGCCGCCTTGTACGGTCTCCCGTACGGGTCCCTGTCGAGACCCTCCAGCATCTCGGCCCTCGCCGCGTCCTGGGCAGCGCCCATTGCCGCCTTGAGGACCCCCTTCGCCTCTACGTAAGAGGCGTAGAGAAGGTCCTCGTTCTCCTCATCTCGGCGACTGCGCCGCCGACTCCGCGCGTAGGCCCTCCTCGCTGCCACGCAGGCGGCCCGGAGCCCCGCTAGCTCCTCCGACCACCAGTAGACGGCGCGTCGGGGAGGAGGGCGGCGAGACCGAGGCATGCTGGAGTTGCACACCTCGGTCAGGGACTCCCTGAGTCGGCCCGCTGCGGCGTCGACGTCCAGGACTTGGAGGGGAGGCGCGAGCCAGTCCTGGACGAACGCCGCCTCCACAGCCGCCTCCCGGTCCAGGCGGGTGAGAGCCCACCGTGGAAAGGGAGAACGGCTCGGGGGGACCGTTCTCCGGGGGCTCTGGGTGGAGATGTCGAACCTAACGTAGCGATGGTCCGACAAGGTCTCCACCATCTCCACCCGCCAGTTCAGAACGCGGGCGGCTAGCACGGGGGTGGCGAACGAGATGTCCACCACCGACCCTCCCCGTTGCCGCACACACGTCTGAACCGTCCCTCTGTTGAGGAGGGACACACCCGACGAGGCCGCCCACAGCTCCACAGCGGGACCCCGGGCGTTACAAGTGGCGGCCGGGTTACCCCAGGCCGCCGACTTGGCGTTCAGGTCGCCCAATACGGCGACCTGACGCGGCGCCGCCCTACCGACCACCCCGGTCAGAACTTCGAGAAAGTTCTCGAAGTCCTGGAGAGGGCGGTTAGGGGAGAAATAGACGCCCACCATGGCTATTTCTCCCCACGCGGCGGCCACATATCCCGATCCCCTCTCTAAAAGCGAGAGGGGAGGGGAGTCTGTGGAAGACCGCGCCACCAATGCCACCGAGCCGTCCCGGTCACCTAGCCAACGGCTAGGGACCGAGTACGGCTCAGCGACCACCGCCACGTCCACCAACCACTCAGCCAGGACCTGTATTAACAGGTCCTGGGCTGCTTTGCAGTGGTTGGTGTTCGCCTGGAGGATGCGATGTCTGACCCTATCCATCATTCAGACATCGCATTCTCCTCAGCAGCCGCCGGGGTTCCCGTTGCGGGGACGGCGGCGGCGGTCGCGGCAGGCCGGGTCGGCGCCTGCGCTTTTCCCTTCTTAGGGGGAGGATTACAATTCCTCCCCTTCATAACGTGGTCGGCCGGGCGGCCGCTGGCGGCACACACCAAACAGTGCGGCTTGGTGGCCGTACAGGTGGCGGATTTGTGGCCCTCTTTACCGCAACGGTAACAACTGTCCGCCCTGTCTACCGCGGACGGACAGAGGGCCCGCGTGTGCCCGATTCCGAAGCACTTGAAGCAGCGCAATGGCTGATCTTCAAGTGCTCGGACCCTGCACGAGCTAAAGCCCACAAACAGCCGCCCCTTGGCGAGGGCGGCTTTCGCCGCGGTGACTGGGCACTCGAGGCGGATGGTGCCCATGCCGCCGCGGCCAGGCCGGATGCCCCGGCCTTGCACCGCTGCGACGTCGCAGTCCCCTATCGCTGCGACCGCCGCGACCACCTCCTCTTTGGTGACCGAGTCGTCGAGATCGGTCACCTCCAAGGTCGCGGACTTAATGGGCCGCACCACCTTCGCCGCGTCCGCAATGACCTCTTTGAGCTTCGCCGCAAAGAGGTCTGCGTTGGTGCCGCCCTGGGCCCCCGGGAACTCGAAGATTCGAGCCCCGGCTTGGGTCCGACGGCACGCCACCGCTCCGATCCCCAGTTGGGTGGGATCGGCGTTGGTACGAGCCCGTTTCAAAACGGACTCGTACGTCTCGCCCCGCTCCGCAGCCTCCGCGGTGAGCGTCACCACGACGGCTGCGGTCTTGGGAGGAACAAGCTTCCTCCCACCGGCGGGGGCCCGTTTGGCTGCAGGAGCAGCGGTGGCGGGCGCGGGGGCCGACTTCTTCCCCTTCCCCTTACCCTTTCCCTTGCCGGTCCCCTGGGACGGGCAGGGAAGGGAGGTCGCGGGGGTTGCAGGGGGGGCGGCCGCTCTCCCCTGTTTGGCCTTACCCTTCCCCCTCCTGACCACTTCCGTCCAAGAATTGGACGGGGTGGAGGAGGGTAGAAGGGTGTCCTCCTCTTGGGAGGACGGCCCCCGCTGGTTCGGCCTCTTGTCCTCCTTCTGGGAGGACGGCCCCGGCATATTCGGCCTCTTGTCCGCTGCGAGCGGCGGGCGGAGGCGCTTCTCGGGCAAGAGCCTGTCCTCTATGCCGGCGAGGCAGGCTCTTGTGAAGGCCCTTTCCTCCATGACAACCTTGCGGATGACATCCTCAAGGTTGGAGGAGGAGGTAGAGCCCTCAGCCGCTGGTCTGGCGTCGGCCTGAGTGGGCCGGGCCGTGGCTTCAGCCAGCTTCTGGTGCAGCTGGCTGACCTCCGACTGCAGGCGGTCGACCTTCGCCTGCAGTTGCCGCGTCTCGTCGGTAGCGGTGCGCTGCACCAGCTCCCGAATGATTCCGCGCATGCTCGCGGCCCTGCACTTAAGGGACTTCTGAAAAGTCCCTTTTAAGTTGGAGGACTTAGAGGCGACCTGCGCGATCTCCTCTTCGTCCTCCTGCGCCATGCGCTCTAGCTCCTCCAGGGAGTGGTCCGAGTACAGGACGGTAGACCCGCCGTACCCTGACCTTCCCCGCGAGGTGCGCGCCTGCTGCTCCTTGGCAGCGACCTGCTCCTCCAGGTCTTGTTGGAGCTGCGCCCTCCGAGCTAGACTCAGCTCTCGCTGAGCGTCAGCCAAACCCACGTCGTGGGTGTCCGCCGTAACGGTCGAAGAAGAAGACTTTTTGGCCTTCGACTTCTTTCTCGGCTTGCTCTTCGCGGAGTCCGAAGAGCAGGACCCGGCCTTCATGAAGGCCCGCTTCACTGCCTGTTGGCGACTCTCCGCTGTCGCCATCGGCATCGAGGCGTCCGACTCGAAAACGACGGAATCGTTGTCGGAGTCAGACACCTCGTCCACCCTACTGTACACGCTAGCCGCGGATGATGCGCGACTAACGTCCGCCACCGACGCAATGTCGTCGGTTTGGCCCTGAGAAGGGCCTTTTGGTGGGCCCTGAGAAGGGCCTTTTGGTTGGCCCTGAGAAGGGCCTTTTGGTGGGCCCTGAGAAGGGCCTTTTGGTTGGCCCTGAGAAGGGCCTTTTGGGTGGCCCTGATAAGGGCCGTTTGGTTTGCGGAAACGCCCGCAAGCGTCCCGCGCTGGTTTAGGCATGTTTGCCTCCGCCAGTGTTGCAGATACCCGCAATGAAATCTACAACGCACAGTGCACTTTAGCCGAGACCAGTCTGCCACTCCGTTACGGTGACAGAACTGGTTCGTTACCAGGGAACACGACGAGGACGTAAGCACTGTGGGGGGTTCCCCAACCTTTTTTTTTTTTTTTTTTTTTTTTTTACGTGGGGAAATCCTCATGGATACCTCTCCGCTGCGGGGGCAGCAGAGAGGTTATGTCGGACTCTTACCGACTAAAACCCCACGGTGAGCAGTCTTCTGCCATGGTGGGGCGAGATGGGGTCGCGCTAGCATTCACCATCTCGCCCCGGCAGCAGGCCCGGTAAACCGGGCCACTACGCCTATGGAGGGGTGACCCTGCTCAACAAGGCCACCCCCCAGACGAGTGGGGCCGTGCAAGCCGGCAGAGAGTCCCCCGACTCTCAACCGGTGACCCCACTACGGAGGGTGGAGGAGGCGGTCGAACCGCCTCCTCCTCGCCCCCCTTCGTCTGCGTCGGAGCGGGTCAGACAGGACGTCGTCCTCCCTGGCCCGCTCCGCTGTCTCCTTCTGCGCCATCACCGCTTCGCAGAAGGAGACCACCGCCTGCCACGATCTCTCGCTGCCGAGCATGGCGTTCACCACGCTCGGCAGGGAGAGATCCCTCCCTATCACCGCTGAAAGCGTGTGCCGCTGGGAGCCCCATGCGGCACACGCCTCCAGCGTGTGGGGCGCCGTGTCCTCCGGCGCCCCACATTCATGGCAGGCTGGGGTCGCCTCCCGTCTTGCGATCTGGTGCAGATACTTTCCGAAACATCCGTGTCCGGAAAGCACCTGCACCAGTCTGAAGGTCAGCGACCCATGTCGCCGCTTCACCCACCTCCGGAGGACCGGGCGGATGGCCTCCACCGTCCACTGCCCAGGGACCGGTGGAGCCAGGTCCTCCGTCCACCGCCGCAACAGAGCGGCCCGCGCCTGCCACCGCATGCGTGTGACCTCTTCCCACACTGGGGGCTCTCCACGGGATCTCCTCGCCGCCACGAAGTGATACACTTCGGCGAGGATTTCCGCTTGGAGCTCCCAGGGGGGATCTCCGGCCAACACGCACGCTGCCGTCCAGGACACCGTCCGGTAACCGCGTATCGCCCTCGTCGCAATGACCCGCTGCGGACGTCGCAGCAGGGCCTTGTTATTGCGACTGAGGGCGTCCACCCAGACGGGTGCCCCGTACAGGGCCATACTCCGGATCACTCCGGAGTACAGCCGACGGCAAGTGGCGCTCGGGCCGCCCACGTTGGGCAGCAGCCTCCCTAAAGCGGCCGCGGCTCCCACGACTCTTGGGGCCAACTGGGCAAAGTGGGCCCCAAAGCCCCACCTCCCGTCCAGGATGAGACCCAGATATTTCATCTGGGTCCCAACCCGGACCGGGACCCCGTCCAGGTGCACCCGCGTTCCTGGAGGAGGTCCCCCCCGAGGCCCATGAAACAACAGGGCCTCGGTCTTGGAGACGGACACCTCCAGCCCCAGGGCACGTATGCGGTCGACCACGAGGGTTGTGCCCACCGTGGCCAACCGCAACGTCTCCCGGAGGTCCGTCCCCTTGACTACGACTAGGGTGTCGTCCGCGTAGCACGCCACCCGCATATTTGCGGGAAGCGCGCCGTGGAGCACCCAGTCGTAGCCTATGTTCCACAGGAGCGGTCCCAGTACCGACCCCGAATCCCCAGATCCTGGAGATTGACCTTCTCCTGCGCCATTTGAAGGACGGCGCTGTATGTCACCCCCTTCTCCGCGGCTTCGGGCTGTAACGACAGCACAACAGCCGCGGACTTTGGGGGTTTTAGCGCCGCCTTAGGTTTAGGCTTGGCCGCGGAAGCTGCCGGCTTGGGCTTACCGGCAGCGGCACAAGCCGCTGGGGCAGTCTTGGGTGCCGGAGCAGGTGCAGGAGCGAGGGAGGACTGGGAGGACTTTCCCTTCCCCTTGCCCTTGCCCTTCCTGGTCACCTCCGCCCAGGTTTCCGCCTGAGGGACAGTGGGGGGAGAAGCCTTCTCGGCGCGTAGGGTCCCTCTGCTGGTGGAGGGAACCGCAACCGGTGCCACTGCAGGGGTGGCAGCAGCCTTCTGTGAAGCCTGCTTGCCCAACTTGGGCGAAGGCTTGCAGGCTTGCACCGGCGTCGGTTTCGGTGCCAACGCCAACGGCTTTTTGGCGTCCGCTCTCAGAGGCGGGCGGACCGTCTGGGCAGGCAGAAGCCGGTCCTCAATCACCGCGAGTCGGGCATTCAGCATTTGCCCGAACGTGGTGGTCAAGGAGCGCTTCAGCTCCTCCACCAAGTCAGCCGCCCCCAGCAGCGTGGCGGGGGGTGCCTGCGTCTCTGCGGTAGCAGCAGTAGCAGCGGCGGCTTTGGTGGCGGCGGCGGCTTCCGTCTTGGCTTCCATGAAGCCGCGACGGAGTGCCTTCACTTCCGCCTTCCCAGACTCGACCTCGAGACGCAGGCGGCCGTTCTCCGCCCTGAGACGCCTCGTCTCCTCTGCCTCGCTCCTATTCGCTAAGGCATCTACCACCCCTCTAAGTAATGAAGTGGATCGCTTAAGGCGACCCACGTACTCGCCTTTGAGGTTGCCAGACTTTCTGGCAACCTCCTGAATACAAGCGAGGCTTTGGCCCGCCTGCGCCCTCAATTCCTGGGCGTTCAGTTCGGTGAAGTCACCGACCGTTGCGACGGCATCGGATTCGGCACCCGTATCCGTCGCAAGGTCGATGACTGCAGCGACCGGCCTCTTCTTATATTTCCTGCCTTGCAGGGCCTTCTCCAACTCATTGCCGGATGGTGCAGGAGAAGGTTTTAAAAACTCTTCTCTTGAAGAGCCCGCTTTGGCAGTCCTTCCTCTTCCTCTTCTGGCCGTCTGGCAAACTTTGTTGCCAGCCAGCCCGTCACTTTCCGATTCCGAATCGGCCAAGTAAAATGAAGAACTCGGCCGCTTTCGGCCGACTTCTTCATCTATCTCCATTTCAGGAGCACGGACCTCGTCCGAACGTCTTTCCCTTACGGGAATGACCGGGGAGTGGCCCTGAGAAGGGCCTTTTGTTGGGCCCTGAGAAGGGCCGTTTGGTGGGCCCTGAGAAGGGCCGTTTGGTGGGCCCTGAGAAGGGCCGTTTGGTGGGCCCTGAGAAGGGCCGTTTGGTGGGCCCTGAGAAGGGCCTTTTGAAAATTTCCCCGAAGGGTCACGCGGCTGCGGTTTCCGCATGTTGTCGTCAGACATTGTAGATAGCCGGCAATGATATCTACGTACAGCGCACTTTAGCCGAGCCCAGTCTGCCACTCCGTTACGGTGACAGAACTGGGTCGTTTCCAGGGAACACGATCGAGGACGTAAGCGCTGTGGGGGGTTCCCCAACCTAACCTTTTTTTTTTTTTTTTTTTTTTACGTGGGGAAATCCTCATGGATACCTCCGGGCACGGGCCCTTCGGTTATGTCAGACTCCGCCTTTCGGCGACCTACTGACTAAAACCCCACGGTTCTCCGTCTTCTGCCATGGTGGGGTGAGATGGGGTCGCGCTAGCATTCACCATCTCACCCCGGCAGATGGCCCGGATACCGGGCCTCCGGCTGCAGCATTGCTGCATCCAGTCTTGCCCGACGGGGTGGCCGAGTTGACCCTCCCCGCCGCGCCGCCAGCCTTGCAGGCCGGCCATCCTCCGACCCGAAGGTCCGCTGAGCCTCTCACGAGGCTCGCCCCCCTCCGCGGAAGATCCGCCGGCCTCATCTGCTGTGCTCTATGCTACCTTCATAGAGACACGCAGAGAGGCCCACCGTTCCCAGCTATTTGCCACGACCAACAAAGTCCCACAAGGAGAAGTTATTGATCGTGTTGACAGGGTGCACCAGCCCAGTCACTGCCGTTCCCCCCGGACGTATCCATAAGGGACAAGCAGCGACCGAGCACACGTGGAGGTTGCCGGGACTAGCACCCCTCCCCAACCTTTTTTTTTTTTTTTTTTTTTTTTACGTGGGGAAATGCTGTGACGCATACCCACCCGCTGGGGGAGCGGGTGGGTTATGTCGGACTCGACACCGACTATCGAATCGATAATCAGTGCCCCTACCGACTAAAACCCCACGATGTTCCTCCGTCATCGGCTGGTGACGGGGGGCACGGGACCGCTCGCGCATTCCTCCGCAGCCCCCGTCGACGCCGCAGTCCGCCTTGCGGTGGACCCGCCTCGGTGGGAAGCCGAAACTTCCCCACCTCGTGTCAGATGCCCCCGGAACATAAGAGGGCATCTACACCTCGTGAGGGCCTATCCCTAGTGTGGGGCGCCGGGTGCCCCCGCATCCGACGCCCCAGGCCCTCCAAGCGGAGACGGAGTACGGGCTCGATTAGTCCGTCTCCGTGTCCGCGCTCTCCTGAGCGGCAGAGAGAGAGGGTCTCTCTCTCTCTCCCGCTCTTCTGCCTCCCTCTGCGAGACAATAGTCTCACAGAAGGAGGCCACCGCCTCCCAGGACCTCTCGTCGCCGACCATCTTGGCGATGATGGTCGGTAAGGAGAGGTCCGTCCCCACAACCGCGACTAGGGATCGCCGCGGCTCGGCTCCTCCTGGGCATGCCTCCAGTGCGTGCTGGGCGGTATCCTCCGCGTAGCCGCACTGGTGGCAGGCCGGGGAGGCTTCCCTTCGAGCGACATGACACAGGTATCTCCCGAAACAACCATGTCCCGTGAGCACCTGCGTCAGTCGGAAGGAAAGCCTCCCGTGTCTCCTCCGTACCCACTCTACGAGTACGGGCTGAAGCGCCTCAAGCAGTCGCTGAGCGCCAGCCCCCCTCCGTGTGGGTCCTGTGAGGAGTCGATCCCTCCACCGGGTGATGGCGGCCGCCCTGGCGTTGTTACGCCAGCGCGTCACCTCCAGCGGCGCCAGTCGCTCGTCTCGCTCCCGTGCCTGCGCTCTGCGCCAGTAGACCGAGGCCAGGACTTCGGCCTCGAGGTCCCACGGGAGCGACCCAGCGAGGGCGCACGCCACTTCGTGAGAGATGGTGCGGTAGCCCCTGCACACTCTCACTGCCATCACCCTCTGGGCCGCAATCAGCAGAGCGGTTGTCTGCCGATCCAGCCCACCGGCCCATATGGGGGCACCATATAGGGCCATGGAGCTAACCACCGCTGTATAGAGGCGGCGGCAGCTCCCCTCCCCTCCCCCGATATTCGGGAGGAGGCGACTCAGTGCGCCGGCTGTCCCCAAGATTCTTGGAGACAGCTGTCGCACATGCGCCGCGAACTTCCATCTGCTGTCCAGGACGACGCCGAGATACTTCAGCGTCGACCGGACAGGGATGGACGTCCCACCCACCACGATGGTGGAGTCTGCAGGTGGCGCCCGTCTCGGGCCATGAAAACAAATGGCCTCGGACTTGTGGAGCGCCACCTCCAGACCCAGCATCCGGATCCTGGATACGGTCGTCGCGACCGCGGCCGTCGCCAGGATCTTCGCCTCCCTGTAGCTGTCCCCCCGGGCGGTAACCAACGTGTCGTCAGCGTAACAAACGACGTTGACGCCACGAAGGTTAGCACACCGGAGGACCCAATCATACCCGACGTTACCCGACTACCTCTCTGTCGGAGAGATAGTCCCCGACAAGCCTTCGCAGGCATTGGGGCACCTGATGGTACCCCAATCCCCCGAGAATGGTGCTCCAGGGCAGCGTGTTGAAGGCGTTGGCAATGTCCAACGAGACAGCCAACAACACGCCACCACTGGAGCACGCCTCCTCCGAGAGGTCGCGGACGCGAGATATGGCGTCTATCGTCGAGCGACCTCTCCGGAACCCGAATTGGGTGGGCGCCAAGTCGGGTCCCACTGTCTCGAGGTGCTTGACGAGGCGGGCAGCGAGCACTCGCTCCAAAAGCTTGCCGGCCTCGTCAAGCAGCACAATCGGACGATAGCCCGATGGCTCGTCCGCAGGGCGTCCCTCCTTCCGGATGAGGACGAGCCTGCCCCTCTTCCACCTCTTGGGGAACCTGCCATCTCTGAGGCACCTGTCGAACAGGGCCGTCAGAGCGGGGGTGAGGTGCTCCAAGGAGAGGGCCCACGCACGGCCCGGTATGCCATCTGGCCCAGGCGCCGTGTTTTTGGCCCTCATCCTGAGCACTGCTGCACCCAGCTCACCCTCTGAAACAGGGACAGGCTCGTCCTCCTCCTCTTCACCCTCGAGATCGGCCCCCCCTCCCCAACCTAACCTAACCTAACCTTTTTTTTTTTTTTTTTTTTTTTTTTTGACGCTGGGAAAAATGCATTACGCATACCCCTCCATCGGGGGATGGAGGGGGTATGTGGGACTCCCGGCACTGAGACCGGTATACCCACTAAACAACCCAGCGGCACTCCGGCATCGTCTGTGCGGAGGGGGACTGGGAAACCGGCAGAGCCTTTTCATCCAGTCCCCCGCCGACGACCGCCCGCCCTCACGGCGGGCCCCGCACGCCCCTCCCTGGAGGGGCCCCGGGAATGACCGTGAGTGCTCGGTCATTCCACAGACCACGTCTTCTTCTACCCCTTCTCCGTCTCCGCAGCGGCGCCGCAAGGGGGTCTTCCTCCCTTGCGCGCTCCGCCGCCTCCTTTTGCGACATCACGTCCTCGCAAAAGGAGGCGACCGCTGCCCAGGCCCCCTCGCTTCCCAGCATGGCGTTGACCACGCTGGGAAGCGAGAGGTCCCGGCCGACGACGGCGACCAAGCTGCGGCGCAGCTCGGACCACGACGGGCACACCTCGAGGGTGTGCTGCGCCGTGTCCTCCGCGGCGCCACAGTCGTGGCACGCCGGTGTCTCCTCCCGTCCGATCCGGTGCAGGTACGATCCGAAGCAACCATGCCCGGATAACACCTGCACCAGACGGAACGAGAGGAAACCGTGGGACCTCCCGAGCCAGTCCCGCAGGACCGGCCCGAGAGCGTCCAACGTTCGTCGGCCAAACGCGGCGGTGGCGAGGTCCTCCGTCCAATGTTGGACGACAGCGTCCCTCGCCTCGCGCCGGACGGCCTCCCGCTCTTCCGGGGCGGGGCGCTCACCGAGCGCCTTACGCCCCGCCGTCCACTCGTACACTCTGGCGAGCACCCCTGCCTCTAGCTCCCAAGGAGGGGTGCCAGCCAGAGCGCACGCTGCCGCGAAGCCTACCGACCGGTAGGCCCGCGACACCCGCTGCGCTATGGCCCTTTGGGGCCTCCGAAGAGCTGTGACGTTCTCCCTCCTTCGGAGGGAGTCTGCCCAGATCGGGGCTCCGTAAAGGGCCATACTCTTCAGAATGCCGGCATATAAATGCCGGCACCGCCCTTTCGGTCCTCCCATATTAGGGAGGAGCCACGAAAGGGCGCCCGCGACCTTCAGCAGGCGCGTCGACAGCCCGCTGAAGTGCGGGCCGAAGCGCCACCGGCTGTCGAGGATTAGGCCCAGATATTTCATCTGGGCCTTCACCTCGATCCTGACGCCCTCCACAACAATGTGGGCGTCAGGAGGTGTGCGCTGCCGAGGCCCGTGGAAAAACACGGCCTCGGTCTTATTCAGCGCCACCTTCAGGCCTAGTCGGCGGATCCTTCCCGCGACTAAGGATCCGCCGGCTGAGGCCAGACCCGCCACCTCCCTGAAGTTCCTCCCCCTGGCAGTGAGAAGAGTGTCATCTGCATAGCAGATGACACTCGTGCCATGGAGGAGGGTTCCCCGCAGGAGCCAGTCGAATCCGATGTTCCACAGGAGCGGTCCTAGGACCGACCCCTGCGGAACACCGGACTCAGCTCCGTACCTGCGAAGCTGGCCTGTCCGGTCTACGAGGAGGACCGCTCGGTCCTCCAGGTAGTCAGACAGGAGGCTCCGCAGGTACCGAGGCACTCCGTGATAACGGAGTGCCTCCAGGATCGTCGAGTGGGGGACGGAGTTGAAGGCGTTGGCGATGTCGAACGACACGGCCAACACTCCGTCCCCCGCCTCGACGGCCTCCCGCACTTGGCCCTTGAGTCGGGCCAAGGCGTCTACCGTCGAACGCCCCCTTCGGAATCCGAATTGGGCGTCCGACAGGTCCGGCCCCACCCTCCGCAGGTGGCCGTTCAGCCGGTTGGCCACTATCCCCTCAAACAGCTTACCGACCTCATCGAGCAGAACGATGGGTCGGTAAGCTGAGGGGGAGTCCGCCGGGCGGCCCTCCTTGCGGAGGAGGCACAGCTGCCCCTCCTTCCAAGGTTTCGGGAACCTCCCAGCCGTGAAACACGAGCTGTAGAGGTCCCGAAACCTCTCCTCCATTTGGAGGGCGGCGATGGCGACCACCCGCGCAGGGACGCCGTCTGGCCCAGGGGCCGTCCGCTTGCCACGGAGGCGGAGGACCTCCCCCTCCAGTTCCGCCGCCGTGACTGGAGGGGCCTCCTCCTCCTCCTCCTCCGGCGGGGCCGCTCCCCGCGGAGGGTCCATTGCTGGTGGGGCGAATTCGGTCCTGCTAGGGAACAGGCACCGAACCACCCCATCCAGCAACGCGGGCTCGAGGGTCTCCGCCAGCGGGGGACCGAAGGGGCGCAGTTTGTTCTGCGCCGCCTTGTACGGTCTCCCGTACGGGTCCCTGTCGAGACCCTCCAGCATCTCCGCCCTCGCCGCGTCCTGGGCGGCGCCCATTGCCGCCTTGAGGACCCCCTTCGCCTCTACGTAAGAGGCGTAGAGAAGGTCCTCGTTCTCCTCATCTCGGCGGCTGCGCCGCCGACTCCGCGCGTAGGCCCTCCTCGCCGCCACGCAGGCGGCCCGGAGCCCCGCTAGCTCCTCCGACCACCAGTAGACGGCGCGTCGGGGAGGAGGGCGGCGAGACCGAGGCATGCTGGAGTTGCATACCTCGGTCAGGGACTCCCTGAGTCGGCCCGCTGCGGCGTCGACGTCCAGGACTTGGAGAGGGGGCGCGAGCCAGTCCTGGACGAACGCCGCCTCCACAGCCGCCTCCCGGTCCAGGCGGGTGAGAGCCCACCGCGGAAACGGAGAGCGACCCAAGGGGGCCGCTCTCCGGGGGCTCTGGGTGGAGATGTCGAACCGCACGTATCTGTGGTCCGACAAGGTCTCCACCATCTCCACCCGCCAGTTCACGACGCGGGCGGCTAGCACGGGGGTGGCGAACGAAACGTCCACCACCGACCCGCCCCGTTGCCGCACACACGTGTGGACCGTCCCTCTGTTGAGGAGGGACACACCCGACGAGGCCGCCCAATACTCCACGGCGCGACCCCGTACGTTGCAAGTGGCGGCCTGGTTACCCCAGACCGCCGACTTGGCGTTCAGGTCGCCCAATACGGCGACCTGACGCGGCGCCGCCCTACCGACCACCCCGGTCAGGACTTCGAGAAAGTTCTCGAAGTCCTGGAGAGGGCGGTTAGGGGAGAAATATACGCCCACCATGGCTATTTCTCCCCACGCGGCGGCCACATATCCCGGTCCCCTCTCTAAAAGCGAGAGGGGAGGGGAGTCTGTGGAAGACCGCGCCACCAATGCCACCGAGCCGTCCCGATCACCTAGCCAACGGCTAGGGACCGAGTACGGCTCAGCGACCACCGCCACGTCCACCAACCACTCAGCCAGGACCTGTATTAACAGGTCCTGGGCTGCTTTGCAGTGGTTGGTGTTCGCCTGGAGGATGCGATGTCTGACCCTATCCATCATTCAGACATCGCATTCTCCTCAGCAGCCGCCGGAGTTCCCGTTGCGAGGACGGCGGCGGCGGTCGCGGCAGGCCGGGTCGGCGCCTGCGCTTTTCCCTTCTTTGGGGGAGGATTGCAGTTCCTCCCCTTCATGATGTGGTCCGCTGGGCGGCCGCTGGCGGCACACACCAAGCAGTGCAGCTTGGTGGCCGTGCAGGTGGCCGATTTGTGGCCCTCCTTACCGCAGCGGTAGCAGCTGTCCGCCCTGTCTACCGCAGACGGACAGAGGGCCCGCGTGTGCCCGATACCGAAGCACTTGAAGCAGCGCAATGGCTGATCTTCAAGTGCTCGGACCCGGCACGAGCTAAAGCCCACGCAGAGCCGCCCCTTGGCGAGGGCGGCTTTGGCCGCGGTGACTGGGCACTCGAGGCGGATGGTGCCCATGCCACCGCGGCCAGGCCGGATGCCCCGGCCTTGCACCGCTGCGGTGTCGCAGCCCCCAATCGCTGCGACCGCCGCGACCACCTCCTCTTTGGTGACCGAATCGTCAAGATCGGTCACCTCCAAGGTCGCGGACTTGATGGGCCGCACCACCTTCGCCGCGTCCGCAATGACCTCTTTGAGCTTCGCTGCAAAGAGGTCCGCGTTTGTGCCGCCCTGGGCCCCCGGGAACTCGAAAATTCGAGCCCCGGCTTGGGTCCGGCGGCACGCCACCGCTCCGATCCCCAGCTGGGTGGGGTCGGCGTTGGTACGAGCCCGTTTTAAAACGGACTCGTACGTCTCGCCCCGCTCCGCAGCCTCCGCGGTGAGCGTCACCACGACGGCTGCGGTCTTGGGAGGAACAAGCTTCCTCCCACCGGCGGGAGCCCGTTTGGCTGCAGGAGCAGCGGTGGCGGGCACGGGGGCCGACTTCTTCCCCTTTCCCTTTCCCTTTCCCTTGCCGGTCCCCTGGGACGGGCAGGGAAGGGAGGTCGCGGGGGTGGCAGGGGGGGCGGCCGCTCTCCCCTGTTTGGCCTTACCCTTCCCCCTCCTGACCACTTCCGTCCAAGAATTGGACGGGGTGGAGGAGGGTAGAAGGGTGTCCTCCTCTTGGGAGGACGGCCCCCGCTGGTTCGGCCTCTTGTCCTCCTTCTGGGAGGACGGCCCCGGCATATTCGGCCTCTTGTCCGCTGCGAGCGGCGGGCGGAGGCGCTTCTCGGGCAAGAGCCTGTCCTCTATGCCGGCGAGGCAGGCTCTTGTGAAGGCCCTCTCCTCCGCGACGACCTTGCGGAGTATATCCTCAACGTGTGAGGAGGAGAAAGAGCCCTCAGCCGCTGGCCTGGCGTCGACCTGAGTCGGCCGGGCCGTGGCTTCAGCCAGCTTCTGGTGCAGCTGGCTGACCTCCGACTGCAGGCGGTCGACCTTCGCCTGCAGTTGCCGCGTCTCGTCCGTTGCGGTGCGCTGCACCAGCTCCCGGACGATACCGCGCAAGCTCGCGGCCCTGCACTTAAGGGACTTCTGAAAAGTCCCCTTAAGGTTGGAGGACTTAGAGGCGACCTGCGCGATCTCCTCCTCGTCCTCCTGCGCCATACGCTCCAACTCCTCTAGGGAGTGGTCCGCGTACAAGACGGTGGACCCACCGTACCCGGACCTTCCCCGGGCGTTGTGCGCCTGCTGCTCCTTGGCAGCGACCTGCTCCTCCAGGTCTTGCTGGAGCTGCGCCCGCCGAGCCAGGCTCAACTCTCGTTGAGCGTCAGCCAAACCCACGTCGTGGGTGTCCGCCGTAAACCCTAACCTTTTTTTTTTTTTTTTTTTTTTTTTTTTTTTTTTTTTTTTACGTGGGGAAATCCTCATGGATACCTCCGGGCACAAGGCCCTTCGGTTATGTCAGACTCCGCCTTTCGGCGACCTACTGACTAAAACCCCACGGTTACCGTCTTCTGCCATGGTGGGGTGAGATGGGGTCGCGCTAGCATTCACCATCTCACCCCGGCAGATGGCCCGGATACCGGGCCTCCGGCTGCAGCATCGCTGCACCCAGTCTTGCCCGACGGGGTGGCCGAGTTGACCCTCCCCGCCGCGCCGCCAGCCTTGCAGGCCGGCCATCCTCCGACCCGAAGGTCCGCTGAGCCTCTCACGAGGCTCGCCCCCCTCCGCGGAAGATCCGCCGGCCTCATCTGCTGTGCTCTATGCTACCTTCATAGAGACACGCAGAGAGGCCCACCGTTCCCAGCTATTTGCCACGACCAACAAAATCCCACAAGGAGAAGTTATTGATCGTGTTGACAGGGTGCACCGGCCCAGTCACTGCCGTTCCCCCCGGACGTATCCATAAGGGACAAGCAGCGACCGAGCACACGTGGAGGTTGCCGGGACTAGCACCCCCCGTAAACCCTAACCTAACCTAACCTAACCTAACCTAACCTAACCCAGTCGCGTCTCAACCACGCTCCCAGACGCCACGGAATTAAGTCGCTCCGCAGCAAAAAATTCCGAAAAATAGGATTTTTTCAACGTACAAGTGCAAGTGATACGTCAAAAGTTGCGGGCACGCGCGGCGCACACGGCTGTGTAATCCGTTTTCACCAGTGTCCACGTTCAGTGAAGTTATACACGAAAAAGTGAAAATCGTGAGTTTTACCAACACAAAAAGTGAAACGCCGACCAAATAAGATCGGTAACCCACACTTTTGAAAGTGTCATTTTGAAGGCCTTCTGGGGCCCCACACACCTGCACAAAAATTGGATTTTTCTCGCGCACCCGCGCTGAGATATCGCCAGAAAAACAAAAAAAAAAAACCACGTGGCGGCGTGGTCGGTGATCCAGGGCTGCACCACGAAAGCTGATCACTACACCGTGTGGACAACCGGAGGCGGAGCCCGGAGGCGTTTTCGGAATCTGAAAAAGTTAAGTTTTGACGAAATTATTTAACTTTGAAAAAATTTGTTTTTGCATGAAGAAGTAAATATTGAATAAAAGAAGATTTGAAGCGACGACCTACCCTTAAAAAATTAGGATAAATACTTTAGGCCTAGTTTTAACTCTATGCAAAGTTTCAGATTTTTAGTGTGAGCGGTTTCGGAGATATAATTATATTCATATTTTAACGAGGTATAATAACCTAAAAACGCCTATATCTCCGAAACGGGAAGAGATAGGCCAATTTTGACAGGTCCTCGTATATACCATGTATATGGTATATACTAACATCTTTCTAGTTACGAAACGATTGTAACCCCCCCCTAAAAAATTTTTTTTTACATATTTTTGTAAAAAACTCTTATTGTGTTAATAATTTGTGACAACGTAGCATTAAGACTGTATTATAATAAGGTAAATAGAACAAAAAATAGTGTGTTAAAATAGACAAAATTTCACCCCCCCTTTTTCAACCCCAACCCCAATAGTAAATTGTAAAATCATCAAATTAAATAGAATAAAAATTTTAAAATACTAGGAACGTAGATTAAATAGAATTGTACACGGATTTAAAAGTCATCCCTCTCTAGCGGTAATAAAACTATTTTTAAATAATTTTGTAAAATTTTAAAAACTTAAATTGTAAAAATCTCAGAAACGGTGAGAGATAGGCCCTTTTTGACAATAGTTTGTATATACTATATATATAGTATATACAAATATCCATCACTGAGTCAGTGTTTAGAAAAACCACCCCTCACCAAAAAATTTCATCCCCTAAAAATTAAAAATTTTTTGTAAGCCCATATCTTTCCAACCAAAGCCCGGATTGCAACGGGGGTTTCAAATTCGTGACGGAGCACACTAAGTGCTATTCTTTGGACGATAAAAAAGATATTAAATCTTTTTTATTTTATTTTATTTTAATATAACTTTATTAATTTAACAATAAAAATAGTTTAAGAACGTTCTGACCACTGTGTTTACAACTTTTACAAGTGTACCAAAATATTTACAATTGTGACTCGTCCTTTTGACGAAATTTCGACTAAATTAATAGCGACTAACGTGTCCCCAAATAAACAAAAAATGTTCGGAATACGCACACCGATGAAAAAATCAGCGGCAACTCCAGTCGACGATTCCCAGAAATCGCCAGAACAGACAGCGATGGCAGGACCATCGGAAACAGTACCAACCAAAGCCACGACATCTAACGTAAGGCGAAGTGTTGGAGAATGGGAGATGGGAAAGATGACACCAGAGGCGAGAACATACCCAGGCCCAAAAGAAACAACCCGGACCCAGACCCAGCACACTCAGCCTCAGCCAGAGCAAAAGACCGGGGAACCCCAGAAGCCAAAACCGAAAGCCGTGCTCAGTACGAGCGAACGCAGGAGGTCAGTGGAGGCCATGGGGAGCCCTACGAAAGAAAAAGTGAAATATGCAGACAGAATAACAGAAGCAAGAGCCTGCATAACAAAGGCGAAAACAAGTTTAGGGAAGGCCAAGAATTTAAAGACTGAAATAAAAGTGGAAGTCGTACAGGCGATAGAAAGACTATACCAATTAGTAAAGGAAGGAGAGCTAGTTAAAGCCACACATAAAAACCAAGGACAGGAGAAAATAAGAGAACTAAGCGTAGACCGAGACATAAGGATAGGAACAAATGCAGACTTAGAAATAATAAAAAAGATCGAAGCACACTCGGAACTTCTTATAGCAAATTCGGAAAAGATGGAGAAATTAAAAGATCTACTAGAAAAGCAGACCTACGCAAGTGTGACGGCGGACACCTCCAGGAGGCAGCCCCCGGAGCAAACCGCACTGCACTCTGTCGTGGTAACTGCCAAGGATGAAACGGAGACTGGAGAAGAGGTTTTGAACAGAATAAGGAAAGCCGTAAACGCGAAAGAAGGAGGAGTAGTGGTAGAAAAGATAAGAAAAGCCAAAGACAGGAAAGTGATAGTAGGATGTAGGACTGAGGAAGAACGACAAAAGGTCAAAGAAAGAATTAGGACATCGGGAGACCACCTAAATGTCGAAGATATTAAAAACAAGGACCCGCTAGTCATACTCAAAGACGTTTTGCACTGTAACACTGATGAAGACATCCTTCGCGCCTTGAGGAATCAAAATAAAAATATGTTCCAAGGCCTTGACACAAAAGAGGATAAGATTGAAATAGCGTATAAAAGGCGCACAAGAAACCCCCACACCAGTCATATCATAATGAGGGTGTCCCCCAAAATCTGGCAGCGTATGACCGGGGCAGAGTCGGTCCATGTCGACCTTCAGCGCATACGAGTGGCGGACCAGTCACCACTCGTGCAGTGCTCGCTCTGCCTTGGATATGGCCATGGCAAGCGCTTCTGTAAAGAGACAGTTGAGAGATGCAGCCACTGTGGGGGACCCCACATGAAGAATGAATGTGCTGACTGGATGGCCGGGGCCACCCCGTCTTGTTGCAATTGCGTCCGCGCAAAGATAGACCGCGCCGATCACAACGCCTTCAGCAATGAGTGTGTTATAAGAAGGAAGTGGGAAGCAATGGCCAGAGCAACAGTGGCCTATTGCTAAGGTGGTCTCAAGTCAAAACCCTCGCACCGAAAACACTGGACCATACTATGTGGTACAAGCAAACCTCCAAAGGAAATCTCTCGCGACCCAAGAACTGATATTGGAAGCAAGTAAAAGAAGAGTCGCCCTTGCACTGCTCCAGGAGCCGTATGTCGGAGGGACAGGTAGAATGAGACACTACAATGGAACGAGAATTTACCAATGCGCACAGCAAAGAGATGGCACCATCAAAGCTGCAATAGCAGTCTTCGACCACAGATTGGATGTCATCCAATGCCCAACATACACCACACCCAACATCGTAGTGGTCAAAATAAGAACGAGCGCATGGGAAATTGTAGTAGTCTCATTCTACTTTGAACCTAAACCGGAACCGATAGAGCCATACTTGGAGCAGTTGCGGAAGATCGAGCGGACCTTCGGTCGCAGAATTATCTTTGGAGGAGACGCTAACGCCAAGAGTCCGTGGTGGGGAAGCCTAAAGGTGGACCATAGAGGAGAGGAGATGGCCGGTGCCCTAGATGAGATGAGCTTGCAGGTGCTCAATAACGGTGACACTCCAACGTTCTACACAATAAGAGGCAACCAAGAATACACCAGCCATGTAGACATTACCGCATGCACGACGGAAGTGCTAAACCTGGTGGAAGACTGGAAAGTTGAGGAAGGCATAACGAGCTCAGACCATAACGCCATCACATTTAAGCTAAGATTAAAGAAATCAGAAGGAATAAAAAGTAATAGAACAACAAGGATATACAATAGTAAGAAAGCAAACTGGAGTCAGTTTCATGAGAAACTGACCCAGTTGCTAACAGAAAATCAAATTAACAAAATAGATATAGAACAAATAAATAACAAAATAGAACTAGATATAAAAGTAAAAAATTTTGAAAATGTAATAATAGAGTCATGTAAAAGTAGTATTCCGATAATAAAAACCAAAGAAGGAGCTAACTTACCATGGTGGTCTGAAGAGCTCGCGAAGCTGAAGAAAGAAGTCGCCACCAGGAAGCGCAGAATCCGTTGTGCAGCGCCAGTCCGGAGGGAGAAAGTAGTGAGTGAGTACCTGCAAGCAAAAGAAAAGTATGAGGAAGAAGCACGGAATGCACAAATCGAGAGTTGGAAAGGGTTTTGTGAAAAGCAGGATAAGGAAGGCCTCTGGGAGGGAATATACCGGGTAATAGGAAGAACCACCAAGAGACAGGAGGACCTGCCGCTAGTGAAGGAAGGCAGAGCACTTGACGACAGAGAATCTGCAGAACTACTGGCAGAGACCTTTTACCCGGAGGATAAAGTGGAGGAGGACAATGCAGACCACAGGAAAACCAGAGAAACAGCAGATCAAGTGAACAGTCAGGAGCATAATGAACAGCATGATCCACTGTTCACCCCTGAGGAACTGAGGTCTGCATTGACCAGCTTTAATCCTAAGAAAGCCCCTGGATCAGACGGCCTAACGGCCGACATATGTACGCAGGCCATCAGTTCAAACTCCGATGTCTTTCTTGCATTGGCAAACAAATGCCTGCAGCTGGGCCACTTCCCAAACATCTGGAAGAGGGCAACAGTGATTATACTCAGAAAACCCGGTAAGGACAGCTATACAGAACCAAAATCCTACAGGCCAATTGGACTTCTGCCAGTCTTGGGAAAAATTATGGAAAAAATGGTAATGAACCGAATAAAATGGCACATAATCCCAAAAATGAGCACTCGACAATACGGTTTCATGCCACAGAGGAGCACGGAGGACTCCCTCTATGATCTAACTGAACACATTCACAGCAAACTAGCACAAAAGAAGCTTATAACGATGATATCGTTAGACATAGAGGGAGCCTTCGACAGCGCTTGGTGGCCAGCTATACGAGTAAGACTGGCAGAAGAAAAATGCCCGGTAAACGTAAGGAGGGTAATCGATAGTTACCTGGAAAACAGAAGTGTAACGATTAGGTACGCAGGGGAAGAGGTGACCAGAACAACAACAAAAGGTTGCGTACAAGGGTCAATCGGAGGCCCAATTCTTTGGAACCTTCTACTAGACCCCTTGTTAAAAACATTAGAAGAGCGGGGAGACTACTGCCAGGCCTTCGCCGACGACGTGGTTATGGTGTTTGATGGGGACTCTGCGATGGAGGTCCAGAGACGCGCAAACGATGCACTCACCTATGTCCACCAGTGGGGTGTCAAAAATAAGCTCAAGTTCGCGCCTCATAAAACCAACGCAATGGTCATAACACGAAGACTTAAATTTGACACGCCACTGCTGAACATGGGAGGGGTGGACATCGCCATGTCAAGCGAGTTCAAAATCCTGGGGCTCATAATTGACAACAACAACATAATTGAAAACGCCCGGAGGCGTCCCGCGCTGGTTTAGGCATCGTTGCCTCCGCCAGTGTTGCAGATACCCGCAATGAAATCTACAACGCACAGTGCACTTTAGCCGAGACCAGTCTGCCACTCCGTTACGGTGACAGAACTGGTTCGTTACCAGGGAACACGACGAGGACGTAAGCACTGTGGGGGGTTCCCCAACCTAACCTTTTTTTTTTTTTTTTTTTTTTTTTTTTCGTGGGGAAATCCTCATGGATACCTCTCCGCTGCGGGGGGCAGCAGAGAGGTTATGTCGGACTCTTACCGACTAAAACCCCACGGTGAGCAGTCTTCTGCCATGGTGGGGCGAGATGGGGTCGCGCTAGCATTCACCATCTCGCCCCGGCAGCAGGCCCGGTAAACCGGGCCACTACGCCTATGGAGGGGTGACCCTGCTCAACAAGGCCACCCCCCAGACGAGTGGGGCCGTGCAAGCCGGCAGAGAGTCCCCCGACTCTCTACCAGTGACCAAACTACGGAGGGTGGAGGAGGCGGTCGAACCGCCTCCTCCTCGCCCCCCTTCGTCTGCGTCGGAGCGGGTCAGACAGGACGTCGTCCTCCCTGGCCCGCTCCGCTGTCTCCTTCTGCGCCATCACCGCCTCGCAGAAGGAGACCACCGCCTGCCACGATCTCTCGCTGCCGAGCATGGCGTTCACCACGCTCGGCAGCGAGAGATCCCTCCCTATCACCGCTGAAAGTGCGTGCCGCTGGGGGCCCCATGCGGCACACACCTCCAGCGTGTGGGGCGCCGTATCCTCCGGCGCCCCACATTCGTGGCAGGCTGGGGTCGCCTCCCTTCTTGCGATCTGGTGCAGATACTTTCCGAAACATCCGTGTCCGGAAAGCATCTGCACCAGTCTGAAGGTCAGCGACCCATGTCGCCGCCTCACCCACCTCCGGAGGACCGGGCGGATGGCCTCCACCGTCCACTGCCCAGGGACCGGTGGAGCCAGGTCCTCCGTCCACCGCCGCAACAGAGCGGCCCGCGCCTGCCACCGCATGCGTGTGACCTCCTCCCACGCTGGGGGCTCTCCACGGGATCTCCTCGCCGCCACGAAGTGGTACACTTCGGCGAGGATCTCCGCTTGGAGCTCCCAGGGGGGATCTCCGGCCAACACGCACGCTGCCGTCCAGGACACCGTCCGGTATCCCCAACCTAACCTAACCTAACCTTTTTTTTTTTTTTTTTTTTTTTTTTTTTTTTTTTTTTTTTTTACGTGGGGAAATCCTCATGGATACCTCCGGGCACGGGCCCTTCGGTTATGTCAGACTCCGCCTTTCGGCGACCTACTGACTAAAACCCCACGGTTCTCCGTCTTCTGCCATGGTGGGGTGAGATGGGGTCGCGCTAGCATTCACCATCTCACCCCGGCAGATGGCCCGGTATCCGGGCCTCCGGCTGCAGCATTGCTGCATCCAGTCTTGCCCGACGGGGTGGCCGAGTTGACCCTCCCCGCCGCGCCGCCAGCCTTGCAGGCCGGCCATCCACCGACCCGAGGGTCCGCTGAGCCTCTCGCGAGGCTCCCCCGACTCCGCGGAAGATCCGCCGGCCTCATCTGCTGTGCTCTATGCTACCTTCATAGAGACACGCAGAGAGGCCCACCGTTCCCAGCTATTAGCCACGACCAACAAGATCCCACGAGGAGAAGTTATTGGCCGTGTTGACGGGGTGCACCGGCCCAGTCACTGCCGTTCCCCCCGGACGTATCCATAAGGGACAAGCAGTGACCGAGCACACGTGGAGGTTGCCGGGACTAGCACCCCAACCTAACCTAACCTTTTTTTTTTTTTTTTTTTTTTTTTTTTTTTTTTTTTTTTTTAACGTGGGGAAATCCTCATGGATACCTCTCCGCTGCGGGGGCAGCAGAGAGGGTATGTCGGACTCTTACCGACTAAAACCCCACGGTGTTCCGCCAGGTGCCATTTGCCGGGGCTACGGGAACGCTTTCGCACTCTTCCGCGGCCCCAGCGGCGATGGCCCTCAAAAGAAGGCTCCGTCCTGGTTTTGGGTGGACCTTAAGCTCCACCCCCGTCTCAGAGGGGCGCACAGGAACACTGTGCGCGCCACCTCGGGGCCTACATCGTCATCGGCAACGGACCCCCCCGAGTCCGTTGCCTAGACCCCAGTTATGGGGGCTGACGGAGGGCGTGGAAGACTCTCCGCCGCCCGACTCTTCTGCTGCGAGTCGGGAGATTGGAAGTTATTTCCCTCTCCCGCTCCGCAGCCTCCTTCCGCGCCATCACCACCTCGCAGAAGGTTATGGCCTCATCCCAGGACCTCTCACTCTCGAGCATTGATGAAATCAACGCTGGGAGCGAGAGGTCGTCCCCCACCGCAGCGACGAGGTCACGCCGCTCACTGTCCCAAGCCGGGCACTCCTCTAACGTGTGCTGCGCCGTGTCCTCGTCGCAGCCGCTGCAGTGGTGGCACACGGTTGTCGGTTCCCTTCCGGCTATGCGGCACAAGTACTTCCCGAAGCATCCATGCCCCGAAAGAACTTGCACCAGCCGGAAGGTAAGCGACCCGTGCGCCCTGTCCAACCATTCTTCAAGAACTGGCCGGACAGCCTCCACCGTCCTGCTACCGGCCCTTGGGTGGGCCAAACGTTCCCTCCATCTCCCAATCAGGGATTGTCGTGCGTGGAACCTCCACACTTGCATTTCCCGTGGCGCGGGGTGTTCCCCACGGAGGCTGAGGTCTTTGCGCCATGCATACATGGCAGCGTAGACCTCAGCCTCTAGGTCCCATGGAGGGGATCCCGCCAAAAGGCACGCCGCTTCAAAAGAGACGGTGCGATACGCCCGAATGACCCCGACGGCCATCACCCTCTGAGATCTCCTCAGGAGGGCAATGGTGCGTTCCGTGAGGGTATCAACCCACACGGGCGCTCCGTACAGGGCCATTGAGCGTACCACCCCCAAATATAAGCGGCGGCTGCTCGCTTTGGGCCCCCCGAGATTAGGCAACAGCCGCTTTAGTGCAGCGGCCGTTCCCATCAAACGGGGGACCATGCGCGCGAAGTGCTCGCGAAAGTTCCACCGGCTGTCGAGGACGAGTCCAAGATATTTAATCGTGGACCCGACCTCGATGCGGGTCTCTTCGATAGTAATGTTGAAACCCCGTGGTGGCCTCCGTCGAGGGCCATGAAAGCACACGGCCTCCGACTTATTGAGCGCCACCCGGAGTCCCAACAGTCCTATCCTGCCGACAACCTGCGCCACCGCCTCCGTGGCAAGACTGGCAACCTCCTCAAAGGTCTCACCTCTGGCAGTCACCAACGTGTCATCTGCATAGCAGATCACGTTAGCGCCTGCAGGGAGATCACCGCGCAACACCCAGTCGTATCCGATGTTCCACAGGAGCGGCCCAAGGACCGATCCCTGTGGAACACCGCACGACATCTCCGTCCGCAACAACCTTCCTTCCCGCCCAGGGTAAGATATATATCTCTCAGAGAGGTAGGCCCCGACAATCCGACTGAGGTAAGGAGGCACTTCATGGTACTTCAGCGCCTCCCTAACGCAAGCCCACGGCATGGTGTTAAACGCGTTAGCGATGTCCAAAGACACCGCCAACATCACCCCACCATGGGCCACCGCCTCCTCCGAGTAGGCCTGGACTCGCTTGATAGCGTCAATCGTCGACCGGCCCACCCGGAATCCGAATTGGTGATCGGACAAATCAGGACCCACCCTGCAGAGATGTCGAATGAGGCGACCAGCTATGATTCTCTCAAATAGTTTGTCGCTCTCATTCAGCATGACAATGGGGCGGTAGGCGGAGGGAGAATCCACGGGGCGCCCTTCCTTTCTCAGAAGCACCAGCCTGCCCGTCTTCCACATCCTGGGGAACCGACCCGTCTCCAAACAAGTGCTCAACAGCCTCTGAAACCTGTCCCCCAAAGCATCGAGGGCAAGAACCCAAGCGCGTCCTGGAATGCCGTCTGGGCCCGGAGCCTTGTTTTTGGCACGGAGCTTCAAGATGGCCGCACCGAGCTCTCCCTGCGTGACCGGTGGGACTTCCTCCTCAACTTCCGTTTCCACCGCACTCAGCGACCCCATTGCCGGCGGCTGATGTGCCGTCCCGTTCGGAAACAGAGCGGACACAACCTCTCCCAGCAGCTGAGGCTCAAGACTCTCAGTCAATGGAGGCGCCCAGGGACGTACTTTGTCCCTCACCAACTTGTATGGGCGTCCCCAAGGGTCGTGACTTAGAGTCTCCAGCAACTCTGCTCTCGCTTGTTCCTTGGCTCTCCTGATCAACAACTGTAGGGCCTCTACCTTACTCCTGTAGGCTCCATACAGTTGATCCTCCTCGAGCTCAGCTTCTTCGTCTCGTCGTCTGCGTCGGCGGTGCCTGGTGTATTGGCGTCGCGCTTCCACACAGCTGTTTCGGACAACAGCAATCTCCTGCGACCACCAATACACCTGACGTCTTGAGGAAAACGGTTTGGCTCGGGACATGCCAGCATCGCAAATTTGCGACATGGCGTCCCGAAACCATTCCGCCTCCTCATCTACCTCAACTTCTCCATCCGGGGGGGATTGCCACGCCTGGACAATCGATGCCTCTATCATCAATTCTCGATGCAGGCTTCCCAACTTCCACCTCGGTGTCGCCTGGTCGTTGAACCGGTGGGCCGTCGACGGAGCCTCTAGAGAAGGGGATATATCAAACCGAATATAGCGATGGTCTGACAACGTCTCCACCTCCTCCATAACCCTCCAGTCTTCAACACGTCGCACCACTGCAGGGGCTGCAAAGGCCACGTCCACAATGGACCCTCCCTGCCGCCGAACGCACGTGTTGATTGACCCCCGGTTCAAAACCTCGAGGCCAGCCATCATCGCCCACTCCTCCAAAGCTTCACCTCGCGCATCAGTCGCTGGGGAACCCCATGCAGTAGATTTCGCGTTGAGGTCCCCCACAAGAAGCGCTGGACGAGGTAGAGTCTGCCCAATGAGGGCCCCTATCCCACCCAGAAACGACTCGAATTCGGCGAGGCTTCTGTTTGGAGAGAAGTACGCCCCGATCAACAACGTGTTCCGCCATTGCACTGCCACGAATCCTCGTCCTCGTGCAATGATTGAGACAGGCGGAACGCCGGAAGCTACTCTGGTTATGATGGTCACCAAGCCATCCACGTCTCCCACCCAGTTGTTATTTCTGGGCGGGACGTAGTATGGCTCAGCGACCACCGCTACTTCTATCAACCACTCCGCCAGGCCCTGCAGGAGCAAGTCCTGCGCGCGGGCGGAGTGGTTGATATTCGCCTGGAGGAAGCGATGAGCCATGATTAAAATCAATCAGTGACCATTACCTCCTCCACCCCCGTACAGGAAGGGGGAAAGCTGGTGGCTACCGGGACAGTAGCGGTCGGAGTGCTCGCGACCGCTTTTGACCCTTTTTTATATTTAGGTGGGGAGCACGTCTTACTCCCCAACCTATGACCCGCCGGTTTACCTGCCGCAGCACACAGCGAACACTTAGGCTGTGCCGAGCACCCAGCCGCCTTGTGACCGAGTCGACCGCAGCGATAGCACTCCTCGCTACGGTCGACCTCTGACGTGCATTGCGCCCGCACATGCCCGCTCTGCAGGCACTTAAAACAGCGCATTGGCTTCTGCTGCAAGAGCCTTACTTGCGCAGACACCCATCCGACCAGAAGACGGCCACCCGCTCCGAGTTTCTTGGCAGCAATTATCGGGCACCTTACCCACACTGCACCAAAGCCCTGCGAGTCCCGTCGGATTTCTCCAACCTTGACTGACTCCGCAGAGCAACCACCATGCACAGCAACAGCATCGGCTATGTCCCGTGCCGAGACTGAGTCATCTAGGCCAGATATGCGCATATCTGCACACTTTACTGGCCTGGAGACCTTGACCATCTCCGTATCAAGGACTTCCCTCAGCTTTTGGGCGAGGGAATCCGCCTTTGCACCGCTGGTTGCACCCGGCACCTCCAGCATCCGTGCTCCTGTGGCCGCCTGACGGAACCGCAAGCCAGTTATCCCCAAACTGGAGAGGTCCACTTTGGCTCGCGCCTCCGTCAGCACCTTCGCATAAGATGCGCCATTCTCTGCAGCCCCCGGCTGCAGCGTTATTACCACAGCTGCAGACCTTGGAGAGCGCAACTTCACAGCTTCTCCCGCTGTCCGACCCCTCGGTTTCACAGGCACAGCATTCCCAACAGGTTGGGATGCCGCTGTGCCTTTTCTTCCCCGTCTGACCACCGTTGTCCAACCGTCGTCCAACGACTTAGGTGCAGGTGGGAGGGGACGCTCTTCTCTCCGTTTTGGAGCCTCGTTAGCAGACGGCCGTGAGGCCATCTGTTTGGGGCTCTCCTTGGATGAAGATCCAGTGTCCACCCTCCCCGAGGTCCCCTTTACTGGGATACCCTTTGTGGCTTTTCCCTTATTCCCCTTATTCCCCTGGGGCTTGGGGTCAACCGCCTTTCCACCACCTTCCACCATGGTTTGGGATTTTGGAAGGGCGCTCGCCGCCGCACGCCTCTGGTCAGCCGCAAGAGGCGGCCGAAGGCGCCTTTCAGGGAGTAATCTCTCCTCAAGTGCCTCCAACCGTGCGCTCATCATGCCCCCAACTTGCAGCATAATAGAGCGCGTAAGCTCCTCAACAGTCCCCGTCTCATGCCTGGACATGGGCTCCGCAACCTCCATTCTCTGCGGCGACGAACGCCGAGGAGATGGAGGAGCAGGAGCTTCCCGGCTTCTAGTCATGTCTTTTCGGAGCTCCGCAATTTCCTTGCGCAGCTCCGCCACCTCCGCCTGCAGACGAGTATTATCCGCCTGCAGGTTGATATTCTCCGGTGTTGTCGTCCTTTTCCGCAATACCTCCACTACTGTCTTAATCGACGCTACAGCATCTTTAAGGTATTTTGTGCTGGTCCCTTTTAAGTTTTTCGATTTCGTAGCCACATTGAAAATGAGGGCTACGTCCTCGATTACCCTTTTGGTAAGGGCGTCCACCGAATGGTTAACGTCCCCACCTGGAACCCTCAAGCCAAGCGCCTCCCTGTTTCTTGCAGCCTCTATCGCCTGCTCTTCCAGGTGACTTTCCGCCTCCTTTTGGGCATCTTCCCGTCGTTGCGCGAGGAACTCCCTCCTCCTTCCGACGCCCGCTTGGCTCACAACGTCCACTGGAGTGGGCGCCGCGAGTACGGGCAATTCCTTCTCACCGAGTTCTCTCGATGTAGAAGGACGTCCTCTACCTCTGCTATTCCTGGTCCCAGCCACTTTAGGCGATGGGCCAGGGTCACTGAGCCGGTCATCACCAACGCCATCCCGACTCCTTTTCCTCCACATCCTGCCCATAATCGGGCTTGCACGGTCCGAGGCGACCGTCTCAAAACTTACCACGGATGAATCCGAAGCAGTATCTTCATTGTCGGGGCGCTCCTTCACCGCACTTCGTGCGACGCTCGGATTCCGCTCCAGAACAATTCTCACCTCCTTCCTTACAGACGCCGTCGACCGCAGACTACTGTCTGAGTCAGACTCCTTTCCCTCTTTCTTCTTCTCTCTCTCCATCCTCCCTTTCTCCCTCTCCTTTCTCTCCCTTTCTCTCTCCTTACTCCCCTTCTCGCGGCTGGTGCCCTCCCCAGAGTACGAATGAGGGCTGCCTCCCGTAGGAGGGTGGGATTCCCCACCGGCTGAGCCGACGGGACCCACCTGGGTAGTCGTATCCCAAGTCGCGTTTTTCATGTTTTTTTTTTGTTCCTTTTATAAGGGGTGAGGTCCCCTTCCGTGTGGCGCCCTAGCGACCGGGTTCCCCCCGGCCATACATCCCATTGGCGGGCGCCAAACCGTGGGATTTGGAGACGCATGGGGCCCGACGGGGCGGCCGTGTTGACCCACCCCGCCGCGTCGCAGGCCTTGCAGACCCGCCATCCTACGACCCGAAGGTCCGCTGCAGCATCGCTGCACATCGGGTTTGCCCGACGGGGTGGCCGAGTTGACCCTCCCCGCCGCGCCGCCAGCCTTGCAGGCCGGCCATCCACCGACCCGAGGGTCCTCTGAGCCCCTCGCGGGGCTCCCAACTTCGCGGAGAACTCTCCGCTGCAGCATCGCTGCACCGCCTGTTGTGCCCGACGGGGTGGCCGAGTTGACCCTCTAACCTTTTTTTTTTTTTTTTTTTTTTTTTTTTTTTTTTTTTACGTGGGGAAATCCTCATGGATACCTCTCCGCTGCGAGGGCAGCAGAGAGATTATGTCGGACTCTTACCGACTAAAACCCCACGGTGAACAGTCTTCTGCCATGGTGGGGCGAGATGGGGTCGCGCTAGCATTCACCATCTCGCCCCGGCAGCAGGCCCGGTAAACCGGGCCACTACGCCTATGGAGGGATGACCCTGCTCAACAAGGCCACCCCCCAGACGAGTGGGGCCGTGCAAGCCGGCAGAGAGTCCCCCGACTCTCTACCAGTGACCCCACTACGGAGGGTGGAGGAGGCGGTCGAACCGCCTCCTCCTCGCCCCCCTTCGTCTGCGTCGGAGCGGGTCAGACAGGACGTCGTCCTCTCTGGCCCGCTCCGCTGTCTCCTTCTGCGCCATCACCGCTTCGCAGAAGGAGACCACCGCCTGCCACGATCTCTCGCTGCCGAGCATGGCGTTCACCACGCTCGGCAGGGAGAGATCCCTCCCTATCACCGCTGAAAGCGTGTGCCGCTGGGAGCCCCATGCGGCACACGCCTCCAGCGTGTGGGGCGCCGTGTCCTCCGGCGCCCCACATTCATGGCAGGCTGGGGTCGCCTCCCGTCTTGCGATCTGGTGCAGATACTTTCCGAAACATCCGTGTCCGGAAAGCACCTGCACCAGTCTGAAGGTCAGCGACCCATGTCGCCGCTTCACCCACCTCCGTAGGACCGGGCGGATGGCCTCCACCGTCCACTGCCCAGGGACCGGTGGAGCCAGGTCCTCCGTCCACCGCCACAACAGAGCGGCCCGCGCCTGCCACCGCATGCGTGTGACCTCTTCCCACACTGGGGGCTCTCCACGGGATCTCCTCGCCGCCACGAAGTGATACACTTCGGCGAGGATTTCCGCTTGGAGCTCCCAGGGGGGATCTCCGGCCAACACGCACGCTGCCGTCCAGGACACCGTCCGGTAACCGCGTATCGCCCTCGTCGCAATGACCCGCTGCGGACGTCGCAGCAGGGCCTTGTTATTGCGACTGAGGGCGCCCACCCAGACGGGTGCCCCGTACAGGGCCATACTCCGGATCACTCCGGAGTACAGCCGACGACAAGTGGCGCTCGGGCCGCCCACGTTGGGCAGCAGCCTCCCTAAAGCGGCCGCGGCTCCCACGACTCTTGGGGCCAACTGGGCAAAGTGGGCCCCAAAGCCCCACCTCCCGTCCAGGATGAGACCCAGATATTTCATCTGGGTCCCAACCCGGACCGGGACCCCGTCCAGGTGCACCCGCGTTCCTGGAGGGGGTCCCCCCCGAGGCCCGTGAAATAACAGGGCCTCGGTCTTGGAGACGGCCACCTCCAGCCCCAGGGCACGTATGCGGTCGACCACTAGGGTTGTGCCCACCGTGGCCAACCGCAACGTCTCCCGGAGGTCCGTCCCCTTGACTACGACTAGGGTGTCGTCCGCGTAGCACGCTACCCGCATATTTGCGGGAAGCGTGCCGCGGAGCACCCAGTCGTAGCCTATGTTCCACAGGAGCGGTCCCAGTACCGACCCCTGTGGAACCCCGCAGGAGACGCGACGGTGCCTCAAGCCGTCGCGCCCTACCACCAGGACCTCGCGGTCCTGGAGGTAGTCAGCCAACAGCCTCCGCAGATACAAGGGCACCCCGTGGTAACGGAGTGCCTCTTGTATCGTGCCATGCGGCAGGCTGTTGAAGGCGTTGGCTATGTCGAGCGACACAGCCAACGCCTTTTCCCCCCCGCTGACCGCCTCCTGCGTCCAACCCTTGAGCCAGAGCAGGGCGTCTATTGTAGACCGCCCCGCTCTGAACCCATACTGGGCCTCCGACAGCCCAGGCCCAGTCCCCTCTAAGTGCCGGATGACACGGGAGGCCACTACTCTCTCTAGTAGCTTTCCCGTGTCATCCAGCAACACAATTGGCCTGTATCCGGAAGGGGAGTCGACGGCTCGACCCTCCTTCCGGAGCAGGCACAATCGGCCGTCCTTCCACAGCTTCGGGAACCGTCCGGACGTGAGGCACGCGTCGAACAGTTCCCGAAGCCGATCGCCCATCTCCCTTAGGGCGATCCTAAGGACCCGCCCCGGGATCCCGTCTGGACCCGGTGCAGTCCGTTTGCCGCGTAGGCGGCCGACTGCAACCTCCATCTCCACCTCCGACACAGGTGGGATGGAGGCCGGGTCCACCTCCTCTGGGGAGGACGCCGCCATCACCGGAGGGGCATGGTGCGGGTTCCTGTCGGGGAAGAGCACCCTGCCCAGGAGCTCCGGCTCCAGGGACTCCGCGATCTGGGGCGTCTGGCCCCGGAACTTATTCCGGGCGGCCTTGTAAGGACGCCCCCAGGGGTCCCTGTCGAGGCCCTCCAGAGCCTCACCCCAGGCCTGGGACTTGGCCCTGCCGATGGCCAGCTGCAGCTCCCGCTTAGCGTTGCGGTAGACGCTGTACAGCTGGCCCTCGACCGCCAGCTCCTCGACCGACAGCTGTTCGTCGGCTCGGACGCTACGCCGCCTCCTGCAGCGGCCGTAGGCCCGCCGAGCCTCTGAGCAGCCGTCTCGGAGCCCCGAGATCTCCGACGACCACCAGTACACCTCGCGGCGATCATGGTGGCGTCGGGATCTCGGCATGGCCGTGTCGCACACGGCCGTGACTCCCTCGCGGAAGTGGCCCGCCGCAATGTCCACTTCCGGGTGCATAGGAGCGGCAAACCACGACTGGACGATCGCCGCCTCTTCCGCCAAAGCGGGATCGAGGCGACTGATCGTCCAGCGTGGGAAATCCACTCGCATGCACCGAGACCCTCCCTGGATGTCGGAGGTGGAGATCTCGAACCTAATATATTTGTGGTCCGAGAGAGTCTCCACCTCCGACATCACCCTCCAGGCCCGGACACGTGCTGCGACCGCTGGGGTGGCGAAGGATAAGTCCACCACGGACCCCCCGTTGTGTCGCACGCACGTGTGGGCTGACCCTCTGTTCAGGAGGGTCAGTCCTGTGGCAACCGCCCACTCCCTGACGATCTCGCCGCGAGCGTCAGTGGAGGGGTTGCCCCAGTCCCGGGCCTTGGCGTTCAGGTCCCCCAGGAGGAGGACCTGACGAGGCGCCTGCCTTCTTACCGCCGCGGCCAGGAGGTCTACGAAGACCTCCAGCTCCGCAGCGGTCTTATTGGGGGAGAAGTACGCGCCAACGACAGCGTACTCTCCCCACTTGGCTACCACGTATCCCGAACCCCTCTCTTCGACAGAGAGGGGGGGACCGCTACCCGACCGCCCCACAATGGCAACGGAGCCGTCCAGGTCCCCAGCCCAGCAGGAATGGGGGGGAACGTAGTACGGCTCCGCTGCGACCGCCACGCCTATTTCCCACTGCGCCAGGGTCTGCATAAGCAGGTCTTGGGCCCGGGCGCAGTGGTTGAGGTTCGTCTGTAGGAGATTGTGATGTCTGACTTGATCCATCATTCAGACATCACAACCTCCTGGCTCGCCGCTTGGCGACCTCCTCCCGGTGCGGCGTGGTTGGCAGCCGCAGGGGCGGCCTGGGTCCTGGCGGCCTTCCCCTTCGTCTTCGGGGGGGCACAGTTGCGTGCCCCCATTATGTGCCCGGAAGGCCTACCCGATTCTGCGCATATCGCGCAGTGTGGGTTGGCCTTGCCGCAGCCGGCCGCCCGATGACCTGCGCCTCCACACCGGAAGCACAGGTCCCCTCTGTCGGCCGCCGCGGGGCACTGAGGGCGCGTGTGCCCCAGCCCCATGCACCTGAAGCAGCGCATGGGACGCGCCTCTAGTGCCACCACTCGCACCGAGCTCTACCCCACCAGAAGCCTGCCCTTTTCCAGCAGCACTTTGGCTGCTGAAGTCGGGCAGGAAACTAGGCTGGAGCCGGCGCCGAAGTCCCAGCGGATGTCCCCGGCCTTCACCAGCTGCTCGGCGCAGCCTCCCGCCTTGGCGACCGCCGCCGCCACTTTCTCCTTCGTGGCGGCATCGTCCAGACCCGTCACCCTTAAGTCGGTGGATTTAACGGGCCTGGCGATGTTGGCCACATCGGACAAGACTTCGCGGAGCTTCTCCGCGAGCTTGTCCGCCTTTTCGTTGTTTTGGGAGCCAGGGATCTCGAACATCCTGGCTCCTGTGGCCGTCTGGCGGAAGCGGAGACCGTCAATCCCCAGTTCCTGGAGATTGACAGTCTCCTGCGCCTTTTGAAGGACGGCGCTGTAAGTCACACCCTTCTCCGCGGCTTCGGGCTGTAAAGAAAGCACAACAGCCGCGGATTTGGGGGGTCTCAGCGCCGCCTTAGGTTTTGGCTTGGCAGCGGAGGTGGAGGCTGCCGGCTTGGGCTTACCGGCAGCGGCACGAGCCGCTGGGGCAGTCATAGCCTGCTGGGGTGCCGGAGCAGGAGCAAGGGAGGGCTGGGAGGACTTTCCCTTCCCCTTGCCCTTGCCCTTCCCCACCACCACTGCCCAGGTTTCCGCCTGCGGGACAGTGGGGGGAGCAGCCTCGGCGGCGCGTTGGATCCCTCTACTGGTAGAGGGAACCACAGCCGGTGCCACTGAAGGGGTGACAGCAGTCTTCCTGGGGGCCTGCTTGCCCGACTTGGGCGCAGGCCTGCAGGCCGGTGACTGTGTCGAGGGCACCGCCTTCCTGGCGTCCGCTCTCAAAGGCGGGCGGACCGTCTGTGCAGGCAGAAGCCGGTCCTCGATCACCTCGAGTCGGGCATTTAACATTTGCCCGAACGTGGTGGTCAAGGAGCGCTTCAGCTCCTCCACCAAATCAGCCGCCCCCAGCAGCGTGGCGGGGGGTGCATGCGTCTCGGCGGTCGCAGCAGTAGCAGCGGCGGCTTTGGTGGCAGTGGCGGCTTCCGTCTTGGCTTCCATGAAGCCGCGACGGAGTGCCTTCACTTCCGCCTTCCCAGACTCGACCTCGAGACGCAGGCGGCCGTTCTCCGCCCTGAGACGCCTCGTCTCCTCTGCCTCGCTCCTATTCGCTAAGGCATCTACCACCCCTCTCAGCAATGAAGTGGATCGCTTAAGGCGACCCACAAACTCGCCTTTGAGGTTGCCAGACTTTCTGGCAACCTCCTGAATGCAGGCCAGGCTTTGGCCTGCCTGCGCCCTCAGCTCCTGGGCGTTCATGTCGGTGAAGTCACCGACCGTTGCGACGGCATCGGATTCGGCACCCGTATCCGTCGCAAGGTCGATGACTGCAGCGACAGTCCTCTTCTTATATTTCCTGCCTTGCAGGACCACCTCTAGCTCATTGCCGGACAGTGCAGGAGAAGGTTTGAGGAACTCTTCTCTTGAAGGGCCTGCCTTGGCAGTCCTTCCTCTTCCTCTTCTGGCTGTCTGGCTAACTTTATTGCCAGCCTGCCCGTCACTTTCCGAGTCGGAATCGGCCATGTAGAATGAAGAGCTCGGCCGCTTTCGGCCGGCTTCTTCATCAACCTCCATATCGGAGTTACGGACTTCGTCCGAAAGCCTTTCCCCTACGGGGATGACCGGGGAGTGGCCCTGAGAAGGGCCTTTTGGTGGGCCCTGAGAAGGGCCGTTTGGTGGGCCCTGAGAAGGGCCGTTTGGTGGGCCCTGGGAAGGGCCGTTTGGTTGGCCCTGAGAAGGGCCTTTTTTAAACTTCCCAGATGGGTCACGCGGCTGCGTTTTCCGCATTCCGTCAGACATCGTAGATAGCCGTCTATGATAATTATCTACGCACAGTGCACTTTGGCCGATACCAGTCTGCCACTCCGTTACGGTGACAGAACTGGTTCGTTTCCAGGGAACACGACGAGGACGTAAGCACTGTGGGGGGTTCCCCTGCCTCGAGAACCTTTTTTTTTTTTTTTTTTTTTTTTTTTTTTTTTTGACGCTGGGAAAAATGCATTACGCATACCCCTCCATCGGGGGATGGAGGGGGTATGTGGGACTCCCGGCACTGAGACCGGTATACCCACTAAACAACCCAGCGGCACTCCGGCATCGTCTGTGCGGAGGGGGACTGGGAAACCGGCAGAGCCTTTTCATCCAGTCCCCCGCCGACGACCGCCCGCCTGCACGGCGGGCCCCGCACGCCCCTCCCAGCGGGAGGGGCCCCGGGAATGACCGCGAGTGCTCGGTCATTCCCGCCAGACGGAGGTGGTCAATAGGTGCAATGCGGGAGAAGGCACCCCCGCGCCTGTCTCCCGCTATTGACCACCGGGAAGGGGTAGGAGAAGACCACGTCTTCTCCTACCCCTTCTCCGTCTCCGCAGCGGCGCCGCAAGGGGGTCTTCCTCCCTTGCGCGCTCCGCCGCCTCCTTTTGCGACATCACGTCCTCGCAAAAGGAGGCGACCGCTGCCCAGGCCCCCTCGCTTCCCAGCATGGCGTTGACCACGCTGGGAAGCGAGAGGTCCCGGCCGACGACGGCGACCAAGCTGCGGCGCAGCTCGGACCACGACGGGCACACCTCGAGGGTGTGCTGCGCCGTGTCCTCCGCGGCGCCACAGTCGTGGCACGCCAGTGTCTCCTCCCGTCCGATCCGGTGCAGGTATGATCCGAAGCAACCGTGCCCGGATAACACCTGCACCAGACGGAACGAGAGGAAACCGTGGGACCTCCCGAGCCAGTCCCGCAGGACCGGCCCGAGAGCGTCCAACGTCCGTCGGCCAAACGCGGCGGTGGCGAGGTCCTCCGTCCAATGTTGGACGACAGCGTCCCTCGCCTCGCGCCGGACGGCCTCCCGCTCTTCCGGGGCGGGGCGCTCACCGAGCGCCCTACGCCCTGCCGTCCACTCGTACACTCTGGCGAGCACCCCTGCCTCGAGCTCCCAAGGAGGGGTGCCAGCCAGAGCGCACGCTGCCGCGAAGCCTACCGAGCGGTAGGCCCGCGACACCCGCTGCGCGATGGCCCTTTGGGGCCGACGGAGAGCTGTGGCGTTCTCCCTCCTTCGGAGGGAGTCCGCCCAGATCGGGGCCCCGTAAAGGGCCATGCTCTTCAATATGCCGGCATACAAGTGCCGGCACCGCCCTTTCGGCCCTCCCATATTAGGGAGGAGCCACGAAAGGGCGCCCGCGACCTTCAGCAGGCGCGTCGACAGCCCGCTGAAATGCGGGCCGAAGCGCCACCTGCTGTCGAGGATTAGGCCCAGATATTTCATCTGGGCCTTCACCTCGATCCTGACGCCCTCCACCACGATGTGGGCGTCAGGGGGTGTGCGCTGCCGAGGCCCGTGGAAGAACACGGCCTCGGTCTTGTTCAGCGCCACCTTCAGGCCCAGTCGGCGGATCCTTCCTGCGACTAAGGATCCGCCGGCTGAGGCCAGACCCGCCACCTCCCTGTAGTCTCTCCCCCGGGCTGTGAGCAGAGTGTCATCCGCATAGCAGATGACACTCGTGCCCCGGAGGAGAGTACCCCGCAGGAGCCAATCGAATCCGATGTTCCACAAGAGCGGTCCTAGGACCGACCCCTGTGGAACACCGGACTCGGCTCCGTACCTGCGAAGCTGGCCCGTCCGATCTACGAGGAGGACCGCTCGGTCCTCCAGGTAGTCGGACAGGAGGCTCCGCAGGTACCGAGGCACTCCGTGATAACGGAGTGCCTCCAGGATCGTCGAGTGGGGTGTGGTAGGCGTTTGCACTTTATATCACGTAGGTGTATATTGTGCTGATCAGCTAGCTTTGTATGTCATGTAGTGGAGAGTAAGGAATAAGCATGTACAAGTGTTTACTAGATAATCACGTACTACATTAAGACATAGTATAAGTAGTTATAGCTTTAAGTGACTAGGGTATTCTAAATATAGGAGTTCACCAGTAAAGATGGATCAACTAAACACGTAGTTTCAATGGACCAGAAACCACCACATTACATGGCGATCCCGCCAGACCAACGCACCACATTACATGGCGACCCTGCCGAAGGACCACATTACATGGCGACCCTGCCGACGGACCACTTTACATCGCAGTTCCCGACCCTGCCAGTCCGAGGCCAACGCATCGCAGTTCCTGATTCTGCTAGTCCATCGCATCGCAGTTCTTGAGACCTGCCAATTCGAGTTTTGGAAAATATATGGAAGCAATAAAAAAAATAAAAAAAAAAAAAAAAAAAGAAAAATTAATAAGAAGAGAAGAATCTACGAAAAATGAAGATTGAAGAGTTTTTAAGAAGAAATTAAATGGGATTAATGAAATCCACTATGAAAAATGAAGATTCATGTTACGAAGCATAAACCAATGAAGACAGAAGAGTAATATTAAAATGTTAATTGAAGATAGAAAATTGTGTTGTTAAGATTAAGTTTGAAGATAGAAGATACATTATATGATGAAGAATAGAATGAACAAGAAGATACATCCTCACTATGAAGCGAAATATTATGAAGATGAAGAAAAGAGAATAAAGAAGAAAAATACTATGAAGAATAAATAATGAAGCTGTTAAGAAGATATTTTATTTATTTTATTTATTTATTTATATATATTATACCTTTGGGTGAGCATTACAGTTTCCCAATTCGCCCAGCCAAGGTTCAAAAAAATACATTTTATATAGAAATTATCACTAAAAATAAACAACATAAGTACAAATTTCAAATTACCTAAAAATTATTTTAAATATTACTATATATTCGTGGACGCCTCCACAAACTCCATTACCGTTCCGTGAAACTCTACAAGCGAACATTCAAATAAATCCAATTGTTGGTACCGGCGTAGCACAGCGTTTAGAAGGCGAAGCGCGCGCGGAAGAGGAGCCTGGCGGCCCAACTCACTTCTGCACCACGGCACAGCAAACAAATTATGCCGTCGAGCCCTCCGATAATTGTCCGGTACTGCTATATTTATTCTCTCTAACAAAGATGGATTGCACCTGCGGCCTACTATTACGTTAAAAATGTATTTTGTTAGAGAGACCAAGCGCCTGACTTCAAGGGTGTTGTATCCCATCATCCCAAGCAAGAACGCACTTGGATATACAAATGGATATCCCACAAAATATCCGTACTGCTTATGGTAGAGCCATCGCAGGAATTTTTTTTGAACTTTTTCAACTAACTGTACATATTTTGTCTCAAACGGACACCAAACAATAGCATTCATTTCTAACCTGCTCCTAACGAAAGCATTATACAACGCTTTAAGAGCAGGTACGCTATCGAGGTGTCTCGCCTGTCTAAGAACAAAACCCAGAGTTCGGAATGCCTGTGAAGTTATCTTGTCAATGTGTAAACGAAACGACATATCCTCACTCATTATAACTCCCAGGTCCCGAACACTGCTAGCTCTTGGTATGGGAAAGTCCCCCAAAAGGTATTGGAATGTCACTGGGGTTTGGGAGCGAGCAAAAGAGATAATTGAACATTTCTTTTCATTAAAAAAGAGTTTATTGGATTCACTCCAGCGAAAAACATTGTGAATATCCCTTTGCAATTGATAACAGTCGTCTAAATCTCGTACTTCTAGGAAGAGCTTGAGATCATCAGCAAATAACAGGCAGCGAGCCGTACTAACGGCCTCCGGCAAGTCATTTATCATGATTAGAAACTCCAAAGGACCCAAATTGCTACCTTGACTCACCCCAGAATACGTGAAGTACGGCTCAGATACGTGACCTCCATACTGCACATACTGCCGACGATCACGCAAATAAGAGCAAAAGAAGCGCATTAATGGGGGAGAAAAACCAGCTCCTGAGAACTTCTGAATCAGTATATCATTATCTACAGTGTCGAAAGCCTTACGAAAATCAAAGTATGCAGCATCAACCTGCGAACACGAGTCTACAGAGTCAACAACATAAGACCAAAAACCCAGAAGGTTCGATGACGTTGATCTCTCTGCCCTAAATCCATGCTGCGCATCAACCACTTGACTTTCAAATTGCCGACTAATTCGACACTGTAGAATTGATTCAAATAACTTGCCGAAAACCGACAATACCGCCACCGGCCTGTAATCACTGATGTCTGAACCAGAACCTTTCGGCACAGGGACCACGCGAGACAACTTCCACACATCTGGATAATATGCTTTCTCAAAGCACAGTCTGTATAAGTGATGCAGCGGCTTCCTTAGTATCTCACCACAATCCTTAACTAAATACGGTGGGACGCCATCTGAACCAACCGAGCGTTTAGGTTTTAACGACTTGATGGCATACCTGACATCAGCTTCCATTATCTCAGTAATATGTATACGCGCACTACGACTGTCAACTGTTCTCATAACCTCTTCTATATCTAAACGAGGTGGATGCGGCGTATACACTGAATGGAAAAAATCAGCAAAATACTTGGCAGCCTTGGAATCGGAAACTATTTTACCTTCATGATATAACTTCTTGACACTTTTCCCTTTTGACCGCTTAGAAGCAACATAGCCCCAAAAAGTCGCAGGATCTCGTTTAAAGTCTTTCTCCATTCGCTGTTTATAGCACTGAAAGTCATCTTTGGCCATATATTAAGAATTGGTCATATATTAAGAAGAGCGAAGAGAGAAAAGGATAGCATCGAGCACCGTCTCCAAGGACTAGTATCCTGTCATGCTGACCTTATCAGAGCGTCCCAGCCGCAGACGGTACGAACGACATTTTTTTTTTCTAGGAGCGTGATTTTGGTGCGTATTGTAACGAAAGATGTGAGTACTACTATTTTTGTAGGTATATTTTCTTATGAATGAAAGTTGATGGATGGGAAGAAGTTTAGATGATGTTCATATATTATCATATTGATAGATTTTTGTAATAGTATTTTGTATAACGGGAGTAATTAATAAAAATGGAAGATTTTGACCTAGAAACGGCCATCGCCTTGTTACCTGTAATGACGGGACAAGAGCAAGACACAAAATCGCTCATCGACAGCATAGAATTTTATAGTGAAATGATTTTTGAAGACTCAAAACAATTCTTAATTAATTTTGTACTAAAAACGAGGTTGACAAGAAGTGCAAAATTTTGTTTAAACAGGCATTATGCTGATGTCGATAGTTTATTACGTGATATGAGAGAATTTTTACTTACGAAGGAATGTCCAGTCGCATTAAAAAATAAGTTATTAAATTGTAAACAACGCAACAGATTAATAAATGCTTTTGGATCAGAGATTGCAGGCATATTAACAGAATTAACACTAGCACAATCTGACGGAAATCAAGAGAAGGTAAAAATATTGCAACCAGTCAATGAAAAACTGGCTGTAAATGTTTTTGCAAAAGGTTTGAATAGCTCGCGTATCGGTTCTATTATTTCATGTAGACAGGTAAAATCATTATCAGAGGCCATTCAGTTAGCATTAGATGAAGAGGCCATTATGTCATCTTTTGAAAATTCATATCAAGTTAACAGTTTTCATAAGTCTTATAGCAATCGTTTAGGTCAAAGGTATTATAATATCTCACGTAAAAATTATATCAATACAAACGAGAGAAATTATAAAGATCAGCAATTATTATGTAACGTGCCCTTGTCTACGCAGCAAATTCCGAGCAGCGCTTATGTTTTGCGTGATCAGCAAACGCAGCGAATAGTTCCGCGCACTTTAAATAACAGTAATAATAGTGAAGTAGTGAAGTTTGACATGGTTTTCTTTCCTAATAATATTAGTCAATTAAATTGTACGAGTAATAAACAGAATAGTAGCTCAATAGATTTGAATGTTAGTAAGGAAGAAGGTAATTTTGTGTTGCAGCGCGATAGAGGAAATGTAGGTTCGGTTTTCACAGAAGATAAAAAATCGAAGTGTGTGACGTCAAATATGACGATGCTGTGTTTCAATACACCCAGGCTTGGTCAACCTGAGACAGTTAGAAAGGTAGAAAAATCGAAAGAAATAAAGGATTTAATAATTAAAGAAGAATGTAAGAAGTCAGATAAGTTTATGGATTTTAAGAAAAAATTAAGTAGTAAGACAAAGAAATGCGTAGATGTTTCGAAAGAACAAAATGTAAGGAAATATATTTGTTTGATGAAAGATAAAAATGATGTTAAAGTGATGAAAGGTGATGACGTAAAGATAAAAAGAGGTGATGATGTTAAACAAATATGCGATCGGAAAAAGTTAAAGAAATGTGTGATGAAAATTGATAATGAAATTAATGAGATGAAAAGGGATGTTGATGTCAAAGAAAAATGTAATTATATTAATAAAGAAAGTTGCGACAAACGTAGAAGAGAATTACGGGAAATGTTGAAGGATTTTTTGTTGAAGAGGAATGATGAAAACATCAAAGTACAAGAGAATTATATAAAATATAAGACGAAAGGTTTAAGTTGTATGACACCGACTATAGATAGTCAGGATAAAGATATTGTTTGTAAAACGAGATGTATTTTAAAAATATGTAAAGATAATGATTTAAATAATTTTAAAGGAATCTATTGTATTTCGCCGAAGAAAGATTATTATGTCTCTTCGCCGTTATTCGAGGCCTTTAAACAATATTTGAGAAGCAGTCCTTCCGTTTCCGGCCGTGTTTTAGTAGTTGTAGTTCCTTTTCCGGGCGGTAGAGGGAGTATTTCCCCACTTTGTTCACCAGGTGGCGTGCACGAGCCGCTCTCGTCATTGGCGTCTAAGTTTTCGTGCCGTGAAGACGTAACGCTGCTAGCGTTTGGTGAAAATAAAATTAAAATAGCTTTACAAGTATTCTAAATTAATTAAAATAAAGTTGTAGTTTCGAAATAGTGATTTTAAGTGTACTTTTACAATGTCTGATACGGGTAGTGATGAGAGTCTGCGTAACCGCGTGGATTCTTCTTCTTCATCATCGGATGAAGATGATAGTGTTGTTGAAGCAAGACGTGGCAAGCGGAAACGTACGTGCGCAACGACTAAAGTACGCGGTAAGAGACCTCGTAAGGAAAACGAGGCTTTGGAACGCCTTACTAAGCAGGTTAGTGACATGCAAAATTTTTTGACGTACTGCGCCTATCCTCATTCTGGTTGGTGCCCCCCCGGCGAAAATTCATTTTGTAATTTAGACGTGGATACGAACGCAAACGCATTGAATGAGCCAACGCTCACTGAGGTACCCGCCGAGTCGGCCCTTACATTCAATTTCGAATTGGCGACAAATCTTAAAGAGCCAGCAATTGCAAAGACTTCTTCAGAGCATTTGCAATTATTAAATGCATTGCAACATTTTAAATCTGAAAATTGGACAAATGTTAGGTATGCAGAAACACAAAAATCTTACGTGGCACGGCCGGGGTTTACTGAAATAGAGGCAAATGATGAAATTAAACAGTTTGAAAAGCCCAACAGCCTTGTGGCTACTGATAGATCTTTGGGAGCAATTACCCACGCCGTAATTATGCAAAGCGATGCTTTAAAGATAGGTGTTACTGACCTTTTGCAATGGACACAAGAAAATGATAATGTAGACAAGGATTCGTTGCTTTCAAAAATCAAAGAAATTTTCTCAGGTGATTTTCAAAAAATCTCTCTTGATTGTTTGCAATTAATTTGTGGACGTAGGGCTGATATTATTGAACAAAGGAGGGATACATTCCTGAATTTGGTTAAAGATCAGTTTCTTAAAAATAGTTTGAAAAAGATTCCACCATCTTGTGAATATATTTTTGAAAAAGAGCAGTTTTCCGAATTTTTGAAAAACAATGGAGGAATTAGTAAAGTTTTTGCAACTCCAAAACCCTCCTTCTCTGCGCAAGAGAAGAGAGTCTTTTCTGGGTCCCAGGCTGCGCAACCTGGACCTAGTGGCTATAAACAAGCCGGTCGCTTCACGGCACCGTTTGTAAATAACAATCAAAGATATTTCCGTCCCCAAGGGGCGCAAGCTTTTCACTACGACTTTGCAGCTCGGGCTAATAATCAAAGTTCCTTTCGACCCCAATTTAGGCCACAGCCAACCGCCCCACGTCAGCAAGCCCCCACTAATGCTAAGCCTATCTTTCGACAAAGCCCGTTTAACCAGATCAATACCCAGCGTGGTAGGGGAAGAGGCGATAGAAAATATTGACTCTTCGCAGGCATTTCGGGGGGGGAGGTTACTAAAGTTTGTAGATTCATGGAGAAAGAAGGGCGCACCCAATCCTCTGCTGAACATGATAGCCGGTTACAAAATCCCTTTTCAAACAAAACCACCGCTGGTCTCGCCTCGGTCGATCAGTGCCCGCTATCAAACTGTTCCATCTCCCGAGATGGATCAGGTTATAAACAACATGGTGATGGAAAATATATTACAGCACGCCCCCGAAACGCCCAGTTATTTATCAACCCTATTTTTGACTCCAAAAAGCGACGGCTCCATGCGCCCGATATTCAATCTAAAACACTTGAATCAATATCTGAAAGTAACCAAATTCAGACTGATTTCAGTTCATCGGATACCCGACTTTTTACAACCAAACGATTGGATGGTGAAAATAGATCTCACACAGGCTTACTATCACGTTCCTGTAGCGCCTTCCCATCGTTGCTTCCTGAGGCTTGTTTACAGAAGTCAACTGCTACAGATGACCTGTTTGCCATTTGGGCTTGCGACAGCGCCCAAAGCCTTCGCGTCTCTTTCAAATTGGACGGCGGAAATACTTCGAGAACAGGGAATTCGTATTGTAGTATATCTCGACGATTATTTGATTGCTTGCCAGGACGAGTCAAAGTTAAGGGACCAGACGCAGACCGTGCTGATAACTATGCGAGAGCTGGGATGGAAGGTAAACAACGACAAATCAACATTGGTACCGAAAAAATCGATAGGATTCTTGGGTCTCGAATGGGATACGTGGCAAAACAAAAAATCTCTACCAGAAAACAAAATTCTAGGTCTGCAGAAAAATATCTCAAGGTTACTTCAACACCAAAAAGCAACGCTGCGAGAAGTTCAAAGTATAGTAGGGAGTCTAAATTTTGCTCGGCTCGTTGTTCCACAGGGCCGGCTCAACTTTCGTTGTTTGTTGATGCATTGCAACCGGCTAAATCAAATCCAGCACCGGAAGTCATCTCGTCTGCCAACTCTAGCGATCAGAGAACTGGAGTGGTGGATGTTAAACATCAACAAATCGTCTCGATTACACCCTCCGTTGGTGACTCATTTTCTCACAACAGATGCAGCCGACTCAGGATGGGGGGCAGAGATGGACGGAATACAGTTGGGGGGCGATTGGTTACCCGAGGAAGAACCCGCTCATTCGAATCAGAAAGAAATGTTGACTATTCTGAAATGTTTGTCCCGATTTGGTCCTTCTCTGAGTCATTCGTCAGTCCTGTTGCAGTGCGACAACAGATCCGTCGTAGCATATCTGAGGAAGGAGGGGGGAAGTCGGTCCAAGGAGCTAATGAATCTAACTTATCAGATTTTCAAAATTCTACATCGATTCGACATTCATTTAATCGCCCATCACATTCCGGGCAAATACAACAGCGTAGCCGATCGGATCTCTCGAAAGTCGATTCTTCCCGAGTGGTACCTGCTGCCGGCATTGACGGATGTAGTTTTCAGCAAATGGGGAGTTCCAGAGGTAGATCTTTTTGCTTCAGCTCGAGCCCACGTCGTTCCAAAATATGTCAGTCTAGATCAGCGAGATCGAGCAGCGTGGAGACACAACGCGTTTACATGGGAATGGAAGTTCGGACTGGCGTGGATTTTTCCTCCTCCAAATCTGATGCCAAAAGTCCTCATGCACCTCAATCGAGCGAAAGGTATATATTTAATAGTAGCACCGAGGTGGCCACAGTCGTTCTGGAGAGCAGATCTAAAAGCTCGTGCGACAGCCCCACCATTCACTATTCACCAGTTGGAGTCCAAGCTGATAGATCTGTCCACAGGCCTCCCTCCACCCAAAGTCCAGGACATGACCTTGGAAATTTGGAAATGTGGGGGTGGTCACAATCGGTAAGTACGTGGTCAACGCAGCAAAAATTTTTGTTGAGGGCTGGATGGCGCAAATCCACTCTTAATACTTACAAACCTGCTTGGGAGAGATGGATTAATTGGTGTCAAAATTCTGGGGTTCACGCAACAAACCCGTCAGGATCCGAACTTGCACAGTTTTTGGCAGACCTTCACCTGAAAGAAAAGTTAGCCTACAGAACGATCTTGGTTCATAAATCTGTTGTTTCAACGTTATGTAGTACTGAAAATAGTTCCAAACTTAGTTCAAACGTTTTAGTTAAACAAATTTTAAAATCAATTGCAATTAGTAATTCTAAAAAACGCCCACAAGCAGTTATTTGGGATACTAGCATTTTAATATCTTGGTTATCTAAAAATAATGTTAACTCTGACAGCCTGTGGGACGTCTCAAGACGGTGTGCTATGCTGTTACTACTTTGTTCAGGTCGTAGAGTACATGACCTAACACTTTTAAGTATTTCGGATAGTCATTTCATGGACCGAAGTGACGAGAACTGCGTGATTTTCTGGCCCATATACGGATCAAAAACAGACTCTGAATCATACATTCAATCAGGTTGGAAATTATTTTCTAATGTGGAAAACCCTAATCTTGATCCTGTATTATGGGTTAGAAAGTTGTTACATTTGGGCAATAATAGACGTAATGAGGCTGATGTGAGTAATTTGTTCATAACTGCCCGCGGGATAGCTAAGGCCGCTTCTAGAACCGTCATCGCAGGTTGGGTGAAATCGGTTCTGGAAGAGGCTAGCATCAAGGCAGCCCCGGGAAGCGTGAGGTCAGCTGTAGCGTCTCGGGGTTGGCTTGACAGAGAACCGCTAGATAAGATTTTGGCAAGGGCTAATTGGAGGTCAGGGAATACTTTTGCTAAATTTTATAGAAAAGAGGTTAGACCCATAACCTATGACACGACTAATAACTCATTAGGTGCCCTATTTGAGCCAGTACAGTAGAGCAAAATACCGTAAATGAATGAAAACTAATATATATACCTATATATATATATATATATATATATATATATAACAAAATAATAATAGTAGATTTAAAAATAACAATAATAATAATTAATAACAATAGAAAAATAATAATTATAAGAGGAATAATGATTAAATTGTAATATTAATAATTAATAATAATGGAAAAATGATAATTATAAGAATAATAATGATTGAAATAATAATAATAATTACATAAGTATCGTCAATACATTTTCTTTGTATAATTATGTAATCACATTGGCGTCTTAGTCACCAGGCGAAAACAAACATTGTCTCAAATATTGTTTAAAGGCCTCGAATAACGGCGAAGAGACATAATAGCAGAGTTTTACCTACCATTAAAACTCTTATTATGTCCGGAGCCTTATTCGAGGCCTTACGGTAAGTTCTGCCTGGTGTGGCACTTAGTATTAATTCTATCATAAGTTATTTGAGACTTCAATGACGAGAGCGGCTCGTGCACGCCACCTGGTGAACAAAGTGGGGAAATACTCCCTCTACCGCCCGGAAAAGGAACTACAACTACTAAAACACGGCCGGAAACGGAAGGACTGCTTCTCAAATATTGTTTAAAGGCCTCGAATAAGGCTCCGGACATAATAAGAGTTTTAATGGTAGGTAAAACTCTGCTATTATAAGATATTATATGAGAAGCGATCTGTAGGTATAACTTAGTAGTTAAAAATTATGAATATTGTAATGATGTGGTAGGCGTTTATAGTTGAAAATGTTATTTTAAGTTTAGTAATAATTTTATAATATTTTGTATTATTAAATTATTTTAAAAAAAGGGGAAGATGTGGTAGGCGTTTGCACTTTATATCACGTAGGTGTATATTGTGCTGATCAGCTAGCTTTGTATGTCATGTAGTGGAGAGTAAGGAATAAGCATGTACAAGTGTTTACTAGATAATCACGTACTACATTAAGACATAGTATAAGTAGTTATAGCTTTAAGTGACTAGGGTATTCTAAATATAGGAGTTCACCAGTAAAGATGGATCAACTAAACACGTAGTTTCAATGGACCAGAAACCACCACATTACATGGCGATCCCGCCAGACCAACGTACCACATTACAGGGGGACGGAGTTGAAGGCGTTGGCGATGTCAAACGACACGGCCAACACTCCGTCCCCCGCTTCGACGGCCTCCCGCACTTGGCCCTTGAGGCGGGCCAAGGCGTCCACCGTCGAACGCCCCCTTCGGAAACCGAACTGGGCGTCCGACAGGTCCGGCCCCACCCTCCGCAGGTGGCCGCTCAGCCGGTTGGCCACTATCCCCTCGAACAGCTTACCGACCTCATGTCATGAGTGTCTCCTCCCGTCCGATCCGGTGCAGGTACGATCCGAAGCAACCATGCCCGGACAACACCTGCACCAGACGGAACGAGAGGAAACCGTGGGACCTCCTCCCGCCTCCTCCTCTCGGCCGCGACCACCTCCTCTTTCTCCTCACCAAGGTCGCGGACTTGATGGGCCGCACCACCTTCGCCGCGTCAGCAATGACCTGGTCCGCGTTCGTGCCGCCCTGAGCCCCCGTGAACTCGAAAATTCGAGCCCCGGCTTGGGTCCGACGGCACGCCACCGCTCCGATCCCTAGTTGGGTGGGATCGGCGTTGGTACGAGCCCGTTTCAAAACGGACTCGTACGTCTCGCCCCGCTCCGCAGCCTCCGCAGTGAGGGTCACCACGACGGCCGCGGTTTTGGGAGGAACTAGCTTCCCGGAGCCCACGAGGCGTTGGTTGCCCCCCGCACATACGATGGGCCTGCCTTCACTCAACCGTCCTGAAGGGTGGGATCCCCCCACTTGCGGATTATTTCCAATGCCTGTATGATCCATTTTCATTCCTTTTTGAAGGGGTGAGGTCCCCTTGTGGCGCCCTAGCGACCGGGTTCCCCCCGGCCATGCATCCTATCGGCGGGCGCCAAAACCTTAGGATTCGGAGACGCATGGGGCCCGACGGGGTGGCCGCGTTGACCCTCCCCGCTGCGCCGCAGGCCTTGCAGGCCCGCCATCCCACGACCCGAAGGTCCACTGCAGCATCAGCTGCACATCGTGTTTGCCCGATTGGGTGGCCGGGTTGACCATCCCAACCGCGCCGCGGGCCTTGCAGGCCCGCCATCTCACGACCCGAAGGTCCGCTGAGCCCCTCGCGGGGCTCCCACCGTTGTGGAGAAACTCCACTGCAGCAACGCTGCACCGCCAGTTGTGCCCGACGGGGTGGCCGATTTGACCCTCCCCGCCGCGCCGCCAGCCTTGCAGGCCGGCCATCCACCGACCCAGAGGTCCGCTGAGCCTCTTACGAGGCTCCCCCAACTCCGCGGAAGATCCGCCGGCCTCATCTGCTGTGCTTTATGCTACTTTCATAGAGACACGCAGAGAGGCCCACCGCTCCCAGCTATTAGCCACGACCAACAAAATCCCACAAGGGGAAGTTATCGACCGTGTGGATGGGGTGCACCGGCCCAGTCACTGCCGTTCCCCCCGGACGTATCCATAAGGGACAAGCAGTGACCGAGCACACGTGGAGGTTGCCGGGACTAGCACCCCCCCCTCCAGAACCTAAACCTAACCTAATTTTTATTGGGGATGTGAGAGTCACCAAACTGTTTGGATTGTGGGGTGCGGGGGGGGGGGGGGGGTGAAGACATTCAACATGTGTCATTACGTCACAGGACTTTTGCACTTAAGGAACATCGGTTGTGTTTTGAGGAAAATAAATACACCATTTTTTTTCATTTTGAAACACTGTACAGTACAGTGAGGCTCAAAAATTTATTTTCCGCTATAAGCCGCTGTAATGTGGTGGTTTCTGGTCCATTGAGGTTAGTTTAGTTGATCCATCTTTACTGGTGAACTTCTATATTTAGAATGCCATCGTACCTTAAAGCTATAACTACTTATACTATGTCTTAATGTAGTACGTGGTTATATAGTAAACACTAGTACATGCTTATTGCTTACTCTCCACTACATGACATATAGGAGATGGTCAGCACAATATATACCTACGTGACATAATGCGCAAACGCCTACCACACCGCTGTTATTTTTTTAGTTTTTTGAGCCTGACTGTATAATTTTCAAGAATCCAAAAATAATGTTTATTTTCTCCAAAATTCGACCGATGTTTCCTATGAATACAATTCACTAGTTCAGATGTTATCTGTTGGCACCTAACACGGTCACAAGACTGGCATTTAGAATCTAATAATACAGTTCCAATATGAACACATTTGCCTGAAGCCGATTAGTAATAAGTTAATATAGGTTTCGCAGGTATTTTAAACAAATAAGAAATTTTATGATTTCCGGTAACATAAGTATCTATCTAGGTGTATGATAACATGTAAAATAGACAAGTTAGTTCGTAAATATCAAGTGGCGCAGCCAGCTACTAGATACAGTGAACACAGGCCGAGAATGAACCATTCCATCTGTGTAGGTACAAGTTCACTAACTATTGCAGTGTGCAAGCAGAGCGGTGCGAGCAAGCGGCGAGCAGGCAGGGCCAGCGGGAGATGACGTCTCCCGATTATGACATGAAACGAACTCGTTGTTCGAACGATGAACAGTTTATTTATGTTACACCACACAGGACACACTATACTATAGGTAGGTACACAAAGATTCAGAGGCCGGCTAGTTATTCGTTACATCGATAACTGAAAAGCTAAGCTCCAGGCGTCATCATTCAGTTACATAAAAAGAAACTGCCCAACCACTACACTGTGGTGTAGTAGTGTGTGTGAGGTTATACAATGTTAATAATATGCAGACACGTTTAATTATTTTAACTATGTTCCAATAAAAGGACGGTTATCTACGCGCGCGGCGACAGCCATCCTTCCGAATGTAATTACAGAGAACCTGTTCCTGGAACTAGAGCAATAAATTGCGTACTTGCACGGCAGATACAGTCAACGACGACTCGTCAATAAGCCGGTGCATATATAAGCACACCACGCGTAGTTGGCGTCGAAGGATCGAAGGACACCATGAAATATTGCTTGGTGAGACATTTTAACATTTTTGCTTATATTTTTTCCATACGAGTAGGTAACTAATACCTACTGCGGTTTCTGTGCCTAACACTGAACAATTGAATCAAAGGGAGGTCCGTAAGTACGGCATCGGCATCGGCATCGGCAGGCCGAAGTACCGCTGTTTGTATACGTGTGTGAGCTGGAGGCTGCCGCCCGCGGCCGCGGCCCACGTGTGAGCGACTTCAACACGACTCATCCTCGGTTTACGTGTGTGATCTGGCGGCTGCCGCCCGCGGCCGCGGCCACGTGTGATCGACTTCAACACGGCTCATCCTCGGTTTACGTCTGTGAGCTGGCAGCTGCCGCCCGCGGCCGCGGCCCACGTGTGAGCGACTTCAACACGGCTCATCCTCGGTTTACGTGTGTGAGCTGGCGGCTGCCGCCCGCGGCCGCGGCCCACTTGTGAGCGACTTCAACACGGCTCATCCTCGGTTTACGTGGGCGTCGCTAACATAGGTGTAGGTGTTAGATAGTAAGCCTAGTTTTTCTACCAAGACTGATCCGCACAACAGCCTGTCAATTTATTATAAAATAGTTCATGTGGGAGTGCGTTAAAATCACCTAAGATATATACACTCTCAACATCTTCGCTAGCAACTATTGCACTTATTTCGCCCAGCACCTCGGCTAGAATAGGTAAGTTTTCAGGCGAATCGGTCGGCATGTACACCGAAAATATAGTTATAGACCGCCGGCCAATGGCAGCTCTAACAGCTGCCAAGCGAACGCTGTTATACTCTAGAACAGTTACACTCTCGAAACACCCTTTCTCCAGAGGATGGCTACTCCCCGTTAGGATATATACATAGACATAGACATGTCTACTATGTCCTGTTCCAGGGCCTAAAGAACCTACAAACCTATTTTATCAAAATCTGATTATAATTTCTGCGTGATTCAGTAACAAACATTTATCATCCATCCATCTTCTGATCTCTATGGTCTGCACAAACTATAGCAAATGCTAGTAGAATGTGTCTGCGGACCTGGTTCAGGAAATGGAAATTCACAGACTCGTGTCGAGGCAGGTCTCTCGCATGAGGGAGGCCGTCTGGGTTGTACTACCACTTTGCCAGTTATTTTTCCGTCAAGCCGTAGTGCGCAAGCATTAGTGTATGTTCCGGTTTGAAGGAAGCCAGTGGAAATTACTGGGAAATTGTATATAGAGACAATGATTGTCTTGGGGTGATAAGCGCATTGCAAGCTTCCGAGGACTTGGAAGTTCTGGGTGGCACTGCAATTTGATTGTTGTAGCACAGGGTGTTGGCAAACGTAGCGCTTATCATTAGGCGAACGAATAAAACGTTTCAAGTAAATGATTCCAGATACTCTGTGTCGCATGGTTGTGCGTGGCGACGGTCGCTGCGGCCCCCGCGCCCGCGCCCGCGCCGGGCTCGCGCGGGAACGGAGCGAGCGGCGCGACGCGCGACGCGGACCCCGGCCGTGCGGCGCGCGCCGGCGGCGGCGGCGGCACCGGAGCGGGCGGCGCCTCCTCCGCCGCGGCCGCCAGCGGGCAGCAGCCGTACGCCGCCACGTACTCGGAGCAGGCGCCGGGCACGCGGCACGCGAGCGCGCACGCCTCGTCGCGCGGCGGCTCCGCCTCCGCCTCCGCGGCCGCCAACGCCTAGCCGACCGACACAAGGATTGTCTCCAAATGTCAACTAATCAATAAAAAATACTGATTAAGAATAATATCTTTGAATCCTTATTTTACTTTATCTTTGCGCACCGTATTTTTTAGTTAATCGATTAGTGAAATGAAGTAGCTCCTCCAATAGAGTAAAATAAATAAAGACTGGATGAATACTGAATACAGACATAACCGCACAAAGCCAAAATAAAAAAATAACGTTTTGTTACGATATTCGTGCAAATATTATTTGATACAGATCCCTGCCCTGCCTGTAGTGTAAATATTGTTGTGCGTCGTAAATAGCAGTAACTGAATAAACAAAACGTTTGCATACAGTTTTCTTTTATTATAAAATTAATATTAATTTTAATAATATAAAAATCATGTTTTTTCAACTGTTATTGCCAATAGAATATATTAAAATAGAAGTATTCAACTCGGCGTTACGTGCCACGCCAAGAAACAGGATGTCCAACATAATGCATGGCACTATTTTATTTTTCTAGTAACAGTGTTGTGTGTAGCTCAGTGTGCTGTTATTTCAAATGACAGCTATTTTATGATCGAAGGGACAATTGCTATAAATGCTACTGCTATAAATGGTAGGCAATATAAATATGCGTCACTCCTAATTTAACGAATTGTTCCCATCAAAATCCGTCCAGTCGTTATTATGAAGTTAAGTGTTAACAAACACACACACATCCTCATACACTCACTCGCTTTCGCATTTGGAATATTACTAGCTGTGCCGCGCGGTTTTACCCTGCATTTATCAAACTACAGGTCCAAATTACGATTAGTTCCAATGCCGATGCCGTATTGATGAAGTAAACTCTTGAATTTATAGATTTTTTTGTATCTAATATGCTTGGTTATAATATAGCAAACTTTTTAGGTACCTATGCAAAATATGTGAAATACTAAATATAATAATATCAGCAGACATCGCGCCCTATAGATGTCGCCCTAAGACTAGGACAAGGTGTGCCAGTATGTCGAGCACCGAGGTGCCTCAGTCGGCTTACACTTGAGCGTTTCCTGTACCGGAGAAGGGTCCGAGTTCAGACCTTAGCTGACCGAACTAAAAACTATAGCCGAGCATGCGTTGCTTAGCAACAAACATTCTAAAAGATTTTGCTGTTTGTACGTAAATAATGTTTAGCGCAGTGATGCACACGAAGTTGAGGAGCGCCGAGCTGCCGACAGCAGCCTGTACGCACTGGCTGTTGACAGTTCGCGAGCGCGTGCTGTGTCACTATATAATCATTTACTTTTCCAGTGCGCAGCACTCGCCGTACCTCTTCGCAACATACCAATAAATTGATAACTTATAGACACGAGCCGCCTAGCCTACGTCTTCAAAAATGAGATATACTGTGAGTACAAACTTAATATTTTTAATCACAATAAATGTTTATATTTATAATAAACTAGCTTGTGCCCGCGACGTCGTTCGCGTGGACCACAGATAATGGTTAATGCCGCGGATTTTTACCATTTTCCGGAATAAAATGTAAATATCCTAAAATTTTAGGTAGTGATAAATCCCTTTTAAGCTTCAGTTAAGCCACCTAATAACCCGGACATAACTTATTTCAACGAGGCCAGAGATGCGTGGTTTTTAGGCCTTCGACCAACACAGGCACCTTGTTGGACAATTCCACTTTTCGCGTGGCTGTGTCCCTTCGCTTGGGCGCACCGTGCTGTGTGAGCGGGTCCGGTACGGTGTTGTTGTGCTTTTTGTTCGTCTATACGGTGCGGCACCGGTCCAGCTCCGGCGCTTGTTGATAGACGCGATTAGCAGATTAGCATTATATAAGGTAAAATTCCTCTACTAATTTCCAAGGCGACATAATAGCATCAGCAACAAAGCCTTTTGCAAACTGATCAAAAAAAAGCTCCGGTGCAGGTCCAGCGCCATGTCCATAATATGTTTTTTAAACTAAACGATGACATTTGATACGTATACTCGGTCAAGAAAACTATAAGACATGTTTCACCAATTTTTAAACATCCCTAAATGAACTTGCTAAAATTTGTCTACAAATAAAAAAAATAATCCACTCCCTCACACACACACATCATACCTCAAAAACCAAAAACCTAAGTAGCTGTTTGGTATGTAAGTTCTATAAATCATTACGAGAGCGGACAAAAGAAATGAGAGTTTATGTTTTTAAAGATAGGGCTATCAACTTGGTAATTAGAATTGGGAGCGGATCGGGATGATAACGGGATAAGAAGGGTATGGTAATGGGATAAAACCAGGATGGTTACAGGATAGGAGCGTAATGGTCACGAGATAAGAGCGGGACTGGAGCAGAAGCGTAGCGATACGGTAACGGGATAGTAGAAGGCGGTGACGGTATAGGAGAATGATAGGATCAGGACCAGAACGCGGCGGTTACGGAATACAACCAGGACGATAACAGGATAGGAGTGGGAAGGTAACAGAATAGAAGTGGTACGGTAATGAGAAAGGAGCAGGACGGGAGCTGGAACGGGAGTATGGTGGGACGGAAAATGGTCGGAAGATGAATCACTACTACACTACGCGTACGAAGTCGCGGGCAACAGCTAGTTATTAATGAAACATTTAATATACCTTCACTTTTTACTTCATCGGTGAACATACATTAAAAAATAAATAAAGGAACCTCCTCCTTTGAAGAGGATGGGGAGAATACATAATACGGCCCTTAGTTTCCTTTTAACTGTTAAAGGAAGGTTACCTTTCATGAGATCTTTCGTAGACCAATAGCTCTTACTTTTGAACCATAGAGAGAAAACCATAGAGGACTTTTTTGTGTTTTTGTTTCGGAATAACTGGATTTCCTTAGCTATAGCACATCCCGTGTAGTTAGCTGGATGCGGAGCTCCACAGTGAACGCATTTAGGTTTCTCCTCTCTAGGTTTTGTGCAGTCTTTAGTAAGGTGTTTACCTGTGCATTTTACGCACCTCGGTTCTTTGGAACAGTACTTTTGCGTATATCCATAGGCCTGACATCTCTTACACTGGGGGACCAGTTTTGTAGTTTTTAGGGCCTGTATTTTCACAACACATCCCATGACAGTTTTAATGTTATACATTTTATTTATTTCCTCGTCGTTGGAAAATGTGAGCATAAACATATTGAGTGGTTCTTTAGATTTCCAGCTCAATTTGTTGACTGCTTCCATGATAGCCTTTGCTCTTCAGGTCTTCTACATTTTTTTCTGGTTTGCAGGTGGAATGCAATTTTTTAGCCATGACCCTTATTGGCCTCTCTTGCTTATTTTCATATGAATGCCAGAGACAATTGTTGAGGGTGAGGGCCTTTGTTAATGCTCTGTACGATTCATCGTTTGTGACATTAACTTTGACAGTATCACCGTTCAACATTTTAATACTGAATGCGTCGTCGGGCTGGTTTTCCAACAGAAAGTCCTAAAATTTTTGATAATTTTTAATGCCATCTACTATAATAGGCGGTGGCAGAAGAGATTTTTTGCTTCTTTCTTTAGCTCTATTATCTTCATTGCTCGTATCATGAGCGGGTGAGGTGTTCAATTTTCTTTTTTTTTTAGTTTTTTCCGAATCCACTCTGTTTCTCGAGCAAGACTTTCTTCATCCGTGCTATATTCAGCTCGGGGAGCAGAAGTCTCCATTGTGGTGGGTGCCGGAGCTGATGCTACCGAGATAGTTTCTTCAGCTTTTCAGTTGCTGTTGCAATATTTCGATTTGACTTTGTAAATCATTGACGAGGCTCATAAGCTTTTCACGCTCTGCTCGTTCTTTGCTATAATGCTTGAACAAGAGGTGTTTTGTCTCAGTTGACAATTTAATGCATTTATTTGATGAGTCTTTTGATTTCGAAGACATTGTTAAGGTATATTTCGCCTTAACAATAATATTCGCCGTCAGACGTAACCTTGCGAAATAACTAGGCGCGGTGCGGCCGTCTCGACTGCTTTGTTGTGAATCGTAAGCACTTTACACTGTTGATGCCGACGCCACGCGCGGTCGCGAGCGACACTACTGGTCTCAGCGAAAATCGAACGAACACTGAGTTTTTATATTGATGTAAATTTATTTAATTTTTTTTAAGAATAAGAAAGTGTGCGCAATAATGTAACCAGTCGCCGCTCGTGTGACACGCAATAATGTAACCAGTCGCCGCTCGTGTGACACGCAATAATGTAACCAGTCGCCGCTCGTGTGACACGCAATAATGTAACCAGTCGCCGCTCGTGTGACACGCAATAATGTAACCAGTCGCCGCTCGTGTGACACGCAATAATGTAACCAGTCGCCGCTCGTGTGACACGCAATAATGTAACCAGTCGCCGCTCGTGTGACACGCAATAATGTAACCAGTCGCCGCTCGTGTGACACGCAATAATGTAACCAGTCGCCGCTCGTGTGACACGCAATAATGTAACCAGTCGCCGCTCGTGTGACACGCAATAATGTAACCAGTCGCCGCTCGTGTGACACGCAATAATGTAACCAGTCGCCGCTCGTGTGACACGCAATAATGTAACCAGTCGCCGCTCGTGTGACACGCAATAATGTAACCAGTCGCCGCTCGTGTGACGTCGTGTGCGCGGAAAACGTTCGTATTCCCCCGGTTTCCTGGTTTCAAATACATTTTTTTCTAATTAAATTACTAATTTTATCTTGCATCCCATAACAATTGATTTCAAATTAAAATATGAATTGTTATACACAAATTAACGCTGTGACACAAAAAATTAGGCGTCTCAGGAATGACCCTATTATGTTTCTTATGTGCCAGTTTGCTACTTGGCAGAAGCGGAATGTTCCATGCATCTTTGTCTTCTATGTAATTACTAACTGTATAGTATGTTTGTTTCATTAGAATATTATATTTTAATATTTTATTAGATAGCAACGGGATATAAGAGGACGATAAAGGGATAGAGATGGGACGGAACGATATTGGAAAAACGAATCCAGATAGGAGCGAGACGAAAGCAGGAACGGGAAAATAACGGGATAAGGCGGTAAGGGTACCGACCGGTATAGGTGCGGAACGGGAGCATGATTAGAGTGGGATAGAAAATTGTCAGAAGAAGGAATACTTCACTGATCGTATGAAGTCGCGGGCAACAGCTAGTGTATTATAATATTTTGAATTTTGCATTTATTGCAACTAAGTATTTCGTAAAAACGAAAATGATAATTGTAGTGTTTTGTCAACATTGTCACCAGGTGCTCCTCCTGGCGCTGCAGAGCCTGGCCGGCGGCGGCGGCGGCGGCGCGCTGGCGGCGCCCGCGGCCGACGGGTCTAACCCACTCGCTGGCGTTAGTGACGCAGTAGGAACAACTAGAGAAGCTTGGAAAGTTGCTTCAAATAGCTTTGATTCAGGCTTAAAAACTATTCAAGGCTCCATTGATCAGGTCGGAAAAGCGGCTACAACTGGTGAGACTACAGCTAAAAATACAGCTGGTTCTATGGCAACCGCTGCTGAGAATGGAGCGAATACACTTGAAAATACAGCTAGTTCTGTGGAAGGCGCTACTGTGAATGGAGCGAATACAGCTCAAAATGCGGCTGGCTCTGCGGTAGATGCTGCGAAAACCGGCTGATTCAGCGAAAGGCGCCGAAAATAAATATTTAAATAAAATGTATTTATTTCAAACATCAAGTCTCATTTACTGTAAGGAGTAGGTACAACTGGGTGAATTAACTTATTTGGTTTTGTTTGTCCCGAGTACTTTATAATTCTGTACATCTAAAGTAGAGCAAACCATTGCATAATTGCATAATGCTAACAATAAACTAGATAAAAAAATAAACTATTATTTATTGCAAATCCATTTTGACTAAATGAATCACGTGCGGCTGCAGGCGAGGGAACAAAAAAACGATTTAAATTATACATATTGTGAGCTTGTCACATTACTGTCCCGCACACATGTCGATACCTCGGGGCTCAACACTTGTAAAGGATATTTTGTCGAAAACGAGTCATACAGTTCTACTCAGTTTTTAATTCTCTAGCGATCTGTATATTTACATTCGCGATATTCGCAAAAAAATTGCCTTCAAGACCTACCATATCAAACAAGTTGAACGTCATTTATTGGGAAAAAAAGGATGTAAGTGACAATACGCTACCAGAGGGTAGTCACCTTCGACGTAAAGCAAAGTTTACAAAAATGTTCGGGTGTAAAATGTTCATGGTTTTACTAAACAAATGTAAAATGTCTTATACGACCTATTGTAAATATTATATATCAAAAAGTTGCACAATTTGTCCTATACGCCATTGTTGTAAATTTTACCCAATAAAAATCCCGACTTCAATGTATTTTTGAAGTTCAAGGTCAAATATCGATGAAACACAAAATATAGGAACACTTTGTAGCTAGAATTTTCGAAATCGGTCAGCAATTGGCTGATAAATCGGTGAACATACATAATAAAAATATACATACAACGGAATATAGAACCTCCTCTTTGACACTTCAACTCCTCTTTGACTTTCTTTGAAAGACTTGTCCTTTTTAAAATTCCTAGAAACGCATTGCAGGATATGTTTAAGACGCTAGACTGGAAAGGGCGGGGCATAAATATAAACGGCGAGCACATCTCACACTTGCGATTTGCAGACGATATCGTCATTATAACTGAGTCAATCAATCAAATCATTTATTGCGAGAATATAGTACATAAAGGTGATAAAATTCTAAATGAAATTGTTTTATTTGCGTGAAACATGGTAGGTACAGGTGTGACGTCACACTTATAAAATAGTTCAGCATGTTTCACCAGAAATTGGCATGCAAAATTTAATAAAGTAGGTATACTATATTATTATTATTAAATGAATTCTTACAAGTTTACAATAATTATGATATTAATGACCTGAAACATTTCAATTTATTACTCAATATTGAAATTAAATTATTCATAATGTCTATTCGCAATAATGTCAAAATAAATGGTATTGAAAGCAAAGAAAAATTATAAAAATCTTTGATTGAAAGTGTCATGTCATTTGTTTTAAATTAAATAATATTGTATTATATACACATGTCATACAATTGCAATATTTAAAATAAGTTAATCCAACAACAATAATTCACAATTTAACAAAAAATAATGATTCATCTACTATGTTCTAAAAAATAAGTCCTTACATTCTACCATGACAATGGTGTGCAATAACCTGTCAGTCTAGTCGTTGCAAGACTTGCAACAGATGCTGGACGGCCTCGCTGACTGTTCCCAACGCGTCGGTCTACGGACGAACTTAGATAAAACTAAGATAATGTTCAACGAACATGTGACTCCGGAACCGATTGCTGACAATGGCCTCACTCTCGATGTTAATAAGGAATATGTTTACCTTGGGCAAACAATGCAGTTGGGTAAAAACAACTTTGAAAGGGAGGCCAACATAACAATACAGTTGGGCTGGGCAGGATTTGGGAACGTGGACACTCACGGTACAGCTGATCCACAAATTTATAGTCGCTTAGCGGGCTATGGAAAGGGCTATGCTTGGAGTTTCTCTGAAGGGTCGTATCCGGAACGAAGTAATTCGACAGAGAACCAAAGTCACCGACATAGCTCACAGGATTAGCCAGCTGAAGTGGCAGTGGATCAGCCATATTAGCCGTAGAACCGATAACCGTTGGGGTAGACGCGTTCTAGAGTGGAGACCACGACTTTGCAAACGTAACGCCCTCAGGCTAGGTGGAGCGACGATGTTCGCAGGGTGGCTGGTAGCAGTTTGATGAGAGTAGCCGAGGATCGTGCTCAATGGCGTGCAGTTGGAGAGGCCTGTGTCCAGCAGTGGACTGCGACATGCTGATGATGATGATGAGACTACAATAGCCACGGCTAAATAAAAGAATATGGTGCATCTGTGTGACAATGGAACCATACCCAAGAGATTTGATAATGAATATAGGGAACTTCCATGCAGCTCTGAACTCGGCGAGACTGAATGAAACTGATGAAGAGGATGAAGAAGAAAGTGAGAATGAATAAAACAATATATTTAAAAAGGGTGGAAAGATTAAGGTGAAGAAGAAAAATTATATAGTGAGGAACATCGTGGGGTTTTAGTCGGTAGGGGCACTGATTATCGATTCGATAGCCGGTGTCGAGTCCGACATAACCCACCCGCTCCCCCAGCGGGTGGGTATGCGTCACAGCATTTCCCCACGTAAAAAAAAAAAAAAAAAAAAAAGGAATACTTCAGATATAAGTATTAAGCCCTACTACTTATGTAGGTTGCAATTATCGGTCGGGAACGGATGCGTTACGAGGGGTCACAAGGTGGTGATTCCGGAATCCTTGCGTCATCGCGTTGTATCCGAATTGCATTCATCGCATCTTGGCATAGTAAAAACAAAAGCGGAAGCGCGCTCTCGATTCTGGTTTCCAGGCATAGATGAGTCATTAGAACGAATGATTGCATCTTGCGAGGTATGCATGCAGTTACGAGCGTCACCGCCGCGCGCGCCCATCTCGCCGTGGAAGTATCCTCCGCGACCTTTCCACCGAGTACATCTCGACTTCCTGGGCCCTATCAATAGTCGTATGTATTTAGTTATCATAGACGCGTATACCAAATGGGTTGAAGTATACGATATGAGTACTTCAACTAGTGTGGCGGTAATTGAAAAAATGTACGAATATATGTCTAGATATGGGCTACCACACACGCTAGTGACTGATAATGGGACGTATTTTATTTCACAAGAATTCATTAATTTTTGTAAATTAAACGGTATTTTGCATGTGACGTCACCGGCGTACCACCCGGCCAGCAACGGGCAAGCTGAGTCCTATGTTAAAGTTATAAAAAAGGGTATTCGGTCCAGTCTCATAGGAAGTACCACTATAAAAGAAAGTAAATTAAGATTATATAAATATATTTTCGATTATAGGAACTCGGTTCATAGTACAACAGGCGTGTGACCGGCTCAATTAGTGTTTGGACGCAAACTTAGATCTCGACTCGACATCATGAACCCGTTACCGTCAGCGTCGATGCCAGCATCTACCTCACTTTCTAACCATGTCAAATCAAAACAGTGCTTGCAAACTGAAGCCAAAGGTGGCAAATCAAAAGACTTTTTACCGGGTCAATATATAATGTATAAAAAGTTCATAAACAATAATAAGTTTGTTTGGCGTAAAGGTACAATCTTTAACATTTTAATAATTCCTCTCCATCCAAAGGTTGCCTGGAAGAGATCGCTTTTAGCGATAAGGCCGCCCATTGTAACACTTTCTTTAATTGTTTTTATGTAATGTCTTTAATTAAATGTTTGCAATAAAGCGTTTATCTATCTATCTATCTATCTACAATTGTAAAACGAATGGGAAAAAATGTTTATGTTATTAGTGATTGCATAACTTCAGCGACATCTAAAAAGCATAGTAATCAAATTGTTTTATGGCAAAATAATAACGCCAATAATAGTGGGCAACCCTGGGTCAATAATTCCAACAGCCCTACTACGACTACTACCGCACAAAGCACACCTCAACCCCAGAGCCAGCCTCAATCTTCGACGTCAACTATAGATGACATCATCACCACCACGGATCTTAACGAAGAGAGAGGAGTTATAGATCAGTCAATATCAACGAGCACATGTACACCGACTACTCCCCTCAGTGGACCGCAGCCAGGTGTCGCCACACCATCGCCTTCCAAGGTAACGGTGACACGAGGAGTTCGGCGGCCCGTGCAGCTAGATGACGTCGATATCAGTGGAATACAGTCCGGCAGTTCCTTACCCTCACCCTCCAAGGTAACGGTAACACGAGGTGTTCGGAGGAGGTCTGTGCACTCGGATGACGATGAATTCTACGATCTTGATTATTATACAGAAGATAAATCACCCCAGGGTTAGCCATAAACAGATTTCAAACAAACTTTAACTATTAGGGGAGAATTGTTACATAGGTACCTACTATGTATATGTATAGCGCAGCTGCGCCTGCGCACCGTGTGGCCAATAAATGACAGTGCGTTACTGACTATCGTTCGTATCACTTCTCCGCTGCTCCATACTTACCAGACCTAAATTCATTCTCAAAATGAAAAGTGGTTTTAGCACGCTCACAGATTACGGGAAAAATTGAAAAAATGGGAGCAATAGGTATTTCATTAAAACTACAATCACAACGTTATTTACAAAATTGTATTTCTTATAAATAAAATGATTATTAGACAGCAAAATTGTATATATAATAGGTTGGCTAGTGCCGCCCCCCGGCCCCGGTGGATTACCCAGAGGTTTAGATATCGTACATCATTTAAAACGACAACTTTGGACAGATGACATTCAATACTGGACAATTGCAATGCCGAAATAATTTCACCAAATTATTATTTGTTCAAATATTTTGACTTAATAGTTAATTACGTAGGAGCCGTTTACTCATTGCCTTTATAGGTAAATATGGTCTTATTGATTACATCTCCATTCCTCTTATCAATCATACCAGCTGTGTCTTTATTAGTACTTGGTAAGTCACCAGAAGGTTCCAGATTCTTCGCCAACATCAGTTTTGCTAGGTTCGCGGTCGTTCCCCCCTGGTTCACTTGTACTACCTTCTTTCCCAGCCCCACCTGGTTTACTAGTGCTTGATGCGACTACATTATTGGATCCATTACTATTTTCACTTGTACTACCTTCTTTCCCAGCCCCACCTGGTTTATTAGTGCTTGATGCCACTACATTATTGGATCCATTACTATTTTCACTCGTACTACCTTCTTTCCCAGCCCCACCTGGTTTACTAGTGCTTGATGCGACTACATTATTGGGTCCATTACTATTTTCACTTGTACTAGCTTCTTTCCCAGCTCCACCTGGTTTACTAGTGCTTGATGCGACTACATTATTGGATCCATTACTATTTTCACTTGTACTACCTTCTTTCCCAGCCCCACCTGGTTTACTAGTGCTTGATGCGACTACATTATTGGATCCATTACTATTTTCACTTGTACTACCTTCTTTCCCAGCTCCTGCTGGTTTACTAGTGCTTGATGGAACTACTGTACTGGATTCTATGTCATTTTCACTTGTACTATCTTTTTCCCCAGCCCCTCCTGGTTTATTAGTGCTTGATGCGGCTAAGTTATTGGATCCTTTGTCATTGGCACTTGCATCACCTTTTGCTCCAGCACCATCTGGTTTACTAGTACTTGATTGTACATCGCTGGATCCTTCCTCAGTTACTGGTGTTTTTAGTTTAGCATCAGCGCGTGTTGCTGCTTTGGTACTGGTTTCAGTATCAGCACCCTTGTTGTTTGAAGTGGCCTTCCCCGAAGACTCTTCCACCGGTTTGCTCCAAGTCAGGGTAATGAACACGAGACACAAAACCTGGCAAAAAGCACTTAAATTACATTTTCAATTTCATATTATTAAATGGCAATTATTATACCTAACTGAAAACTTGGATTAATAATTGGATAATTACATTTAAAATGTCATATTATCAATGGATGATTTTATTATTTCCTACTGGGCGGATCAGTTTGATTCATAATCGGGTAAAGAATAACATTTGCGATGTCATATTATCAAATGACATTTATTATACGTAGCGGATGAGTTGGGTTAGTAATTGATAAGTAGGTATATACTTTGTACTTAGTTGTAAAATCTATCAAGGCAGTTTTAGTTTTAGTGAGCCTGGCGCACTCCACACTTTGGGTACGAAGCTGACATTCGACCTGTTTCAACTTTCAGCAACAAACTGTCTATCGGTAGTGTTTTAATGTGTTGTCAAGTCGAATGTCCACCTAACTTGAATTCCGGAGCACTGTGCGGCGTCAGAAGAGGTAAGAGCTACGCTATAGAAAGAGAGGCGCTCTGTAGGTTAATATGACTGGTAGGTATACAGCGCTACACGAGCTGAGTTGAACTCTATTGCGTCGTAGCAAGAGTCACTATTTGTATAAATTTATTTGCCGAGTCATGCTTCTGTACCTTGGTACTATTAAGTATTCTGTGGTTTTAGCCAAAATCAAGACAACGAAATTTGTTTTCCACCTATAAACAATGACTAGCGCCTCTCACTCGCTGACTCATACATACGACTAGAAACCAAGGGCATTTTTTGTAGAACTTTTGGAACAATATTTTATGTCTGTTTTAGACAATATTGTATTTCTTTTGTGCCAGTTGGCTTCTTGGCAGAAGCGGAATGTCTCAAGCATCTTTTTCTTCTATATTATTATTTACTAACGATATAGTGTGCATTAGAATATTTTTCACAAGCAATTTGAATTTACTCTCCGAAAACTTTTGAATTTACACTTTGGCCACAACATTACACAGAAGCCATCTTGTGTTAATTGCAAATTTTCGTGCACGAATATAAAAAAGATATGCCACTCACCAAACTGGTCTTCATTTTGTTGCGGCGCCTCTGTCGCCTTCGGCGGCGACTCGGGCCTTATATACGTATACTTATACATTTGAATTAATTCAACCGTTCCAGAGCAAATTCCACTTTGTTTTCTCAGCTTGCGTTTTGGCGTTTCGGCGATTCGTCACACACCCGCACCGCCGCTCCTCGCCGCTCCTCGCCGCCCGCGCTGCTGGCCGCTTCCCAAACGCAAACATGAACTCATCTGCCAATGTACCGGCGCTTTCTGTCAACAAATGTGAACGTTTACCTGCCATAATTATACGTGAGCTGTTCCAAAAAATTGTTTGTAAAATGAAAAGTAGAATATGAAAAAAGTATATGTACCTATAGCTTTTCAAGATATTCATCTCCAACGCCAATGCACTCATGCGTTCGGATGAGCCAGCTTTCGAAACATTTAAAAACTGTAGCCGGAGGTCGACAAATAACCGCCGAAATTCTTCGACGGCCTCTTCAGCATTTTCGCCCACGATGCATTATTTATTTTACCGTGAACTTTCCTTAGAATTATATGTGTAATAATTTAGATCATAGAATAGTTATAGATGAATTATATAGATCCATTGTTGACATTTTGTGTGACGCAGCTGAGAATAGCTCAGGATTTAAAAATAATAAAATAAATATGAAGCGTACAGTTGCGGGATGAATAAAAATATGTACAGTTTGCACATAAGACGGCAAGACAGTTTTGAGATCTGTTATTGCATGGAACACCCTCTAAATAAAATCCAAGCTGAAATGGTGTCAAAATAATGTCAAGCGAATGAAAATAAATATTCCGGCATCACAGCACGCTAAAAAAAAATAAAAGCTTTTGGAAAAGCACAAAGCTAAGTCCAAAACTGCAGGCCCTTCTCAATTTTGATGGCATAAATGACCCACATGAGATAGCCAATAACTTTTAAACTCTGTTCCAAGTAGAGTCCGCACCAATGCAATGGTCGGCACGAGGCGCGAGTCCGGTGCTCGATACTAATCCCCGACAGGCGTCTTCTGACTTGTTGCCGCAGTTTACTGCCAAAGAGATAGCTTCGGTTATTAAACACATGGCCAGAGGAAAGTCACCAGGACATGACTTCACAAGTTCACTTACCACGAGTGCTGTCTATGTTTGACACATTTTGTGTATTTACCTGATGATTGTCTAAAGACGGTTGTTGTATTAATAATTAAAAATAAGCAAGTGACCCAACTGATAAGATAAATTATAGGCCCATCCCGCTGGCTACGACGACGCGACGGTGGCGAAGGTCAGATCGCAGTTTGAGTAAAAACATAAAGCTAAACGATGCCCAGTTTGGCTTCCGGCCTGGGTTATCTACTTAAGCGGTGGCACTTGCCTCAAGCACACTGTCCGGCACCTACTACACTGATCGGAAAACGCCGGTTTACTCTTGCTTTCTGGATCTTTCGGAAACCTTCGATCTGGTTTCCTGTAATATGCTCTGGAACGAAGTGAGAAATGAGACCAGTCTTCCGGATGAGGTTAGCCGAGTTTTTGATTATTGGCATAACAATCAGATTTATGTAGTCAGGGGGGAGGGTATTAAGATGTGGTGTGAGGCAGGGGGGCTAAGCTCTGCGCCTCTTTAACTTGTACGAAACGGTCTTATTGAGCTTATTAGAGCCGACGTTGGTTGTTCAATAGACGGAACTTTTGGCAGCAACATCAGTTACGCCCTCGATAAGCGCCGTCCGGAAACTTCTCGGGATCTGTGAGGCCTATGCTGCGCACGGGCTCAGGTACAATGGAAAGAAGAGTGAGCTCTTGGTCTTTCAGTCGAGGGGTTTCAGGACCAACACCGTGGATCCTGTAGTACTGAACGGCGTTCTCTGGCCAGAGTATCACTGTTCAAGTACCTGGGTCACTGGGTCTCTGAGGATCTCAGATGTTGACGACATTGAGTGGGAGCCCAGGTGTTGGCAGTCAGAAGCAATATGTTGGCTCGCAGATTTGCACGTTGTGCTGCAGCAGTAAAGGTTGCATTGTTCAAAGCTTACCGTCAGGCCTATAAAGGCCTGACGGTGACATACAGTCGATGGGTCAACTATATATAGGTACACTGACACCGATGTCGATGCTTGTGAGGCTGGCTCGGTACTCGTAGTGCATGTCTGCTGACGCTCGTGTAGACAGCCGCCTCAATGCGAGGCCATCAGTCCGAGGCAGCACCGACATTCTGCGCGTTGTAGCTGGCGGATGTGAGTGCCATATTATTGGACACTCAGCTCGGCTACACATTATAACATTAAATATGACGTTATTTTTGTATTAGACATGTTTTATTTTATTTTATTAATTTTGATTGTGTATGGACTAAGTCTGAAATAAATAATTTCAATTGAATTATAATGAAGCTAGTTAGTTAGTCGAAACCAACACCCTAATTAAAAAATAATAATTATGTTACAATTGTATACATTATACATAGGTATATGTATATGTTATGAACGTGTTTTTTTATGATTATAATTATGTGTTGTTAGTTCAGTTGGTGCGGAGTTGACGATCAAATAATCATTTCATTGAACATTAAACAGTAAAGTGTAAGTATAATATCAAAAGGCGGTTCCAAATCCATATTTTGAAGCAATTCAAAATAAAATAGACAACGCAAAGACGCACAAAGACAGGCTAGGCCCAAATGTTTTAACTACAGTGTTGTTCATTTAAATATGTAATACCTACCTATGTAATACCACAGAATACTAAAGGAACAGAAGCATCACTCCGCAAAGAAGTTTAAACAAATAGCGACTCTTGCTGATACGCAATAAAATTCAATTCAGCTCGCGTAGCGCTGCATACCTACCCGTCATATTAACCTACAGACAGTGGCGTAGCTAGGTAACCAAAGGCCCTGGGGCAAAAAATAAACAAGGGCCCTAACTAAACTATTTAAAATCGTTTGTTCTACTCCAGTTCGTACTCCAGACTCGTCATCAGAAACTTGCGGGGAACTCCCCGCAACAAAGCATGTTAGTTTAAAAACGTATATTTTCAGTAGTGTTGTCTTACGTGCGTCGTACGTTGTCTTAGGGCCTCTAAACCTAACACGCATTCAATAACTATTATTGGAAAATGCGTTTTGTGCTTTTGTTAGGTAAATGCATAGTAATGTGGTCGTCGCATATAAAAGACGCATTCGCGGAGCGTGCGTCATGTGCTCTGCAGCAACGACATGAACAGACTTCTGGTAAGTCATTGTATTTTGGATCAATGTGCCGTTTGAGGTTTGACCGATTCATGTGTAAAGTTGGTACCTTCTTCTCGTTCCTGCCTGGTTTAGAGTACTAGTGTGGCCGAGCGGCCACTTGTGCGCCCTACGATGCGACGCACTTCAGGTCGAATCCCGACCCAGCCCTAGTTGAATCATCAAACTGAAGTGCAGTTGTAAATTACACTACTACCAAGTCGTGCCGCAGGTGTAGGTCGGGTTGCCAACCATACTGTTCAAAACAGTATTGCATATATTGTTTTTCACCCATTAATACTGTCTACTATTCATCAAAAATGAAGTATGCAAAATACTGTTTGTTTCATCACCATAAAAATGTTTTTTCGGTTAGTCAATTTAACGCCGATTGCTCGAAGCCCCAGTCGGAGAGGAAAGAAATCAATTGTAAGGGAGTATTATTTGCAATGAATGCTAATGCGGAGTGACAGAAATTAGGCAATATTAATTTTAATAAAAAAGTTGCTCGACATTTATTTTAATTTTGACTTAAAATGTAAATTAACCTTCAAAAACGACTTAAAATTGTAAAACTGTGCAAAGAGCTTATAAATTATAAATCTTTGAAAAAATGATATACCTTATTTTTTGTTCAAAAAGTTGGCAACTCTAGGCGCAGGTTAGTACTACTTAGTACCATCTTCGGCCTCATCTTTGCTTAACATCAGGCGAGACAGTGGCGAAACATACATTTAATAATGATTTAAGAAACTGTCCGGGCTCGCTGGACGCTTTACAATTAATTAGGCATTCTAAGATTTAAGAGTTATCGTCTCAGGGTGACGAGCGCAGTGCAGTGCTGCGGAGGATTTAGCATAACAATGTTCTGGGTGGTGGTGCATGGCAGCCAGGGGCGTGGCGCTCACCGCCGGGCGACCGACCGCGACCTGCTCGTGGCGTCTCTCCATTCTCACGGCACATTTAGCAATTAAGTAATGTAACATCGCAAATGACGAACGAAATGAGTAATGCATAAACAAGTTGAGTGACGCGTTGACAACAGCTGCGTGTGCGCAGGTGGCGGCGCTAGTCGGGATCGTGATCGCGCAGGCGCTGGCGCGGCCCGGGCCGGGGCCGGGGCCACAGCCGGAGCCGGAGCCGGGGATGCTGGGTGTGTATCTTTAGGAATGCAATGGAATCAGGCGTGACGTTACGGAAATTCATCTCAAAACTGAAACGCAATGAAAATATATAGTGTAATCCCGCTGAATATTATGTAGGTTGTTGTTAGTTCCTAACAACAACACTCTTTGTACGACACGTGTTTCGCCGTCTGCACGAGGCATCATCAAGTGTCGACTCGCCGAACGCGGGAACGAGAGTTCCAGCGGGATTACACTATATATTTTCATTGCGTTTCAGTTTTGTGTATCTTTACATAATCGTCATGTCCATATACAGTAGACATTCCGCCAAGTCGAACAAAGCGTTTTGGTTCCAAGTTTATAGTGCGTACTGCTAAGGAATGGAACTCCTCGCCGTCTTCTGTGTTTCCTGATAACTATAATTTGGGTTACTTAAAGGCTCGTTTGAATAGGTATCTTCTAAATCTACGTGCTCCATCTTCAGCCACATCGTCGCTTAACATCAGGCGAGATAGTGGTCAAACGTAGATTGACAGACATCCATAATAATATGGTAGATACGAACAGCCTGTGCGTGGTACAGCCAAAGAGTACAATACATTGCCAAGTCTGTACTCCCTGACGCCCGCCGCGCCGCGCCGCGGGGTTAATATAACTCGTGCGTTAACGTCTGTACTCCCTGACGCCCGCCGCGCCGCGGGGTTAATATAACTCGTGCGTTAACCTCTGTACTCCCTGACGCCCGCCGCGCCGCGCCGCGGGGTTAATATAACTCGTGCGTTAACGTCTGTACTCCCTGACGCCCGCCGCGCCGCGGGGTTAATATAACTCGTGCGTTAACCTCTGTACTCCCTGACGCCCGCCGCGCCGCGCCGCGGGGTTAATATAACTCGTGCGTTAACGTCTGTACTCCCTGACGCCCGCCGCGCCGCGCCGCGGGGTTAATATAACTCGTGCGTTAACCTCTGTACTCCCTGACGCCCGCCGCGCCGCGCCGCGGGGTTAATATAACTCGTGCGTTAACCTCTGTACTCCCTGACGCCCGCCGCGCCGCGCCGCGAGGTTAATATAACTCGTGCGTTAACGTCTGTACTCCCTGACGCCCGCCGCGCCGCGGGGTTCATATAACTCGTGCGTTAACGTCTGTACTCCCTGACGCCCGCCGCGCCGCGGGGTTCATATAACTCGTGCGTTAACGTCTGTACTCCCTGACGCCCGCCGCGGCGCGGGGTTAATATAACTCGTGCGTTAACCTCTGTACTCCCTGACGCCCGCCGCGCCGCGCCGCGGGGTTAATATAACTCGTGCGTTAACGTCTGTACTCCCTGACGCCCGCCGCGCCGCGCCGCGGGGTTAATATAACTCGTGCGTTAACCTCTGTACTCCCTGACGCCCGCCGCGCCGCGCCGTGGGGTTAATATAACTCGTGCGTTAACGTCTGTACTCCCTGACGCCCGCCGCGCCGCGGGGTTCATATAACTCGTGCGTTAACGTCTGTACTCCCTGACGCCCGCCGCGCCGCGGGGTTCATATAACTCGTGCGTTAACGTCTGCACTCCCTGACGCCCGCCGCGCCGCGGGGTTCATATAACTCGTGCGTTAACGTCTGTACTCCCTGACGCCCGCAGCGCCGCGGGGTTAAAATAACTCGTGCGTTAACCTCTGTACTCCCTGACGCCCGCCGCGCCGCGGGGTTCATATAACTCGTGCGTTAACGTCTGTACTCCCTGACGCCCGCCGCGCTGCGGGGTTAACATAACTCGTGCGTTAACGTCTGTACTCCCTGACGCCCGCCGCGCCGCGCCGCGGGGTTAAAATAACTCGTGCGTTAACGTCTGTACTCCCTGACGCCCGCCGCGCCGCGGGGTTCATATAACTCGTGCGTTAACGTCTGTACTCCCTGACGCCCGCCGCGCCGCGGGGTTAACATAACTCGTGCGTTAACGTCTGCACTCCCTGACGCCCGCCGCGCCGCGGGGTTCATATAACTCGTGCGTTAACGTCTGTACTCCCTGACGCCCGCCGCGCCGCGGGGTTAAAATAACTCGTGCGTTAACCTCTGTACTCCCTGACGCCCGCCGCGCCGCGGGGTTCATATAACTCGTGCGTTAACTTCTGTACTCCCTGACGCCCGCCGCGCCGCGCCGCGGGGTTCATATAACTCGTGCGTTAACGTCTGTACTCCCTGACGCCCGCCGCGCCGCGCCGCGGGGTTCATATAACTCGTGCGTTAACGTCTGTACTCCCTGACGCCCGCCGCGCCGCGCCGCGGGGTTAATATAACTCGTGCGTTAACCTCTGTACTCCCTGACGCCCGCCGCGCCGCGCCGCGGGGTTAATATAACTCGTGCGTTAACGTCTGTACTCCCTGACGCCCGCCGCGCCGCGGGGTTCATATAACTCGTGCGTTAACGTCTGTACTCCCTGACGCCCGCCGCGCCGCGAGGTTCATATAACTCGTGCGTTAACGTCTGTACTCCCTGACGCCCGCCGCGCCGCGGGGTTCATATAACTCGTGCGTTAACGTCTGTACTCCTTGACGCCCGCTGCGCTGCGCCGCGGGGTTAATATAACTCGTGCGTTAACGGTATTATATCCGTTAAGATTTAAAATACTGATTGACGAATGTATTATTTTGTATTTAAGCTTAGTATTGTTCTTAAGTAAGTGACATTTGTCTTATTGAGAATAAACTTATTTAAAGCTAAACCTAGATACGGTAGGTACTTATATATTGTGCCGTAGGTACCTTATTAGCGATTGATTATTGTTTTACTTATGTCAATAACTTTTATTTATTTTAGCAATCCAAACAGCGTCTTAGCTAATTTATATAAATACAATATTTCTTGTTTATAAGGCCAAAATAGTGTTGCCCAACTTGTGGCGACAAAGGAGTCCTCATCATGATTATTGATCTCAAAATCAAAATCTCTTTAATCATTTTGGCATCACAGACGCACTTATGAACGTCAAATTATCACTATGATTCTACCACCGAATCGGAAAAAGAACCACTACTCAGAAGATACGGCAAGAAACTGAGGGGCATTTTTTTTTAGAGATTTTGTTCCAATTTTTTGGGATTTTACTATGTTATGTTTCATATGTACCAGTTGGTTACTTTGCAGAAGTGGAATGTTCCAAGCATCTTTGTCTTCTATGTAATTACGAACAGTGTAGTATGCTTTTCTCATTAGAACATTCTTAACGCGTAATTTGAATTTACTCTCTGTGAGCTCCGTTATACACTTTGCAATTTTATTATAAAAACGTACGCAGTTGCTCATAAAGGATTTATTCGTTTTAGTCAGTCTATACCTAGGTACAACAATCCTATCCTTATTTCTAGTGTTTATGTTATGATGGTCACTATTTACTTTGAATTTTTGGATGTTTTTGCGAACATGCATTATATTTTCATAAATATATAAAGAAGGTAAAGTTAATATATTAACTTGCTTAAAAAATCCCTTAACGAGTCACGTGGACCCAACTCGTAAATCGCGCGAACTGCACGCTTTTGTAATATAATAAATTATTTTTCAAAAAAAACTAAACCGACTTCAAAACCGCAAATGGCACTCAAAAGTAAAAAATAAATTAATATAATTATCATAAGCGCTACCCACTCATATATTTGAAGTCGGTGCCAGCCAAGTCTAAAAGGTAGTAGATAAATACTATGTATATAGTAAGTACTACTTGTAGGTAGTATTTATCTACTACCTTAAATAAATATACCTTACCTTAAATAAATATACTACCTTAGATAAATACTATGTATATAGTAAGTACTACTTGTAGGTAGTATTTATCTACTACCTTTTAGACTTGGCTGGCACCGACTTCAAATATATGAGTGGGTAGCGCTTATGATAATTATATTAATTTATTTTTTACTTTTGAGTGCCATTTGTGGTTTTGAAGTCGGTTTAGTTTTTTTTGAAAAATAATTTATTTTTACCTTTTTAGTGAAAAACAAGTTTTAATTAAATTAATTCAAAAAGTTTAAAAGACAAGCTTTTATGATCTAGAAGCCACATCATGACGAAGTTTAAAACGGGCTGTCACAATTAAATGCATGTGCAAAAAAATTTCATGTCTGTCCTATTCTCTGTTGAGGAGTTCCCTCGCCGGAAGTCAATCCTGGGTGTATCTGCCATGTCATGATGGAATTTAGAACAGGCTATTATGGTTAAATCCATTTACGAAATGTTGTGTCTGTACTATTCACCGTTGAGGAGTTCCCTCACCGGAAGTCAACCCTGGGTGAAGCAGGTGAAGCAGTCGAATACAAACCTCCACCTTTAGAAAGTTGGTTACGAAAATAACAAGAACCGACTTGAAGATTAAACTTATATTTTTTTGTTTTTGCTATTTTTTTCAAAAACTACTGAATGAATTTCGATAAAATTTATATGGGACCACCTTTGAAGTATTACCTACCAATCAAAAAAAGAATCATCGAAATCAATGCATAATTGGCGGAGAAATCGCGTAAAAAACACACAAAAAAAAAAAAAAAAAAACATACCGTCGAATTGTAAACCTCCTCCTTTTTGAAGTCGGTTAAAAATAGTATCTATATCCGCAGCAGAACCCCACAGCAAAATGCCATATGACATTAAGCTGTGGAAGTATGCAAAGTAAACTAACCGAGCCGTAGCTATATCCGTTAATTGCCTAATTTTACGAACCGCATATGCAGCAGAACTAAGTTTTCCAGATAGAGCATCAATATGAGGACCCCACTGCAACTTAGAGTCTATGCCTATACCTAGGAATACCGTCGCTTTGTCTGTATCGAGTTTATTACTATTGAGCATTACGTTTGGCTCTACATGTCTAACATTAGGCAAAGAGAACTCTAAACATTTCGTCTTTTTCGCGTTTAGTAACAAATTATTCGCAGAGAACCATTTCGAAACAACATCCAATACGTAGTTTACATGCGCCAATTCGCTGTCCTTTCTATCTACTTTAAAAATTATCGATGTATCATTAGCGAATAGAACAATATCTGCAAGGTCTTTAACTACAAAGGGTAAATTATTTATATATGCCAAGAATATATCATATAAGATCATAGAATATGATCTTAGAAATCTAATGGAATCAGGCGTGACGTTGCGGAAATTCATTTCAAATCTGAAACGCAATGTATTCATTGCGTTACTACTACATACTTTTATTGCGTTTCAGTTTCAGTATTGATCTTCTCATATTTTTGTATAGTACACTGTCGGAACATTTACAACGTGGATATTAATATCATGTACATGCACAAAGGCGAGATTAACCCTAAAAAGATCTTTTTAATCTACTTCGTGTCCTGCTGGAGTAAATGATACAAGAGTGAACATGCATCTTGTTGGCAAGCGGGCGACACGCTACACTGCATCGGCGCTTATCATTAGGTGTGGTAAATAGACAGATAAGGATTTAGTGTTCCACCACTACAAAAATATAAAAAAGATCCTTAGAAATAAAGTGTTGCAATGAGTGTCTTATCGTTTTGAGCAATCTTTCCCAGATAACCTAAAGACGGATGAAACGCACGTCTACAACCTCGGAGACTTTACAATCTGAAGGAGCTCTAGTTCAGCGTTCCTTATTGTTTACCCTTTACTCAAGCGAGCTGCAGTTCACAAGCGGTTCATAAATAAGTCCCTGTTTGTTTCTCATGTAACATAAAATAATCCCGGCTCTGCCAAATAATCCCCGTGATTACATTCAACAGGCGATGCTGTCGGCGTTTTCGCACAAGCGACAGCGGCAGCTACCGGATGTGCAGCCGGTGTCGTGTCAGCGGCAAGCTCAGCGATATCGAGCTGTACTCAATCAACAGGTAGTGATGATGCTGGAGATAGTAGCAGTGGAGCAGAGTCTGAGGCAAGCAGTGCAGAGTCTGAGGCCAGCAGTGCAGCTGACAATAACTGGGAAGAAGCTAACAGTGAAGCGCATGCAGAAGCAACTGCAATAAACGAGGCATCTTATGATGGCGCTGAGGCGGTGTCAAAGGCAACCGCATCAGCGAAAAGTAGCGCAGCTGGAAATGATTGCAAGGGTGGAAAAAGCAAGGCAAAGGCAAATGCAGTTGCAACAACAGTAAGCAAAACCGAAGGTAGCTGCAGCCAAGCAGTAGCAAAAGCAACCGCAAACGCAATAAGCAGTGGCACTAACACACAAGCAATAGCTACAGCTGAAGCATCGTCAACAGGAGAAAATAATGGGAATAATAAAAATGATGACGACGCTGATGGCAAAGACAAAGGAAAAGGTAAAGACAAATGCAAGGGCCATGACCACAAGGATTGCAAAGGTAAAGGTAAAGGCAAAGGCAAGGGCCATGACGACAAGGATTGCAAAGACAAAGGAAAAGGCGATGACGATAAAGGCTGCAAAGGAAAAGGTAAAGACAAAGGCAAGGGCCATAATGACAAGGATTGCAAAGAAAAAGAAAAAGGTAAAAGCAAAGGCAAGGGCAATGACAACAAGGATTGCAAAGACAAAGGAAAAGGCGATAACGATAAAGACTGCAAAGGAAAAAGTAAAGACAAAGGCAAGGGCCATGATGACAAAGATTGCAAAGACAAAGGCGATGACGATAAAGACTGCAAAGGAAAAGGTAAAGATAAAGGCAAAAGCAATGGCGACAAGGGTTGCAAAGACAAAGGAAAAGACGATGATGATAAAGACTGCAAAGGAAAAGGTAAAAACAAAGGCAAGGGCTATGACGACAAAGATTGCAAAGACAAAGTAAAAGGCGATGATGATAAAGACTGCAAAGGAAAAGGTAAAGACAAAGGCAAGGGCCATGACGACAAGGATTGCAAAGACAAAGGCAAAGGCGATGACGATAAAGACTGCAAAGGAAAAGATAAAAACAAAGGCAAGGGCGATGACAAAAAGGATTGCAAAGACAAAGGAAAAGACGATGATGATGACGATGAAGATTGCAAAGGAAAAGATAAAGACAAAGGCAAGGATTATGATGACAAGAATTGCAAAGACAAAGGAAAAGGCGATGACGATAAAGACTGCAAAGGAAAAGGTAAAGGCAAAGGCAAGGGCGATGACGACAAGAATTGCAAAGACAAAGGACAAGACGATGATGATGACGATGAAGACTGCAAAGGCAAAGGTAAAAACAAAGGCAAGGGTCATAACGACGAGGATTGCAAAGACAAAGGAAAAGGCGATGACGATAAAGACTGCAAAGGAAAAGGTAAAGACAAAGGCAAAGGCCATGGCGACAAGGATTGCAAAGACAAAGGAAAAGATGATGATGATGATGATGATGAAGACTGCAAAGGAAAAGGAAAAGATAATGATGATGACGACGAAGACTGCAAAGGAAAAGGTAAAAACAAAGACAAGGGTCATAACGACAAGGATTGCAAAGACAAAGGAAAAGGCGATGACGATAAAGACTGCAAAGGAAAAGGTAAAGACAAAGGCAAAGGCCGTGGCGACAAGGATTGCAAAGACAAAGGAAAAGATGATGATGATGATGAAGACTGCAAAGGAAAAGATAATGATGATGACGGCGAAGACTGCAAAGGAAAAGGTAAAGACAAAGGCAAGGGTCATAACGACAAGGATTGCAAAGACAAAGGAAAAGGCGATGACGATAAAGACTGCAAAGGAAAAGGTAAAAAAGACAAAGGCAAAGGCCATGGCGACAAGGATTGCAAAGACAAAGGAAAAGATGATGATGATGATGAAGACTGCAAAGGAAAAGATAATGATGATGACGGCGAAGACTGCAAAGGAAAAGGTAAAGACAAAGGCAAGGGTCATAACGACAAGGATTGCAAAGACAAAGGAAAAGGCGATGACGATAAAGACTGCAAAGGAAAAGGTAAAAAAGACAAAGGCAAAGGCCATGGCGACAAGGATTGCAAAGACAAAGGAAAAGACGATGACGATGAGTGTTGCAAGAACAAAGGGGAGGGCAATAAAGGTAAAGGTTGCAAAGGGTGATGGAACTTATACCTATAGTTTACTTATAGTATAGTTTACATAGACAGGTACAAATAAAATGAATTTTCAGCATTTTATATACATTATATACATTAATACATTAATCTATACTTATAATAAAACTGTAACGAAGCGGTTACTGTACATTTAAGATATATTTGAAATTTAACTTTTTTAAGCGAGGAAGATAGACAAAATGTAAAATTAGTATGAATTTAAAACGCTGTTTACACTATGAAAATAAATTAAATGCATACAAGTAAAGTTATATTTAAATTAAAAATATCATGATACAAATATAATTTCAGCGTTTTTAGTAACTCTTAGAAAACAACTCGCAAACTTTACATGAAAAGAACCATAATTATTTCAACTTTTGAAAATTCATTTATGCAATTGAAACTAGATGGCACTAGGGGTCGCTAAAACATGCAAACGATTTTTTTATGTAGTGCACCACACACGGTGAATATAAATAAAACATCTTTTTTAAATTTGTTTAGTTTGACGTTACCTGCTTTTTTATGGTACTGAGTGATGAGACTAGCAAGTCGTTCGCCTGATGGTACGGGCTACGCCTGCCCATAGCAATAGCAGTGCCACCCAGATCTGAGTCATTGTCTTGACATCAGCTGGTATTGAGTCTCATATGCCCAGTAATTACGCTGGCTACAATCCCCTTGAAACGGAAACACAGTAATGCTTCCGCACTACGGCTTGGAGGCAGAATAACTGGCAAAACGGGGGTACCTACTCAGACGGCCTTCCGCATACGAGACACCTATCACGAGTAAAGTTACGCCACCGTCCTTTACTCAAACATGGTCGTTTACCTCCAAAGTGATCGATTTTTTTTTTCGACCGGGAATCCTTCAGCTAACCTCTTGAAAACCCTCATCAGACCACAATTCTGGCGGTTTTTAGGTTTTGTCAAGAGGATGATTTTGCCAAAACTTTAATGTATGATTAAGTACCAAACAACGACTTCAACGACAAACAAACTGGTCCAGTTAACAAATGACGACTTGGTGGGGGATCGGGTGTCTATCAGGAACATGATTTTGGCAGTATGTATGTACACCGTCCATGTCAGTAACAATGAATGCTACTATTTACGGTTGCTGATACACACTGTCTGTCCGCGGCGCTACCTTATTTGCGTTTCTCACAACAGTGAACTGTTCCTCAGAACAACGATGGTATTAAACACTTTCCACAACTTTCCACGTAGGCTGCAAAGCAAGGCCTTCTGAATGACGACCAAAATTGGGACGAAACTAGCAAAAGCAGTCGTAAGTGATGCTCACGACGTATGCGCCATTTGTTTGCTTTAATTTTGGTGTTTTGTGGGCCCAGTGAAACTGAAAATCCAGCCTATAATGTTTTGAGGGACATTGAACATGACGTTGATGTATAAGACGACGGTGAGGATGGTGGCAATTCACTACCGTACCCCGTAGAGTTTTTGAACTCTTTGAGTCCACCCGGACTTCCAGCGCACTCTATTAGATTAAAAATTTGGAATACAAAATTATGCTTTTTTGAAATTAGACCCCGCCGAAGTTGTTAACTTCGGGGAGGTTAGTTGTGTAACAGAACTCGGCTGAAGATACTGTCGCTAGAGACGAACCTCACTGAGGCACTGAACCTCACTGAGGTATACTGATAGCCCGTGGCGCTGGTGAGTCAGTTTTCATATATTAGTATTCATCTCTCTCATCTCGAACCACTTTCCGTTCACATTCAAAGGCGTGCAGTTTTGTGTGAGCGTCAGCTTTGCAATGACGATCAATAAGTCGCAAGACCAGACTCTCTAGGCCACGGCCGTTGATCTGAGGACAGGATATTTCTCACAGAGACAGCTGTACGAAACCTTCTCACGGGCGACGTGATCCCAAAGTTTTTACGTGTTTCCTCCCTGTACAGTGTGTTTTTCAAATAACATGTGTTGTACACAATCTACAAAAAAGTCTCTACATCAGCGTTAAACGAAGTCCACGCGAACGAAGTCGCGGGCAACAGCTAGTATCAGAATAAAAGTTTTGAGTAAGTAGGCAATTCTTTGTTATATATACGTATTAAAGATGTAATGCTTACTATAAAATATATAAATATTTTTATTGTAAATAAGTACTTATAGTCAATTTTTTTCTGTTCTTAGAACAAACCGGGTATCAGCTAAAAATCAGCGCCGAACTGTGCAAAGTTCTCGATATTTGATGCTGAGCTGAGCCCATGACTATTCATTATTTAGGATTATTTTTGTTTGTCGTTTTTCTTTGTGTGTCGAATAAATGGTTTTTCTTTCTTTTCTACTATTAAACATGACAATGTTTCTGGAGAAGGTTTGCTTGAAGATTCTTCACGTTCTAATGATAACACAATTTAGTTTGTATCCAGTGTGGCACGCGGAATACGAAGGTGAAGGTATTTATTTACGCCGTAGCGTCCTTCTGCTGGGAACAAGTGTGCAGCTGCACGCCGCTATCTAACGGTAGTAAGTGGTGGAGTTTGATTTGAATACTCATTTGTAGGTAATATTATTTTAAAATTAAAGTTTAATGTATTAGAAAGTTGTTTGTAATTCTTCAATGCGGTTGATATAGGTTTCGTACTTTGGATTCCATACTTGAGTCGCATATTCGAGTTGACTTCTCACTAACGGACAGTAAAGTACTTTAAGTGACAGACCAGGGGCTCTATTCTCGAGGTGTAGATATTATATCACATTCGATAAATATCGTAGGAACTGTCTAAATATCTATTGATTAGATAATTCCGTATTCTCGAGAAGTCACATTAGATAAATATCGATTGAAATCCGCCAGACATGTATCGAGTGGTCCGGAGCACTCGATATGAGTTTATCGAATGCGACACAAGCGCAAACGTCATTATAATGTCTTACTCTTCAAACTTCTTGTACGTTTTTGTTTGAGCGATCACTGAAATTTATGTTATAAAAAATCCACTGAACCCTAGGCTATTAAAAATATACTTAACAAAAGAATACAGCAGGCTTCAGTTACTAAGAGAAATGTCTGGCAACGAGTTTATTTACGCCTTTGTGACTGATGTTATTGAGGAGGCAAAACATGCAGCAGCCACTCAACGACGGCGGGCCCAATGGAGAGGAGAATAAATCCAGGGGAAATGAGGGATACGGATTTAAAAAATCCGCTTGTCCAAACATTTAACGATAGACCTAATTAATAAAACTAAGTATACCTAAGGGGGTTAAAAACTAAATACTTTTAAGCTATCCTCAATGATGATATATCCCTATGATTTATTCTTCTATTTGTAGGTATCCGTACCTAGACTTTGTCTCCTTGACCTTGAGCTAATAATTAAGTACCTATTAGCTCAATGCTGAAAAAGGAGAAATTGCAACAAATCAAAATATTTCTTTAAAAACGGGTGATCATGTCAATGTCATTGATGTTCGTTCCGTTTCACAAAAAAAAGCGTATGTTAAAATTATGATTTATTTTTAACCGACTTCAAAAAGGAGGAGGTTTACAATTCGACGGTATGTTTTTTTTTTTTTTTTTTTTTTTGTGCGTTTGTTACGCGATTACTCCGCCAATTATGCATTGATTTTGATGATTCTTTTTTTGATTGGTAGGTCATACTTCAGAGATGGTCCCATATAAATTTTATCGAAATTCATTTAGTACTTTTTGGAAAAAATAGCAAAAACAAAAAAAATAAGTTTAATCTTCAAGTCGGTCCTTCTTTTTTTCGTAACCAACTTTCTAAAGGTGGAGGTTTGTATTCGACTGCTTCACCTGCTTCACCCAGGGTTGACTTCCGGCAAGACAACTCCTCAACGGTGAATAGTACAGACACAACATTTCGTAAATGGATTTAACCATAATAGCCTGTTCTAAATTCCATCATGACATGGCTGATACACCCAGGATTGACTTTCGGCTAGGGAACTCGTCAACAGAGAATAGGACAGACATGAAATTTTTTTGTACATGCATTTAATTGTGATAGCCCGTTTTAAACTTCGTCATGATGTGGCTTCTATATCATAAAAGCTTGTCTTTAAAAACTTTTAAATTAATTTAATTAAAACTTGTTTTTCACTAAAAAGGGTAAAATAAATTATTTTTCAAAAAAAACTAAACCGACTTCAAAACCACAAATAGGCACTCAAAAGTGAAAAATAAATTAATATAATTATCATAAGCGCTACCCACTCATATATTTGAAGTCGGTGCCAGCCAAGTCTAAGAGGTAGTAGATAGATACTACCTACGAGTAGTACTTACTATATACATAGTATTTATCTGCTACCTAACGGTGACTTTAATGGCACCGACTTCAAATATATGAGTGGGTAGCGCTTATGATAATTATATTAATTTATTTTTCACTTTTGAGTGCCTATTTGTGGTTTTGAAGTCGGTTTAGATTTTTTGGAAAAGTAATTTATTTTCATTTATGTATTTAATTTTCATAATATACAGTATTATTATACAGTAGAAATGTAAGACAACAGTTATAACACAGAAATAACCCAAATATTCAGCATAAATGTTTATATTATGGAAAAAAGTTAAAAGGTTAAAGTTATCGATTGTGCAATTACACAGTCGATAAAAACGGAACGTGTCTGAAGAAAGACAAAAACTATATTATCTGTGTAAAGCATTTGAATGAACATCCTGACGGCCATTATCTATTACCATAATATCGATTGTTCTCGAGAATACGTATTTTGGCGCGCGATCGATATGTTTCATAGACATAGGATATGATATGATATTAAAATATCACTCATATATCACATTTCCGAGAATAGGCCCCCTGAAACGTTTTGTAATGCGAAACACAAAGCCAGCATTTTGGAGCCTTTCGTATAAATATTGTCAACGTGGCTGTCATAAAGAGTCGATGACCTCGCGACCGAGTTAGTTCGTGAGAGATATTGATTAATAATGGAGTAATCAAAGCACAATGGATTAGAGCTCCTACTCAACGTAATTGCATGACACTTCGAAATATGTAGATCAAGTTTATTGGCTTTGCAATAATTTTCAAGGCGATAACGGCCTTAATTGCTTTAACAAATTTGAGTTAGTTAGGGATTCTTTAGCTCTAAATATTTTTATATCGTCTGCAAACAAAAGAAAATCGAAATTGTAAAAACAGTGGTCAGTATCAAAAATGAATAGAATTAAAAGTAAAAGTCCTAGTATTGATCCCTGTGGGACTCCCGAGGGAATGTAGACTGAGTTGGATTCATACCCATTGAGCACCACAGTCTGCGTACGATCCCCACATACGGGGCGAACCATCTTAAAAGGTCACCACGGATGCCGGCAGCCAGTAACTTGGACAGTATACACTGCTCAATTTGATCAAAAGCTTTGCTGTAGTAGTTATATGAGATATTGGTAGTAGTTTGTAGCATCTATCTGTGCACCTTTTTTTTGTGGTGGCAAAAATGCCGTTGCACTGCCCTTCTGCCACGGGGGTGGCAGAAGGGGGTGTGAACCCATTATATAACCGCCAGTGTGCAGTCACCATCTCGCCCTGGCAGTAGGTCCGGGTCTAAAACCGGGCCACTACGCCTGTGGAGGGGTGGCCCTGCTCACCAAGGCCACCCCCCAGACGAGTGGGGCCGTGCAAGCCGGCAGAGTCCCCCGACTCTCCACCAGTGTCCCCACTACGGAGGGTGGAGGAGGCGGTCGAACCGCCTTCTCCTCGCCCCCCTTCGTCTGCGCCGCAGCGGGTCAGACAGGGCATTGTCCTCCCTGGCCCGCTCCGCTTTTCTCAATTAAATCGGTTTTTTTCTACTAAATTCTGGGTGGTGCTGCAACTGTTAGGGCAGGCGTATTGCTTATCATCAGGCGTTCAGTTACATAAAAATATACTTAGTAAAGTCAATAAAAATATACTCAGTTACATAAAAATATACTTATAACAATCTCTTTTGGGGTATTTCTTTCCAAATAAGAGAGAACGTCTCCTTATGAAGATTTCTTTAAAACCTCTTTTATCTCGCGAAATATGGAATCCAATCTCGCTTGGCGTGCGCTACACGGACGGTGTATATGAATCCATCGTCAGCCTGCGAGTATCAGCGGCGCTTGCTTCGCTGCGTGTGGCTGCAAGAGGGAGGATGGCTCCCACTGTGACTTTCAACTAGCGAATGATTAATTGTTTCAACAAGGATTCAACATTATGATTATTGGACAAAAACATGTTTTGATGATTCCTCAATCTATGTTACCTCCTCTTGTCTTTTATATGGTTTTATTCAATAAAGATGCTTTAAAAAAAACGCAACTTTTATTTTTTCAAAATTTTACAGTATTACCTAAGCAGTAGTCATCCAAAATTATTAGTTATTCAAATTGCGTTTTGGAACTTTTTACGAGTTTTCGACGTGTTTTCTTCTTATTTGTTGTTATTTTCGTCATACAACATAAGCCTAAATCCACAGAATACTCAGTAGTACCAAGGTACAACACACTGAAATCACGAGATGGTGGGTAATGAAACATAAATAAAACTATGCTTACCTACATGAAAAGACTCAAAAGACACGTTCGAAAACATACGTAGTATCTCTTACTAGTCTGTGTTCGAAAACCGCCACAAGAGTGTCGCTATTAGTAAAGTTATATTACGTATACGCATAGAATTAGGAGAAAGTATTTCGATAAAACCTAGAGGTGCTCGTTATATAGACAGCAGACAAGCAACCTGCTATATATTTGTGCTGCGGTCTGTTATCTGCGCTGTTATTTTATTCTTGCGCTACCTCAACTATAATCGCAGATAGAAGAATTCTTATCGAGTGTCACAACGGACCAGTATCTATTGATTCCATAATGATCAAGAAATGTCGTTGTTTCGCAGTAACACCTATATCAACCTTTAGTTCATTGAAATAAGGTCGAATATCTATTCTATATATCGACTATATTTATACTCGATTTCGACCTGCTTTCAGCTACCTGCTATTTATCTATGACTAGCTGCGCCCTGCGGTTTCACCCGCGGTTTCACGGGATAAAAAGTAACCTATGTGTTAATCCAGGGTATAAGCTATCTCCATACCAAATTTCATCAAAATCTATTCAGTAGTTTTTACGTGAAAGAGTAACGTACAAACACAAAGGTACATCCATACATCCATACATCCATTCTTACAAACTTTTGCGTTTATAATATTAGTAGGATATATTAAGCAGATCGAAAAAATGCAGAAATAATCGCAGTTCGCTGTCTGCTGTTGCGATAAGCTCGCGCGGACTTACTATAACAAACAGTTGTTATGCTATATTAGAGCATAAAACATATTCTGTGCTTTTAATATAGCATTTTGTTATAACTCGTTTTTTGTTGATAGCCGTTGTGTTGACGACTAATAAAAACTTCTTGCGTATACGTAAGTGTCGCCGTTCGCCGCTCGGCAAGGAGCATTGATTTCTATGCCACTCCGTCGTTCCTCACTGCACAGAATAAATCTTATGCCCACAGCCTAGCCTTAGAGGAATATTCCTCTGAGGCCTAGACCCTTAAACTGAGGTCTAGACACATACTAATGTACTTTGTGCTAGACACTGCCTCGCGCTTCACGAAGTTCGTCCGCTCACCTTTGACGTAAAAGATGGCGGTTGGCTTATTTATTTCTTATATGCTAGTAGCGACATCTACGCTAACAACACATAAGCTTTGCGTCTTGTAGGGCCGCGTTCAGAAATCACCCAGTTACTGTAATTAATACCCTAACGCCGTTCAGAAATGACTCAGGTGAACTTTGACATTTACCCTGAGCCGTTCAGAAAACCAATTGGGGAGAGTAAAAGTTCACCTGACAGGTGAAAATATTCACCGATATAAAAGCGGGTTACGATTCTCACCTGTCAGGTAATAGTTGTCAGTTGTCATTTTCCTTTACATTTTGCAATATTTTTGCATTGATTTTTTGTACATACAAATAAAATAAGTGATTCGTGTATTTGAAGCAAATTATAAAGTAAAATTCCGATATAAGCCAAAATAACGTAGTTAAATCTGATAAACAAAAACGCGGGAAATCAAGGTCTTGAAAATGATTGGTTTTGATTGGCTGGCTTATTGTATTACTCGATGCCCGTTCAGAAAGGCGTTAGTTAATTTTTAACTTGGCATATCACTGAGATTAACTGACAAGTATTCACTCGTGAACATTTACCCATTTCTGAACGCGGCCTAGAAACACTAAAAATTCCAATCAGCGTTGCCGGTGCGGGTATTTTTACCCGATTTCGGGTAATTTAGGCGTTAAGCGGGTATTCGACAGGTAACGATTATTTACTGGCGGGTAATTGCAAAAAATAACATTTTATTTATCCTATCGTGAGCGAATGGAACATGATCCTATCTTTATATAGGAGCCTACGACAACGATATACTCTTGTATAAAACTTTTCAGTATGCATTTTTACCGATAATTTTATTTTTTGTTTAAGATTTTTATGATTTGTATGATGTAATATGGCCAACATATTAAAATTTTGTTGAATATAAAATCCTTTAACACGCGGCCAACTAAACCTGCCCATAACAGTTGCAACACCTCTCAGAACTTTGTTTTTCAAAATCCTGCGCGGTTTTGCACTGCACTCGTCACCTCGAGACAATAGATCTTAAGCATACATAAGCTGCTAAAATCATAACCCAATTTTTTGTTTCGCCATAATTAAGTAAAAAGAGAATAAATTCAGAAGACATGTATGGTATACATACAGTCAGTAGATATTAAATAAAACACTAAAAAAGTATCTCCGTAATAAATATTTTTTTTATAAAAAAAACAATATTTCCCTATACGGGTAATTTTTCAGGTAATTTTTGAATCGATTTCAGACTTTTTCATGTTTGAGCATTGAGGAATGACACTAAGACCTCAATGTGTTTGAGTCTGTTTGACTACCGGCAACACTGATTCCAATTATCCGCCATCTTTGATCTATCTTTCTTTTGCTTCTGACATATCCGTGTTGAGTGCGTGTGTTTAGGTTAGAATTTTTTCATTTTTCAAAGTATTTATTTGAATAACTTTATTTCCGTGATAAAAATGCGCAAAATTTCGTGTTTCAGGCAACCAAAATGCAGAACGACGCCGGTGAATTCGTTGACTTATACTGCCCGAGGAAATGGTGAGTGTTCGAAGAGAGGTTAGCCATAAGCGATGGCCACATTGTTTTTAGTGCTATCTAGTGCTACTATTTGGTTTATATTGTAAAACTTGGATAAAGTTGTCATTTAGCTTTACTCAAAAGCAACTTGTCTGTTTACTTATCCCGTAACTAATACGAGATGTCTCACTGAAGTCCTCATTAGTGATGGTATCATTACTAGTATATAATCATACTTGGGCGCAGTCCGAGACTGCCAACAGTGCACACGAAGCTCTGGGAGCTAAAGAAAGGTCCGATGTGAATAAGCACAATATACACGCTACAGCTGTTTGCGTGAGTGTCAATTTGGACCGACCGAGCGCGATAACAAATATGTCAAACAATCTATCATATTGCCTCGTAAAGGTATATTTTTTTTTATTGTTTCCTCTACCAACTGTACTCTGCCTTACATCTTTCTTTTAATATCAAGTTAAAACCACAGCACAAACAACTTTGACTCTCATAATATTGCTCTGCGCTAGTCACCCTGAGATCCAGTAATTCCACTGTGATGCTTGAGCACTACTGCTTGACAGTAGAATAATTGGCAAAGCAGTGGCACTAACCCTCTCGCATACAAGATACCTGCCACAAATAGACCAAAGCGTAAACCATGAACTAAAGGGATATTAACTCTTAATGGCAAAGAAAAGCGAATGTGCCTTCCAAGACAAACATTTTGTATTACAATGAGAAATGTTTGTATACGCATCCCAATTCATTCTTAAAACGCGAGTGACGTAGAGTGCATATGGTGTTTACGCCCGGCACCATGCAAGTATGGTTTGTGCCAAGTGGTGGCGTCATTGATGACATACAAACATTTAACGCTATTTGCACCATTCAGACCACCTTTATGCATTCTGTTGGTACCAATGGCATGAATCGGATTCGCACCCTTACAGTACCTATCATGTAGCCCACTTAGGAGTACTACCACACAAAAATGTGACTGTCAATATACTCCATAAATTATTTACAGTTATTACAGTGATATCAAATCTTTGTTGTCGAGTAATCTAATGCAATCAGGTGAGACATTGCGGAAATTTATCTCAAGTCTGAAACGCAATGGAAATATGTATAGTGTGATTCCACTGAATATCAAATAGGTTGTTGTTAGTATAATATCATATGTACGGGGAAGATTGTAGAAGTAAATGAACTTAAAATATATATTATGATACCCTAGGACACACTTTTGGCCAAGTCGCGTAGTGAACCAGTGGAATAATCTACCAGAGTCAGTGATCAGTGCGCCGTCAGTGAACAGTTTTAAAAACAGACTTGACAAACATTTAAAATTAAACCACAAGTGCAATGATGCACGCATCAGCTCAACAAGCTGCTAGTGCATGCATTAGAGATAATAATAATATACAGGATGGATTTTTGAGACAGGACAGTAAGGGCAGGTACCTTAACTGTTATAGTTATAGGAAAACGTTCCTAGGAGCTATAGTTTCTGTACTGTAAGTCTTTTGATCGCAGTTAGAAATGGGTCCAAAATTTGTGAATATAGTTCAGAATATCTAAAAAAGTTATGAATAAAAATGAAGAATGTTTCTCCTGAGAATGTTTTCCTGTAACTATAATAACAGTTACGGTCGGCATTTACTGTCCCGTCTCAAAAATCCATCCTGTATTATAACACCTTCTGCTTTGTTTTTATATGCAAAAAATATTTTTTTTTATATGCAGCTCGAATCCCATGCTTGTCATTACTTACAGAAGTAAACTTTGTAGGTATTATTGATCCACTTAATGAAACCTCAGCTTTTTGTTATTGGTGATGTTGACGCATATAGCATGGTGTGTACTGTACAGCTCGGCGTCGAACCGGCTGATCCACGCGAAGGACCACGCGTCGGTGCAGCTGGTGGTGGCGGACGTGGACCCCGCCACCGGCCGCGCCGCCGACTCCGCCAAGATGTACGTCATCTGCGGAGCCATCCGCCGCATGGGCGAGTCCGACGACTGCATCGTGCGGCTCACCAAGAAGGACGGCATATTGACTAAGTGAGTATACAACGTATATTATAAATACGTTGTATCTTCATTCATCATCATCATTCGTTGTATATCAATGTATCTTCGAAATCTAAGGTCAAATATCGATTAAATTTATATGGGACCACCTAGTAGCTACACTAAACTAAACGCAAAAATATTTTTTGAAATCGGTCACAGTTAGCGGATAAATCGGTAAACATACATAAAAAAATATACAGTGGAACATAGTAGTAGTTTTTTGAAGTCGGTAGAAATAAAACGTTTACTCATACATAATATTCACCCACAAATGGACCACCTGAGTAGTGCCAGACTTGGTCAAAGATCACCTGACTGACCTGACCCTGCGTCTACCACTATCACTGCTGCTCCATTTTGTTGCAGCACCATTGCAATTTGTTAAAAAGAACTGAAGTAGGGCTTAATTTTTCAATACTAAAATCGAAATTTTTACGAAATGCTCAGTGATTGACTGTTCAGATGCATATCATCAAAAGTTTTGGATGCGAAACTAGGGTATTGTGTATATAATGTAAATTGTTCTAGTTTGGTCACTAAATGATTTGAAATTGAAATATGTAAGTACAACACAACAAAACATTTGGTGGTGTTAAAACTGGCTCTGAACATAGTATTGCAATCCAACTGACCACCGCTGCCGGCATCTTGGGCACTCGGCTAACTAATAGTGGGGCGGAGCATTTGAGCTATCCACCTAATTGTCATCTTGTCAGTTATGTAGTAGAGTTTAGTCACTTTTAGAAAGGCATTCAGCCGTTTAAAGCATCAAAATAATGTTTGACAATATAGATGTACAGATTCAGATAAACACCCCACTGTCCTGCGTAACAATTATGCCACTAATTTAATTAATTAATTTTAAGACAGTCAAACATGAAATATTATGTTGAACTTTAAAGGAAAGAAATGATCAAAATCAAATGAAAGTACCTCCCTCCTGTCTACCTCCGCCAAATGAACTTAGTATAATGGATGATACTTACTGAATGAACGTATTCTCTTGTTGCAGGAACTACTGAGTTTAATGGTGTAAGAAGCTTATTTTATAAGGAAAAATAAAATGCTATAAAAAGTTTTACCTTGTTTTTAATAATTTATTATTCATTTATAAGTTACATTGTAGAATAGTTATTGTAAAGATTGGTTGAAATAGCACAAGTTCTCAGAAACTGAGCATTCATCTGGAACAATATAAAGTTAAGATTAAGTCAATAAAGTGCAATACACTACACAACAAACACTAACTTGGAGACTATTTCAAAACTGTCTTCATCAACATTCATGACAGCTTTGCCCTGCCTGTAATACATAGATTTTGAATAACTAGCTAAATTCAAAAGCTTTTTGTTTGACTTGAACTTCTTGTTTTATGGCTTCTGTGTCAAGCTCTTTGTTTAGTTTAGGCATCATGTGTCAGAGCGAGTGTGGCTCAGTGGGAACATGTGCAACTTTTGATCCGACGCACCCGAGTTCGAATCCCGCTAGCCCCGCACCACTGATTTTCTTAAGTTATGTGCGGATTTAACACTCGCTATAAAAACGGTGAAGGAAAACATCGTGAGGAAACCGGTGTGTCCAATAATTTATAACAAAAATTCAAGGACATGTGACATCCACCAACTCGCACTGGGCCAGCGTGGTGGATTATGACCCAGTCTCTCTATGAGGGAAGGCCCGAGTCCCAGCAGTGGGAACGTGATGGGCTGATGATGATGATCATGTGTCACAGACGCACTTTTGAACGTCAAATTTTATCACAATTCTACCACCGCATCCGAAAAAGAACCACACAATACGATATTTACCTATGTTCCGTTTGTAACAGTTGGTTACTTAGCAGAAGAATGTTACAGGTATCTTCGTTTTATTTACAGGTATTACTAATAGCATGCCATGCCCTTTAAAGTATATCTAGAGACCGAAGAAGTACGCGGGGGCCGGTCTCACTACACCCACGGCGCATAATTATTGCACAACTTAGCACAAATGTTTAGTAATGAGGTACCTTCCTATATGTATTAGATATGAGCGCCGATGGCCATTTCCACGGCGGCGGCGTCGGCGGCGCGCCGCCGGCGCCTGACGGCGTGGGCTTTACTTTTTAGGAATCCATTATTTTATATAAGTTCTTGAGAAACATGCATCTTTTACCATTTTCACTTAATTATTTGCCATTGTACATGAGATCCAACTTAATCAGCGATATTTGGTCTCCTGCAGTGCAATTCTAATTCATTCGACTTGGTCGTCGGAAGGTCCCGCCACGAAAATGTTTACGAAGAAAGCTTTGTAATGGTAGAAAACTGATTTCATGGTATAAAATTTGATAACGAGAAATCTCAAGTAATTCTGCATTTTAATTTCAAAACGTTTCGCTTAAATTTCAATAACACATATTGCAAGTCACAAATATATACTATTTGTACCTACTCCAAACAAAACTTTGTTTGAAGTAATTTTAAAACAAAAGTGCAAAGTAGCCTCGTAAATGTCAACATCGGGTTTCGGAACTTTCCGACGGGTTTCCGAGAAACGTTATTCTCAAATCCAAATTCGGAAATGTTTGACACTCCAATTCGGATATTATGCGCAAATCTTTTCGAGAGCAACTTGCTGGCGGAAACGCTTACGAAATTCGTAAATTCCATATTTATCTAAAAAAAATAATTAACTACGGTAATTGTATTGTGAAGTTAGTGTTGAATCAATAGGGGTTTACTCTCTGTTTTGTGGTTTTGCCCCAAAATTACTTATTCTTTTACCAACTTTTAGGTTATTATTATAACAATACATTGTTTCCATTTTTGTTGAGTAGAGGGAACACATTATAGTAGTATAAACAGAGAGAAAGAATAAGCGTTATTACTTTTCACAACCGCTAGCTGATGCGACGAATCAAAACCAATCACAAATTCGCGGTAATTTGCTGATCAGCTGATAATCATTTGACATTTGATAAACTGGTGCATAGAGTATGTAACAAGAGTGATAACATGCGTCTATACATTTTGTGTGTTATACAAACCGACATTAAACTACCAAAATAGTCTCTTTTGCACTCTAGTAAAATGTATAATATATTCATGGAAGAAAAAGGTAGCAGAAGTTACTTCGTTTATGGGCCACTTTTTTGTGATGACGTCACGTAGCTCCGCTTTTCGGCCGGGTCGGCCATTTTTAGTCACAGTGACTGAACCGATTTACGGTTCAACTTCCGTAGTATTCTCTCTAGTATTTTATTTACATAATTTGTGAATATTTAATGTTTATGTGTATTGTGGTTATGAATGAAGTGTGTAAGATTTCATCAGTGGAATTGCATGTACTAGAAGGTGGCTGGATTTTATTCCATTTTGTATTATTTTGTGTGATTATTCCACCCGTTATTTTTTAGGGCTCCGTACCTCAAAAGGAATAAAAACGGAACCCTTATAGGGTCACTTTGTTGTCCGTCTGTCTGTCACGACCCAAAAATCTCGGGGACGCGTGGAGGTATCGAGTTGACATGAAAACCATATTCTCAGGTACACAGTCCCTTGAAGCTGTGAAAAATCAATCTTCTAAGTTAACGTAAAAAAAAATAAAGCCGTTTATGCCGCACAAAACGTATATTTCGACACTCAATGGTATCAAAATTTATAGAGTACTTTCCATTGACCTAGAACTATGAAATTTGGCAAGTAATATCGGCATATACTACAGGTACAGGAAAAAATATAGTCTTTATTTAAAGTACATAATCAATCATCGAGGTTAAATATGTACCTACAAATTTGTACGTAGCCCTCGGTGGTAGAGTCCGACTCGCACTTGCCCGGTTTTCTTTTAATGATAGAAGTCCTCTATAGCTTTTTATAGTCAATGGTTTGGTGAGATGTTGACATTTACGAGGCTACTTTGCACTTTTGTTTTAAAATTACTTCAAACAAAGTTTTGTTTGGAGTAGTTACAAATAGTATATATCTGTGACTTGCAATATGTGTTATTGAAATTTAAGCGAAACGTTTTGAAATTAAAATGCAGAATTACTTGAGATTTCTCGTTATCAAATTTTCTACCAAGAAATCCGTTTTCTACCATTACAAAGCTTTCTTCGTAAACATTTCCGTGGCGGGACCTTCCGACGACCAAGTCGAATGAATTAGAATAACATAGCTGGTAACACTTCCTGGTGGGACTTTACGTAAAATTTTTGGAAAATCAACTTGTACAGACTGGTTCCTCTGTTCTTGCAGAATTTCATATTTCATGCTAACGATTAGCAGAGACATCTTTGGGCAGAAACTCATATCTCATACTTCCATTTGGTATACATTCTTTTCTCGGAATTAATAAATAAAAAACGAATGTAAATACCAGGGGTATTAAACCACGAGAAGTCTCTTTTAATGTCCTCTCGTGGGCTTGCTTCATTCAATACTTTCGCGAGCTTCTGGCTTCAAGCATTCCATAAACACTAGGGACAAGATCGAATTGGACCACGGAAGAGGAGTGTGCGGTAATATGAAGGAAAAAAAGAAACAGTGGTCGATACCCGCGACTGCCGTCCGTGTAAAATTAGTTTTATAGGGATGATGAATATCATTCTAGTCTAGGTATGTTCTTTCTAAGTCTCAGATCATTGTAGTCTAGTATCAAACGCATGTGCCAAATTACATTCAAAGCTAATCAGTAGTTACCACGTCGTTGAGTAACAAAAACCAGTACGGTAAACAGGAATATTCCAAAATATATTCGGATGTATAAGTATTGAACAATTTAAAGTTCAAGCAAAAGAATTCTACTAATAGTTTTGCAAAATACCAATAGGTTTCAGCGACATGAGTATTCTGCTTGCTAATAACGATTTTAGAGAAGTATTTATTGCCAACTGGGTTTCTGACTTTAAACATTCTGCAAGGTAAATGGTGCCATAAATATAAATCAACATTTTTGGCAGGTAACATAGTATGATTGGAAATAAATGTAACTGGGACTCTTGTACAGCCGGGAATTTGTAGAAATAAGAACAGCCGGAAACATGTGCAATTGGGAATGTGAAGTGAAAATCTCGTTTTAGACGGTGGGGCACGGCGCCGGGGCATATCCGCGGCGGCGGCGCGCCGAGGCAAATCTTCGGCGACGGCGGCGCGCCGGCGCGGCGCTCATATCTAATATGTATATGTATGTTTAAATGTAAATGCAAAATTAAAAGATATATCTAGACACAGTTAGGTACCTATACTTACCACTAAAACCGCACGGCAGAGTTCTGTACAGGGGCCGGCCGCCGGGCGGCGGGCGGCAGATGGTCTTCTTGCAGCCGCGCCGCGCCCGGGGCGGGCACTCACCGGCCGCGGCCGCCGCAGCCGGGCCGGCCGCCGGGCGGCGGGCGGCAGATGGTCTTCTTCTTGCAGCTGCGCGCCGACGCCGCGCTCAGCGCCACCCACACCAGCCACCACCACACCGACGCCAGGAACCCACTCATCTGCCGCGACATGCGCCATGCCAAGCAATTATAATTATATATTAAAAGACGTGACTATCTATCTAATCAGCCTGTATCCACCCACTGCTGGGTATAGGGCTCCTCTCGTTCACGCCACTCTTCCGGTCCTGTGCAAGCCTCATCCATGGCAATCCGACGTGCTTCAAGATGTCACCTCTAGCCGGTGGTCTGCGTGACTGTACCACTGAATTATTAATAGTAAAAATACAAAGCAAGAGAAAATATATTTAGTGGTGCTCCACAGAACAAAACATACTAATCACTGTCACAGAATAATTCATAGTACAAGTTAGAATTGCCTGCCTATCATACAACTAGGCAAAGGCCCTGGACACGAGGTAAGCTGGGAGTGTTCATTTATTTATTGCTTGACACATTGTTCATGCAATATTTGCCACGTTACAATATTGCTCGCATAAAACTATCAGGCGTTATACAGGTAGCAGTTAGCATGCATCTGCACTACATACACATACCTGTTCTCATACTTAGCGTAAATGAACTGTTGTTATATTTAAACGAATGATCGAGTTCCGTTTTAAGCACAAATCTTGAAAGCTTAGAGTATACATAACTATGGAGCGCGTGTTCCTAAGTGGGAACAGTACCTAAGCATAGCATCGTCCTGGCCACAAGCGCTAGTAGTCTTATGAGTACTAGCAGTGTGAGCGCCAGTTGCGAGTTCTTAGCAGATATTTCTTTAAAAAATGGTTAAATGTGCAATAAAACCTTGTAAAAACGATACTCGGAAAAACACTAAACAGAATTCTAACATCACATTTCACCGGTAAGCCAATTTTTAATACCTTTAAGTTCGTTTCGTTTCGCGGGGGTGAACAAGACGTGGGACGCGGGGCTACATGTTCCGCCCGCACTGCCCCGCAACTCCGATTCGATTGCCGACTCAAATAGTGATGTGACGCGTTCGGCCTATTCGATAATGATGTTTGTTATGAGTATGGCGAGTAATACCGGCACATTATCTGCACTTGCGATTTAAAATTCTAGTAATCTATATAAATAAAAATTAAATGCTGTTCTTCGGTAAACGCATCACTTAAGAACAGCTGGACTGATCCGGTAAATGTTATTGTGATGATAATGTAAGTAAATAGAGATATGTAGATATCAAAAAATAATTCCTCAATTTTTATTTCTGACTTTCTTATTTCATTTCCCATACATATTTCACATAGGTACTAAACATGCATCTAATACATTCATACATTAAACTAAATAATGTTCTCTTACTACAATTACACTTATAGGCATTAGGTACACAAGACATTAACATACATACACAACAATAGGTAGGTACCGTATGTCCGTGTCACGGCGCACAATTATTACCCATCACTATTTGCCACATATCTATCAAAATAGCTAGCTACAGTTTACTTGCCTACGCTGCGCATTGGGCGACAAGTACGATATGCGCGCTCTATACCTAGTTATATATACTCTAAGCTTAAAAGATATAAGTTAGCACATAGATTGGGTAAATAACCCTGTCACAAGGGTAATATTTTAATAAAGAAATTATAAATAGGTAGGTACGTACACACTGAGAGTCTACAGGCAGTGACTGACTTAACTTGCCCACTTATTGCCTACTTGAAAACGTGGGCGCGGGCGCGGGCGTTGGCGGTTGGTGGGTGTTAGAAATAGAGGCGGTCACCATTATCCTTGGGGCACCGTCTGCGTGCGCTGCGTCACCAGTACTTGGGCTTGCAGCCGCCGGGGCAACGCGGCGGCCGGCAGCGCGACTTCTTCTTGCACGCGAGGGCGCCTACCACCTGCAAGTGGACACGTTACAAGCGCGCAATGCAACGAGTCTTCCTACGAGAAGAGACGAGCACGAAGTGGGAATGCAGGCAGCGAAATAAGTAGTACCTATGTTCACAAACTGTTCGACAAGGTTAGTGCTGGTAATTCACCAGAGGTAGGTTCCCTTCTATTGATCCTACTAGGTATTCAGAGGATTTTATATCGGTATACTTTTTAGAACGTTTCTTACAATATTTAATTATTTAGAGTACATATAACCTCTTACAGCTCTTCACACTTAAATCGCCGACATTAATTGGCTTTTTGAGTACTATAGCTATGAACTTAGTGTTCACTTTTGGCTGACTACGTGACTACACTATCCCGTTTCAACTACAAATTAAAATAATCAAGCTATACTGAATTCAATAAATAACATACCTAATATTAGTATGAAGGTTTTCGTGAGTTTGATTCATTATAAATATTTAATAGCGGCTAGGACTCACGTAGTTCGTCGAATTAGTCGATAAGTGGTCGCCGCGATCTCGCAGCGTCAACTCGCCCCTGATGAAGAGCATCGGACATGCTCGAGACCTAGGTCGACTAATTCGACAAACTACGTGAGTCCTAGCCGTTAGTAAATGTTTATAACATACCTAATCAAATAATTGTTCAAAATGTAATTCCTTCTTGAGTGCAATAAAGTGTTTTATATTCTAATATTTATGTCGAATATATAATAAATACACAATATACATTGACGAATATTATATTATTCATTGATAAATTGTAAAGATGGTATACCTACGATAATAAAATTAATCAAAGACTTCTTAAATAATCGCTATTCTTATAAATTCGCTTTCTTATAAATTAGATAATTTATGCTATATAATTTTTATACTTAGAAGCAGTGTTCCTCTGTTCTAAATGCGTGCTCGACAGGGTCCTTAATGAACTGACTACAAATTGACCTTCTGTTGTACCTACCTACATCAAGGAATGCATTAAATAAAGAACTACTACTTACAGGCAGGTGGTACTCACATGAAGTATTTGGCTTAGACGCGCTTTTTTACTCAGCAAAGGTACCCACCTAACTAAAAACTTAGCACGTATCCGATAACTGCCAATATATATGGCACGCTCGGTTTCATTACACTCTAAAACTACATATGTATATGATACATACAATTATCAAGTTTGGGGTGATGAGGCACGTCTGCGTAACTATTTTATTGCAATAATTGTATTAACTCATGTACCTAGTTAGGTAGGTACGTGGCAGCAATTGTATTAACTCATGTACCTAGTTAGGTAGGTACGTGGCAGCAATTGTATTAACTCATGTACCTAGTTAGGTAGGTACGTGGCAGCAATTGTATTAACTCATGTACCTAGTTAGGTAGGTACGTGGCAGCAATTGTATTAACTCATGTACCTAGTTAGGTAGGTACGTGGCAGCAATTGTATTAACTCATGTACCTAGTTAGGTAGGTACGTGGCAGCAATTGTATTAACTCATGTACCTAGTTAGGTAGGTAGGTACGTGGCAGCAATTGTATTAACTCATGTACCTAGTTAGGTAGGTACGTGGCAGCAATTGTATTAACTCATGTACCTAGTTAGGTAGGTACGTGGCAGCAATTGTATTAACTCATGTACCTAGTTAGGTAGGTACGTGGCAGCAATTGTATTAACTCATGTACCTAGTTAGGTAGGTACGTGGCAGCAATTGTATCAACTCATGTACCTATTTAGGTAGGTACGTGGCAGCAATTAAAGTCTCCAACCGTCTTTAATAAATACAAGCTGAGGCCGCGGTTTTACCCGCGTGGATAATTTTCTGAGATCAAATGTATCCATGTGTTCATCCAGCTTCGATATATATCCCCAACATCATTCAAATCCGTTTAGAAAGAAAATAAAGAAAGAAAATGATTTTTTATTGCCAATTACTTAACATAACTTAATATAACTACAATATTTATATACTATTATGGTTTGGCAATAAGGGGTAGGGGGGTTTTTAGCCTTTGCGGCGTGAAGAGTAGAGTAGAGAACAAACGTTCGCACTTGTGCCAAAGAATACTAAACTGTGTCAGTATCAGTCAGCTTTTCGAATCCTACACTATACGTATCGCAGTATCACACAAAGCGAGCTATTGTTTGGGAAATTAGTGCGATGTACGATTTGCTAACAAAACACCGAGTGAATTCGTCCAAGATCCAGCAGTTCAAAGTGACAGCTGCAGAGTAGGTACCTGGATCAGAAGACACAGCAGCGACCAGACTCCGACTCCTGTTAACTTCATATTTCCACTATTGCCGTGTGTTTGTACTAGTTTGTTATCCACTCTCACTACATGATGGTTTATTATTTACATATTTAATTTCACGCATAATTTTGATGGAGACGTCGTCGAAAACTTCTTTTGTTCTGGACGCGTCTGTCAAACTATTTGAAAGAAGAGTTTTCAGCCAGCCGCTTTCGACTTCTGTCAAAAGAATTACGGAAGAGGATTTAGTTATCGCAAGTAGGACCTACTATTAGGAAGGTACACATACTGATTTAGTCCAGCTCGTAAGACAAAAATATCTACTTCCTACATTGAGGTCTTACACTATAGAGGGATAATTACGAAGTTTTCCGACCTAAAAAAGGATAGCGCTATACAACAGGCTCTTATAAAGAACGAGGTAGAACTATTATCATATTGTCTCTATCGCGTAACCCATTTTCTTAACATTGGCCATGACATGTTAAGTCAAAATAGTGGCCCGGCAGGGTCGGCTTGTGGTTTTTTAATTTGTGTTGTGGTATTTTTTATTATTTTTAAGTGAATCTTTGTGAATGTGTACTAGAAACAATTTAGAATTAAATGTGAAAAAATATTCGGGTGTTCCATTCATGGTGAAGTGAAAATTGTACTGAAAGATTAAGTTTTCAAACGTTTGTAATTTTCTTGTATTTATTGATGTTTTTCGGTAACTATAATTTATGTGGATGTAACTATACATCGGGTTCGACAATTAGAACCTGCATTTGGCTTGATATATTCAGTTTTCGGTGTTATTTTGTTAAAACAACATTGACCAGTTTCGTGTGTCAGTGCTGCCATCGTATAAACATTTCAGTTCCCATTACGTCGGGTAACAAATTGCATATTTGTGTAAAATGTTAAATGTATTAAAATTGTGCATTCTTAAACCATTTAATTAAGATATAGGTAATAAAAGTAGTTAATGATTATAGTTTTTATTTAATTTGAAATTAAAAAGTTAAAGTTTAGTAAGAAGAGAGTAGAATTGTTTTAATAGTAAAGGCATTCGCCTCTTATGTAAGAACATATGTTGTAAATAAGTTCTTATTTTGTGTAATAAATTTATCTTACAGGTCCTTGCTGTCGATTACTATGGCCAATCATCCAATTCCATTGATGGATCACAATCCTACAATAAAAATGTAAGCAACGAATCTCGGATTTCTAATCCTAATTAACGCCACATAGTGAGAACGAGTTCATGAACGTAGACTTCATCATCATGTGAACGTCAAGGCTGTTCAGGACACAAAAGGACAAACCGTTTCGGGTTAGTGTAGTGAATTGACAGTTATGTATAGCTAGTGCTATCCAATACGGTGGTATGGTCAATGTAATAATTGACTTTCATAAGTACGTCTGTGATCTACTCCGACAGTATGACATTTAACTGAGACACTATGCTATTTAGAATACTTCAAGTGTTTTTTTTTAACATTGTGTTTATCTATCTACCTATATCCTAAGTATCAGTTGTGCTGCAGTCTTGTAAATTATGTCAAAATACTAGTTCTTCTATTGTAAATTTTACCTGTATGGAAATAATTAATGTATGTATATTGTATAAATGTGTCATATATTTTATTTGATTATTTTATTTACCTGACTGGTTTAATCCTAGATAAAACCTGGTTAACAACAAAATACACTCGAGAGCAATGAATCCGGGTCACTTAAAGAATGTTAAAAATCTCGGAAACTAAAAATGATAGGTTAATGCAATAAATTGTATTTAATAGACAATGTAATACTCCTTAAATGAAAGTAAAAAAAATATGAGTCACCATACATTTTATTAACACAAAATTACATAAAGAAAAAAACTGCTGATCTCTCCTTAAAACAAAAATAGGAAACATGAAATTTTTGAACTTTATTACGATTTTCTTGAATTTTAATACTTCGTATTGCCTCCTCGTGCTTCCATTACTGCGTTTACGCGGTTTGGCATGCTGTACACCAAGTTCCTTATACGATTTTGGGGAATATTCTCCCATTCCTCTGTGAGAGCAATTTTGAGCTCACGAAGCGTGATTGGGGGAGGGTTTCGTTGTTTTACGCATCTGCCTAGCTCGTCCCAAGCATGCTCGATCGGGTTGATATCCGGGCTGCGCGCTGGCCACTCCATACGAGTAATGTTCATCTCTTGAAGGTAGTCATTCACAATCCTACCTGTATGAGGTCGGGCATTGTCATGCATAAATATAGCATCCTCACCTAAATTGACCATAAATGGACCAACGTGATCATTGAGGATTTCTTCCACATATCTTACGCTAGTTAAAGAGCCGTTTTCTATGATCACCAGCTCTGTGCGACTTTCAGAAGAAATTCCGGCCCACACAAGTACAGACCCACCACCGTAGGCTACGTTTTCTTCGATGCATGCTTGCTTGAATCTTTCCCCTGGTCTTCGATACACTCTGTGTCTTCCATCGTGCTTGTAGAGCATAAATTTTGATTCGTCGGAGAACATAACTTTTGACCAATCTTCAATACTCCAATTTACGTGGCTCTGGGCATATCTTAGTCTCGAAATACGATGCCCACGCTCCAGTTTAGGGCCGTTTGCAGGTCTAAGGGGTTTTAAGTTAGATTCAGCAAGCCGACGTCTTACTGTCCATGCACTTGGGTTACTTCCTCCGAGGCGTCGAAACTGATTGGTGAGTTCAGTTCCTGTGAGAAAGCGATTTCGAAGCATGGTGTTCACCAAGTATCGGTCTTCTCGTGCTGTGGTACACCTGGTTCTGCCCGTTCCTGGTCTGCGTAGGTTAGAACCAGTTTCTTCGTAACGTCGGAGAACTCTTTGTACTGTTGACAGCGACACACCGACAGTCCTGGCTGTATCGCGCTGACTCCGGCCGGTTTCCAGCATTGTAAGTATTCTGGTGCATTCTTCAGGCGTAAGCGACATAATTTCAGCTTGAATAATGAATATAGAGCACTATCAACATGGTTTATGTACCCACATAAATGACAGATTACAAACAAAAGCAAAACCAAATGCTGTAATTTCGTAGTTCCATCTTCGAAAGTGGCCCTTTTTCAAATTTGATTTTTTTATGATATAACTTTACAATAACTAAGAAGTTTTAATACCTTCATTTAAGGAGTATTACATTGTCTATTAAATACAATTTATTGCATTAACCTAGCATTTTTAGTTTCCGAGATTTTTAGGATTCTTTAAGTGACCCGGATTCATTGCTCTCGAGTGTATTAATGATTGCATAAGAAGCATGCCGTAAGGAAATGTAGTTACCGCAATGTCATTCGAGCTCTGAGTTGTATCGCCGCCACTATAGCTTCAGAAAGTCGTAGGTAGTTGGTCTGTAAAAGGTATGAAATCTATACTATTATTCTGTGGCCACGCTAGAATGTATTCATTACTCGGCCACCTAAAAGAGACCTTCACCTTTTGATCTGTTTACAGGAGTCTATCATAAAAAGTAATTTCTAGATTTTTCGACAACATATGCATATTCCCTATTTCCCTATTCTTCACTCTGGGGTACAGAATAGTACAGATGTCCTACCTTTTACAGACCAACCACGAACTTCTGAAGTTATAGTGGCTGCAATGCAACGCAGAACACGTTATATTTTCATTCAAGTGAATGGGAGAATTTTTCATAGGTATGGTAAACACTCCAAAATTACTGTCAAAAAACTATTGCTTTCCAAAAGTGTTACGCTGTCGAGGACTCTATAGTGTCATTCCTCAATGACTTCCTACTTATAAATTATACAAGCTGCGCCCCACGGTTTCGCCCGCAGTTTCTCTGGATTAAAAGTAGCTTATGTAGGTTCTAAAGAACCTACATAAGTACCAAATTTCATCAAAATCCGTTCGGTAGTTTTAGCGTGATTGAGTAACAAACATACATCCATCCCTAGTATTGTATGTATTATTAACGGGATATTTACCATGTTTATTATTTGATGATTAATATCCCGTTAATAATATATACAATACTATAGTGTTAGTGACCATGATAGTTTAAAAACTTATATACATCCATTCATCCATTCATCGTTACAAATTTTATAATATTAGTAGGAAAGTAGGATTGTGGAATTAGATGTGAGCATGGACGGATGATTGTTACTGAGACACGCAAACACTCAGATAAAGTATCCAGCTACTCGACGCGCAACAACTACTGTATAGACATATGTACATGCGGCCGAATGCACCGACGGCGACGCGACGCCAACATCTCGCATCAAATGAGTACACAACGTCCACGGCACGGCTCGAGCCTTGTTCCGCCGCCGCCGTGCCGCCTATTATTTTGTGGTCAGACCATTTCACAAAATTAACATCATCATTGGCTGTACCTACTTTCTCTTCTACTTATATTCTTTGCATTGGTTTTACTAGCGGTAAATAAAAAAAAAGACCAAAACTAATACATTTATTTAACCATGATCTCTAAAATGTAACCTATGAGCTTTTGCAAGTGTTGAACGTCCGTCCAACCACTGGGCCCGCCACGCACTGGCGCAGATACCGCCAGTATGCGCGACACACGGCGCATAAGGATGGCGAGCGAGCGTCCGACCGCGCTTGCGCTCCGAGCGACGAGCGCGACGCCACGAGTGCCGGGCCGACGCTGCGCGCGCGCCGCGCGCTCTCCCGTGTCGCGGTCACACCTTGCAGTCTTTTCGCTTGTGTGTATAGCTGGGAAGGGGCAATTTTATTATGCCTTTTGATTTTTTATACTTATGGCCATTTTTATTTACAAATCCTGATATTTTGGGAACTCTTTACAACTCACAACCAAATTTTCAGTGGCATTTTGTAAAAATACGCTTTTAAAGGCCGTCTTATGGTCTTTTATATTCGAATAAATGGGTTATTTGAGCTCTTGCTCTTTGGCTTAATATTTAAATTTTGGGAAAAGCCCTAAAACCCGACATCTAGCAAATGAAACGTATAATACGCGCCACAAAAGATGAGACTTGACAAACCACGTGGTTTGACTTGCGCAGTAGACGATTTATAGGTCTCTTTAGCGGTATGAGGTCTGAGGCGGGAAGGGATCGGGGATCAACAGGGCAGCGGAAAGAGCGCGGGAGGTGCAAGTACAGCACTGCGCATGCGTGTCAGTCCTCCTCACCCCGTGGACGCACCGCTTGACTCCGCGGTACAATCGAGTGCAACTTGTGTTTATAAATTTCTACTTTGTTATAGTTGTGTTGTATACGACTGTAACTTCGTGAAATCTTAATTATGCCTCGAGGTGAAACATTAAGAAGACAAAGTAGGAAGATGGTTTACGACGTTTACACTTACATCATATATTGACAGTGACAATGACTAGGACAATCTGCCGTTTTTATCTTAAATTTTATTATTTAGTAATAAATCTATAACAGGTTTAAAAAAAAAATATAGTATCGCTACACACCTACCTAATTCTGAATGTTGTCAAAAATCCCTGAGTAGATATACAAATTATGGATAACTATTTCGTACACGACTGTACCTGCGCAGGCTCCCCACTACTGACGCTTGTCAAGTCTCATCTTTCGTGGCGCGTATTGTAACAAGCTGACGAAGAACTTACACGCACTGGATCTTCCAAGTCGAAGCCAAAGCGCGGATCGCCCACACTGCGTCGAATGCCGTTGCTACTTGAGTCGCATACTATACTGGATATACAAATACAAATGTTACGCATTGCTATATGTATAATGTATAGGTTGACTTTTTCAAGTATATAGCCAAATCTGAAACTATAAGGACTAGTGAAAAATGCACATAAGAGTCTTGGGGCCAATTTTGATAAAAACGAAAACTAGTTTGTCGTAAGTTATTATTTCCCAGAATTCAACCCTTAACTAATGGGTTGGTGCGATAATAAAGGTACCTATTCGATTCCTGGCTTGGAAAATAGGATTTTCAAAAATCCAATTATACCGAATCAGTTTTTGTCGAAATCTGTATTAAGAGCAATGTTAGCTATTTCCTTATAGTTTTGAGTTTGGCATCCACGCCCACATGAAAAATGTACTCTAATATTGTGAGGCCAATTGTAACAAGGGAATTGACATGTTAAGTAGCAAGTATCATTCTACAATTTTTTTATTATTTTTATTAATACGTAAAAGCGTCAAATACTTTATGGTTCGTGGAAAGACAAACAAGCAAATTATTTTCAAATTAAGATACTATAGTATAAGCCATCGGTCATCGCCCACGCCGCAGAAGACCGGCGCGTCGTGGTGTATTACGGTCTACCTTCTGTACAGAGTCAGAAAACGTGTATTTCAGCAATGAAAACGTAACAGGCTGATGATGATGACGAAGCACAGGTACCGAAAAATCATCGTTATTCAGAATACTTTTATTCTTCTTTTCAGTACAAAACCACTTAACAGGGTGGATCTCATTTTTATCATCTTCAACTTCATCACCTCTATAATCGCTATGCCACTGAAACTGTTATGCCAGACGTATAAGGCCGCATTCCATTACGTCCGTTCCGTCGATCGAAAAGAAGTTGGCATGGCTCGAGTAAATGCTTGCGGGGGAAATGCACAATCCCCTCGCCATACGGAACAAGACTTATTGTCTCCACAAAGAACAACAGTAAAGATAAGTACCTCTCAGTGATAATATTTGCACGCGGCGAGTGCGCATTACATGGCGCGATGTCAACGGCGTACGCGTGCGTCACTTCGCGCACGCTAGCCATGCGCGATGAGCGCGCGCGCGATTCTACAGATGGAGGACTTTTCTTCGGGATGGGGGCACGCGCTACCTAGAAAGCAGTTTGCTATTTTTGACAAGCAATACCTTAGCGAAAACCTAGAAGAAAACTAATAGGGTACATACGAAAACTCTTCTGCTGTGCAACTTACTGACAAGGTTCTGCTTATACATTAAATAGGCACATATATGCACCACGTAAGAATTCATCACAATTCCATCTTCGTTAACAATATATTTTTTACGAAAAATAAGATCTGGAATGCATTATGTGAATAAGATGATAATAAAAAACTCTCTGAAATAAAATTTGGCCAGCGACAGCAGAATTTTCTTCCTCATTTTGAGTTTTTGACGATCAGGATTCAGAATATTTTTTTTTTATTTATGATAAATCTACGTTTGACCACCATCTCGCCTGATGATAAGCGACGATGTGGCCGAAGATGGAGCACGTAGATTTAGAAGATACTTATTCACTCTAGCCTTGAAGACGCCCAAATTATAGTTTTCAGGAAACAGAGAAGATGGCAAGGAGTTCCATTCCTTAGCAGTACGCACTATAAACGTGTACTTAACCCATTAAAGAGATATATAGCCCAAAAAATAGCAGCTACCTACCAATTCGAATGATGCTAATACTTTTTAATTATAATTAGTTGATGCTAATAAATTTAATTAGTAGATACTACGTATTCTATTTTATACCTTAGTAGTAGGCATCAGCACTCGATTTACAGTCCTCTGAGGATCCGTAGCTATGAGCTTGTCGCACACGGACACTGACGTCGACGAGGAAATGTGCGGGGCGCGGTTGTTGCGCGCGGCGGAGTGCGGAGGGCGCGTCGCAAACATACGGTTTAGCTCGTCCAGCTTGTTCATTATGATCTTATAGGTTTTGCATTCTTGTGTCTAAAGGAAAACATCGTATCACTCTTGGCTCGTTCTAAAGTTTTTTTTTTTTACTATTTATAGGCTTGCGTTTGACCACTATCTCACCTGTTGTTAAGTGACGATGCGGTCGAAGATGTAGCACGCTCGCCTATAAGAAACCTGTTTAGTCTTGTCTTAAAGACACCCAGATTATAGCTATCCGGAAACACAGATGCCGGCAGAGAGTTCCACTCCTTGGCCGTTCGCATTATGAAGGTCGAAGCAAAACGCTTGGTGCGAGCAGGAGGGATGTCAATTGATGACGGCTTGCCGTACGTCTGGTCGTCCGGTGATAGAATGGGGATGGCGCACACTCTCCGAAATGTATCCGGTAAAAGACCGATAGACTGGCAACTTTGCGCCGATGTTCAAGACTCTGAAGCTTAGTCTTAACCAGCGCATCGTCACCAATGAGCTTTTTGGCTTTTTTTTCAATGGTCTCCAAGGCTTCGAGCTGGTATTTGGCGGAGCCGTCCCACAGGTGAGAACAGTACTCCATACACGACCGGACTTGTGCTTGATACAGGGTTAGAAGCTGTCCCGGTGTGAAATACCGTCTCACCTTGGCCAATATACCCAGCTTTTTTGCTGCTACTTTAGCCTTGGATTCTATGAAGCTGCCACAGTATATCATAGCTCAGCTTAGCTCTTAAATAAATAACCAGCCCACTTGAATAATGGGGTATTTGATAAAGCGCATCAAAGCTCTTAATATAAAAACCTATAAAAAGGAACTTTTGAGTTGGTTGCGTTCCAGAAACTTTTATTCTGTAAACGACTTTTTGACATCAAAGTAGGTACGAGTAAATTAGTTACATTAAAATTAAATGTTTCAAAAAATGTGATACAATTAGGTCTTAAAATAAATAAATGTTGATCTAGTCACATTCAGCCTTATAAGCTGATGATGTTATAAGGCTGAATGTGACTAGATCAACATTTATTTATTTTAAGACCTAATTGTACCACATTTACTGCAAATACATTTCATTTCATTTCAAAGCAAAATCTCTTTTTTTCGTAGCTGGTGTCATCTTGTATGCCGCAACCAGACTATGATGTCACATTTAAGCCATTTACATCTGATCTATATTGTCTAATTTTAATGACTTGTCAAATCAACATCATCATCATGATCACGAGTAGTCGTCCACTGCTGGACATAGGCCTCTCCAATGAACACCACTGAACCCGGTCTTCGACTCTTCTCATTCAGTTTCTACGGGCCGCCTTTCGCAGGTCGTCGCTCCACCTGGCCGGTGGGCGTCCTACACTACGCTTGCCGATTCGCGGTCTCCACTCAAGGACACATCTACTCCAACGGTTGTCCGTCCTTCGAGAGATGTGACCAGCCCATTGCCACTTCAGCTAGCTAATCCTATGGGCTATGTCGGTTACTTTGGTTATCTGTCGGATTACCTCATTGCGGATCTTATTTTTCAGAGAAACTCCGAGCATAGTCCCCTCCATAGATCGCTGAGCGGATTTGAACTTGTGGATCAGTCTCACTGTGAGTGTCCACTTCTCGGCTCCGTAGGTCATTACTGGTAGGTCGCACGCATTAAAGACTTTTGTCTTAAGGCACTGTGGTATGGACGATGTAAACTTGACGTAGTTTACCGAACGCTGCCCAGCCTAGCTGAATCCTTCTGTCGGCTTCCCTCTCGAAGTTGTTTCTACCCAACTGCATTGTTTTTATATTCTTCGACAACTTCATGAGGTTGTTGTACCGGTGACGACGATGGTTCTCGGGGTAATAAGATAGCTGTACATGGTTTTAGTTTTATCTAAATTCATCCCGAGCCCAATACGTCATAGAGCGTCATATAGAGTGAATAGGCACCTCATGGGCAAATGTGCTCCACCTTAGACCGCAACTACGCTTACCATCGGTCAGCTGTTGTCAAACGCGAGCCCATTTAATCATAAAAAAATAACGTCGTGAAGCATCAGCCAGACTGTTTAGCAGTTGTTCAAGATCCTGCGCCAATTCTGCCATAAGAACTATGTATGTCGTCGGCAAATCGTAAATGTGAGATGTTTTCGCCATTTATATTTATGCCCTTACTTTTCCAGTCCAGGGTCTTAAACATATCTTCCAAGGTTCTGACTTGTCAAATACCCTATTTTAACTTTATGGGCCGAATTGGTTTATTAATCATTCGAAATACTTCGATCAGATTATCTTCTAGTTCAATTTTGGTTACAATACAAAGCACTATAAGTAATTAATTTTACCAAATTTGAAAAATAATCTCGTGACAGTAACAATCTCAAAATTTACCCGATGCTTGTCCTTCCGTCTCAGATCCTTAGTACTGCGACTACTGCTAGAAATTTCACTTGTCTCCACAGACGGTGCTCGCAGATTTTTAACGTTACATTCGTTTCGCTCAGACCGCTCAAGCAGCCCAGACTGCTCTAGCTGTTCAGTCTGCTCAGACAACTTGTTTTGCACGCTTTTCTCGCTCCGCTCAGTTTTCTCGGCTCGCTCGGTAAGCCGCTCGCAGAGTTCGGCGACGCGCGCTATTTGTCGTTGTTGGTCAAGCAGCGCTTGCTCGCAGATCATCCGAAATGCTCGAAGGGAGCTCGAAGAGTTCGCGCGACCGTTTAGCGTCCTCGCTGACGCGAGCTCGCGGGGAGTGCGAACGTTTGGACCATCTTGGCCGCTACCACGTCTGTTAATAAACATTACAATTACCATTTTTAGTCAAGTCATTAAAAGACTCTGAAGTCCAGCCACAATCTTATACGGTTCATGATAGTTCACCTGTGCGGGCGGTGCGCGCGTCTCGGGCGCCGGTAGCTGCCATCCGACACTCCGGAATCGTGCGAGTAGCGCTTGAGGCGCGCGTCGCCGCTCGCGCTCGAGCACGGCTTGCGGGAGACTCCACCCCCGTCCACCACCAGTCCGAGACGCTCGCTGGAAATGTGTAGCGATATTTTTTTTAATTACTGTTTAATATGCCATTATTAATTTTTGACGTAATTAACTTAAATTTTGAACTTTTATGTAACTGACTGGTATTTTGTTTTTCCTGAATTTCAAAACATATTTTTCTCGCTCATAAATTTTATATGCAATCTTCCCCTATAATTGTGATGACACTAAGCTCTTTTATATTCGTGAATATTATATAAGACTTTAATTATTTTTTAATAATCTCTATAAAAATGCCCCTCAGTTTCTTGCCGTATCTTCTAAGTAGTGGTTCTTTTTCCGATACGGTGGTAGTCATTGTAATAATTGGCGTTCAAAAGTGTGTTTATGATGCCAAAACTGATTAAAGAGATTTTGATTTGATTTGATTTGAATACTAAATATTCTCCATTTCAATTTATACCTTGTTACTATAATATTGAACCACCAATATAGGCCAATATATAAGGCCTACTTACTATTTATGTACCAACACAAAATCTTTTTCTAATTCACGATAATCTATTGTTTTCAATACTTTCACCACGTAGAGTTTCTTTTTAATCATTTTCCTTAAAGTTTATGAATTTGTGACCACTATAGTTTAACCTACCATATTTTCTAAAACATAACATTCTTCTTCGTTAAAAAACATCCACATTTATTTACTAAACGAGAAGATATGCCTACAAATCGCTCAATACGTAACAAAAACAGGCTAATGCTACCTACTTTCCGTCTCAATATGCACTCATCAGGACCTTTTGTTATGTGCATAAAAATATATAAGTTTCCGCCCAAATTAAAATGAAATAAATGATAAAGTTTTTAAAACAAATAAAACAATTATTTATAAAAAGAAACATTATAATAAATGAATATTTAGATGACAAATTTATACAATAATATACTTATGACTAATAACACCTAATAATAAAAAAACAAATGAAGGGATAAAGTTAATAACAAATTGACATGATTTTAACAATTTTATATTACTATTTTCATAATTTTATATAATTATTTGATTTATATAGACAAATATGAAATGAATTGTCTTCCTCTCTCCTACTTGCTGTGCCCAACAGGATAATAACCTATTGTAACTTATTATGAACACCTATTTATCATTATAGAATGCAATAAAAAATTGAATTTAATTGAACCTTAGAGAAAACGATATATTTATTTGTGTGCACATAGACGTTAGTATATTTATTTTGTGCCTCTTCTATAAAATATAGTTCGACTAATCTGCTGCTTTAAATTCCTTACCTATTCTCACTATCTTTTATGCCGCTCTTATTTAATATATTTTGTTTTGTATAATTATTCGTGGTCATCGAGATCGTAATTAATAGTTATGTTTATATGACAAATGTCTGTTGGAAACCTAGTTAATCAATAAATAAGGAATAATATAATATTATAAAAATAAATAATGAATAATTCGCAAATGGTACAGCTGGGCAATAAGTTGACGGGTTTGCTACACAACATCGTAATTCGTAATACATACTACAGCTTGTCGTCGGTAAGAGGGCGCGAGGGGCGCACATTCCCACGCATGTAGCGATCGAGGTCGATGATGTCGGCGCCGCGTCCGCCCGACCACGAGCCCGACGAGCTCGGCGACATGCTGGCGGACTTGTTGGTGAACTGGAGGCACGTGTGTCACAAAAGATAAAATACCTATATGGTCAACGACTGGCGCACAATTTCATGGCGTGTATTTCGTCTGGTGGACAGCACTAATGGTAAGGTGGCTAAAGAAGTATACACACTCCTTACGCCTGTAATATTAATAGCCTCTGTTCATTACACGGAAGGTGCGGGTTTGATTCCCACAGAAGCTACTTAAGTAATGCTTAGGGTACCTATAAATACCTAGGTAGGTTTCTATGCAGACAAAACACTTAGTAACATTAACACTTAGGATTTTCTTTAGGCATTAATTTTGTCTTGCTACTCTTGGTGTTTAGGACAATATAGTTCTATTTGTTCCCTAAATACCTACCCTCATGGATTGCTATCCTAACAGTCACGTAGGCATCATATCATACTATGTTATCTAATTAAGACCATGAAGATAAGTAGGTATTTAATTTACTGAGGTTTAAGTGATTAGGGAAACTATATGCGGTAACCTACAGCTACTTTTTGTACGGCTGTACGCAGCTACTCCTAAAGAACCCCTTCCCCAAAGGTACCACAGATTTCAGAAATGCATTTTATAGCTTACTTCTTGCGAAAGAGGGTAGCGGTTACTCACTCAGCTAATGGTAGCCTTGGAGACGCGGAGCCTCCGGTTTGTTTGCGGGCTCCACATTTCGTTTTTCGTCCCGCGCCGCAGTCTCCTGTCACTGTCACACGGATCTGACATCTGTCATGTTCTTGACTATTTAATATTTAATCTATGGTAGGCAACGAGGGTAGCGTCTAATGAGGCGGTAAACATCTGCAATGTCATAGATGCGTGCAGCCTCTTACTCTGAGCGTGCAGCGCTCACATTTGGTTTTGGCTGTCTACTGGAAGGTGCAGCGTGCTCGATTTCACTATTTTACCAATAGACTGCGTTTTGACCCAGTACGAGAACTTTACAAGAAATGGTCGACTTAACTATACTTGCACTTGTAATGATGATACAATTATTGGTACTACGTACCTATTGCTAGCATTGATAAAATAATAGTTACCGTGATAGTCAGTGCATGGTGGTAACATATAAAAAGCGCGGAGCCAGAAACTCGCAAAGAGTTCCTGAGCAAAACGAGCGCTCAAGGCCTGAACGAAGCGAGGGGAAGAGGTGACGGCGCGCGGCGCGGCGACCTCCCGAGTGGAGAGGAGGCATAGAGAATTGAATAGGGAGAGGTGGAGGTCGATTGTCCGAGTACAGCGAAAGAATGACGAAGCGAATTTGGCGAGAGCCTACTTATTAAAGCTGTATGCTTCAGTAAATTCATCATCTATAAACACTTTGCCGGCTGCACGTTTGGCATTGTATAGAATACCGAGGTATTGTATACAATACCGGATTATACAGATTTCCGGGAACATACACACTAGGAGCGGGGTGCGGCGATTCTTTCTGTCGAGGAGATTATCATTCGGACACATATGTTTATAAAAATGTAGACGTTTTCTCATTTTATTTTATTTCGTTAATAGCTATGTGTCATCCTACAACGCAACACGGCCAAACGTGGGCCGCGGTATTGTGGAACGTATCAACTCAGATAAAGTATCCAGCATCGCAATGACAATCAGCTAAACGTCATTACGAAACGGCTCCGTTTTGCAAAATGCCTAGCGGATTCGATAGCGAATGCGGAGGGTTCTACAATTCGGCCGCGACATAATTATGTAATCTCTCCTCGTTAAGGTAATAAGGTATAACATATATAGGTGTGTATACTCGTACTTACCTACATTTTTTGGTGATAAAGGTGTTCACTAAGATAAACAAAATATACACAAAATATAGTTACGGCAAGTTAATTATATTAATTAATTATAACTAATTCAATAATTACATAAGCGATCGTTTAATTTTTACATTTATTTGAGAATCGCAGTACCCGCGGTACTTCACTGTACAGTCCATGAAAAAATAAAAATAAGTATTGAAATATAAAATAACTTTATAATATAATCATAATAAATAAAAAAATCATAATAATCATAATTCCGCCATTTTTAATATAATATAATATGAGTCCATGCAATACATCTGTTTCAAATCGATTTATCAATTTAAAGTTTCTTAATAAAGTTCTTTCATTGACTGTACTATAAAAACAAAACAAGTTCACGTTGAATGCTCTCTTCACTATTAATATTAATTTCAATAAACACGGACCAATTTCAAGATAGTTTTGTATGACGGTCACATTTTTCAGCAGGAGGGACGTTTCAGAATTAATTTATTGGAAAAAAATAAATACCTAATAAAATTTATCAACACTTTAAACTTTAAAGTATACCGAATTCGATTTTATTTACATATTTGTACCAAAATGGCGTCACCACACAAAACTACCCGCGCACCTAACATTATTAATAATCACTTCAGTCCTTCCACTGTGTTCCGCCCCGCGCCCCGAATCCCGCGCCCCGCATCCCGCGCCCCGCATCCCGCGCCCCGCGGACCGACACCGCACACCGCCTGGCCTCACGTGCAGCTCGAAGCGTCCGCGTATCCACTTGTTGACATCGTCACGCGCCGCAAGTCCTCACTATACACGTCCAAAATTACTTTATATGACAGACAAAAAGAATGCTTACGTTGCTATGCCAATATTAATAGCAGTTCATAATGAATCCCTTCATTCAGGTGGTCATGTGGTTCAGTGTGGACACACGGCATTGCGGATGCGGACAGACGGCACGTCGTTGACATTGCGGATGCGGACAGACGGCACGTCCTTGACATTGCGGACGCGGACAGACTGCACGTCCTTGACATTGCGGATGCGGACAGACAGCACGTCCCGGACTATGCGGACGCGGACAGTCGGCAGTCCCGGCAGCGGACGGCGGCGTCACACGGCGGCGTCGGGCGGCGGCGGGGAGACGTCGCGACGCGCCGCCCGCCCGGGTCACTGACTGTTCGCCAACTCGTCCATTCTGCATCTGACATTAAATTAAAACGCATACAGTTCATGTGTAACTTTAGGTCTTACAATAAATGTGCTACAAGTAACGCACGACACTTCCGATACCAAAACAACCTACTACTTCTGTCCCTTTAAAAAAAACAGTCTATAACCTGAGCCCCGCGGATGTTCTTTCCAGAACCTAAAGAACTTACGTAACACTTATTTCATCAAAATTCGTTCAGAATTTTTTTGCTTGATTGAATAACAAACATACATCCATCCATCCACCCTCATACATTATTATAATATTTATAATGTTAATCGCATTTATAATATAAGTATATCTATATCAATAAAAGATTAAGGTATTATACTTTGCCATTGTACTAAGCAAAAGAAATAAAGAAATTCACATATCACAGTTTTAAAAAATTAACCCTCAAAGGGGTTTAGCATGTTTTTTGAGATTGTAATGCAGAAAAAAAGATGTACACTACGGCGATTGTTTCTAGACCTGCACTTATAAAACTTTGTATGCAGTAAGAATGCAAAGAACTTATTTTCGGCATTTTTCCAAAATTGGATACCTAAGGTTATTTATTGGAGTTGCAAAGTTTGTATGGATAGGATTTTTTAATAATGTTACAGTTATATAGCTACAGTTACGAAACTCAGTGAATAAACTGAACATAAGAAACATATAATCGTCATTTATTTGAAAATAATAACAGCAGTATAGGATGAGTCGCGTTGTGTTGTGTTGTGTTGTGTGGTGTGGGTCGGTACCTGACCGCCATCTCCGCGACCTCCAGGCTCGGGTAGTCCAGCTCCTTCACCAGGCACAGCACCGCCGACAGCAGGTTCGAGTTCTGGAACCAGACACCGCGCGGTCACCACACGAGAACACCCTCGCAGGGCCGAGCTGCCGACCTCTGTTTCAGCTGGGTATTATGTCATCACAACTAGCACCACACTTCGTGGTCAATGTATATAGGAACCACGGTCCTCGTGATAGGGGATCGGACACGAATCGAGAATAAATTAAAAATGTAGTTAGAGCGAATGTTTGTCGAATTCGAAGGATCAATCAATATTTTTGTAAAATAATAATAAAATTTATATTTTTAAATCAATAAATAACATCTAATAATTCTGACATTTTTTATCGGTTCCGAAACACCAACACAGTGCATGACGTCATTTCAAAGTAAATACCGCGTGCGAAGCTTGTGTTTTTTTATTATATATATTGGCTTTTATCTACATCAAAACGATATGTTTTTCATGCCATGACGACCCTAAAGCCTTTAAACTTCACAAAAATGTATAAATCACTTAGCAAGTTTGCTTTCGTAGAGCTTGTCGTTTCGTTGGCCAGCGTGTGACGTCATACGTCTGAGGTGACCTTTTGCGCGGCAATATTTGAAACATAACATTTAAACATAGTTTTAAGACTTTATTTAATTAACACATCATTTTTTCATGGCTATATAATTATATACCGGCGTAAAGACGCTAACAAACTTCAACAACTGTTAACAATAACAAACTGATAAACTATTCAATCAATCAAAATCTTTTTAATCATTTTGTCGTCTCAGCCGCACTTATGAACGTCAAATTATCACAAGACTCTACCACGGTATCGGAAAAAGAACCACTACTCAGAAGATACTACTAATAGTTTTGATTGTATAACTACTGTTTACAATCATAAATTCATTATTAAATGATGAAATTCACTACATTTCATCACGAAGCGCCAGAAAAAGATTTTGCATTTTGTTAAAACGCTTTTTTTTTAAAACCATAATAATTTGCCAAAAAAGAGTTGCTAACTGAAAATATGCGAGAAATTGATTTGACAAATGTTTTTTTACCAAATGAAAATTTGCGTAAAATTGTTTGTGATGAGATATTTTGGGAATTTTTTTTTGCCCATACATTAGTAAAGCTAATTATTGTCACACTTCGAGTACTTTATCTGAGTAGTCACAACACACTATGAATAAACAAATTTATGTTTACTTCTTATTTGACTGATTGAGTTAACTGTTTAAACCTTAAAACATCATTTTTTTACATTGATTTATTGTTAAACTTTTTAAAAAGAATCCTGGAACCGTTTACTCCGTCATATACATTATGGTTAGTTTTAAAGACTTTCTGAAAGTTGTCTCATCCCCTATTGTCTTGTTAGACATTACAATAGTTAGTGATGGCGTTACCCTCGCGACGGGGCGGCGCGTGAACCCGCGGTGCTCCGCCATGACGGCGGAGGGGTACTCCCTGTCTCGCTCGCGCGCGCTGCTCCTGTCCTGCTCCCACGGCTCGCCGCCGCCGCCGCCGCCGCCGCCGCCGCCGCCGCCGCTCCGCTGCGGCACCTGCTGGTACGATTCGGATCTGGAATTACAATACGCACATGCAGCTGTAGTGGAGAGAGAAACACTTTCTTTATCGCTCTAGGTCATGTTTTGTTGCAGCATGAATAGTAAACCTAATGTAACGTCACTGTCAACTGTCAGACGTTCGACTGACAGGCTGAAGATCGACATAATTGATTTTTTGTCTCTGGTCCACTTTTGTACTCTTTGGTTCCTCGTTCAGCTGGATGTACTTCCTAATTAAATAAATCCCTGTTAATCCCTGTACTTCGTTTCTTTTATGCCGATGACCCTTCATGTTTGACCACAATGTCGTCTGATGTTAAGCGACGATGTGGCCGAATATGCATATACAACTGTCGGAAGACGGCAGTAGAACGACTGCTCAGACCCGCCTCCCTGATGGTCGACGGAACATTATCGCAAAACACGACTAAGTCGCCAGCAACCAAACACAACTCCGCATTAATCGCATGCGCGGAAGCGTGAAGTTCTAATTGATTGCTCTGTCATAAATACTTAGCCGAGTGTTTCGACGAGTGTTGTTCATGAATACCGCCTCTAAGTGTCACGATCATGTAACTACATGACATACATAATCCATAAATGAATTAATCACATAATTCAAGGACATGTGATACCCACCGACCCACACGGGGCCAGCGTGGTGGATTACTCTCTCTGCGAGGGAAGGCCCAAATCCCAGCCGTGGGAACGTAATGGACTGATGATGATGATGATGATGATGAAATTAATAAATAAATAAGAACCTGTGGACTCGCTTACAAAGGGCAGTCTTTTAATTACAAAAGCGAGGGAGCTTTTGTGTTGATATCAAATAAATGTCACGCCAATCTTACCTCTCTGGCTTCTCGTAGTAAGGGTCGTGGTAGGGGGGCGAGGCGACCCCTCCCCCGCCCCCCTGCGAGCGCGCCTCGCCCCCGCCCCCGCCGTAGCGATACTCCCCGTTAGACGAGTACGAGTACTCCTGAAAACATCACACGACGTCACTCAACACTCGCGGAAAGAAATCCATTAATGGATTTGTGCAATGGATTCAAGTGAGATGCCATGCACAAAGTGCGGCGGCGCGCGGCGGCTGCAGGTGTGACGGTCGTCAACCGCTTTCTTAGGGCGCTCCCGCATTGGGACGACACGACACGATTTATTGTAATTTATATAATTGTTTAATCAGCACGGATAACCAGTTCCACCAATCAATAACATGCAATAAGACCAATTGAATTGAATTAATAATTAACAAAATACATCACTGTTACACCTAGTCCAAATATATAATTACTATGAAAGTCAAAATTATACATTAAATTAATTATCTCTAAATTAAATTAAATGGACACGGAAAGGACACCAGTTTTGCCGATGTCTTACCGAGTACGTCGCACCGCTCGCGGTCGAATCTCCGTCGCGTCGTCTCAATGAGGAAGCGGACGTAAAGCCCCGTTCGCATTTTGATTAGTGGAAGCATGTAGTGTTTCGTGTCGAGAGTTAAATGTTTAGCCTATTTGCATTGCTGATAAGGAGCTCTGTTTAGTAAAGCTTATAATATCCTAAGAAGTACCCGTGAGGCTGTTACCAAATCTAGGGATACCTACTTCTTCACTAAACTAGTAACAAAGCAGCATCCCGCATGTTCTTCTTTCTATAATTAGGTGACATACAATTATACAAACAATCGTGCTTTAGGTATAAGTATGCTTTTGTTTAACTATGCCTGTATGTATTATATGATTATTCTGTAAAATAATTCCCGCGTCCACCGATGACTGAACTACTCGCAACAGTTCCTGTCCAGACGTGTTAAGTGAGGGGTGAAGAAACGGAGCAGGAGGCGGTGGCGCTGGCAAAAAATAGAATTGACTTCTAAATACTAATCACTGAACACTTTAAGCAAATACTAAACACTCGCACTAATCATTGCCTGTCCAAATAGTGTATAAACTAATCACTTGACACAATTGACACTCGCACTTGACATTAATCACAATGCGAACGGGGCTTAATATCAAGGGTCCAGGATACCGACACACATATTGACGCAATAAGTCGTATTAATACATGTTTGTTATTTAAGTGCACCAATGTAAGTGTTTTGGCATCGCTGCGAGTTCATAGTTGTAATTTAATGAATAAGTAAATGAAATAACTAGGAAGATGTCTGTTTCACCATTTCACAAGTGGGTGGAACTTATTGTAGTAATGTGTTCGATGCGTGTGAAGCAGTGTTACGTGTGTATCCGTACATGCGAGCGGTCAGTTCGTCAGTGCGCGGCGCGGACTGAGTGCGACTCGACTTGTGGGTGGTGCCCGATGCACATACTTGCCACTTGTTACGTGTGAACCGTACATGCGAGCGGTCAGTTCGTCAGTGCGCGGCGCGGACTGAGTGCGACTCGACTTGTGGGTGGTGCCCGATGCACATACTTGCCACTTGTTACGTGTGAACCGTACATGCGAGCGGTCAGTTCGTCAGTGCGCGGCGCGGACTGAGTGCGACTCGACTTGTGGGTGGTGCCCGATGCACATACTTGCCACTTGTTACGTGTGAACCGTACATGCGAGCGGTCAGTTCGTCAGTGCGCGGCGCGGACTGAGTGCGACTCGACTTGTGGGTGGTGCCCGATGCACATACTTGCCACTTGTTACGTGTGAACCGTACATGCGAGCGGTCAGTTCGTCAGTGCGCGGCGCGGACTGAGTGCGACTCGACTTGTGGGTGGTGCCCGATGCACATACTTGCCACTTGTTACGTGTGAACCGTACATGCGAGCGGTCAGTTCGTCAGTGCGCGGCGCGGACTGAGTGCGACTCGACTTGTGGGTGGTGCCCGATGCACATACTTGCCACTTGTTACGTGTGAACCGTACATGCGAGCGGTCAGTTCGTCAGTGCGCGGCGCGGACTGAGTGCGACTCGACTTGTGGGTGGTGCCCGATGCACATACTTGCCACTTGTTACGTGTGAACCGTACATGCGAGCGGTCAGTTCGTCAGTGCGCGGCGCGGACTGAGTGCGACTCGACTTGTGGGTGGTGCCCGATGCACATACTTGCCACTTGTTACGTGTGAACCGTACATGCGAGCGGTCAGTTCGTCAGTGCGCGGCGCGGACTGAGTGCGACTCGACTTGTGGGTGGTGCCCGATGCACATACTTGCCACTTGTTACGTGTGAACCGTACATGCGAGCGGTCAGTTCGTCAGTGCGCGGCGCGGACTGAGTGCGACTCGACTTGTGGGTGGTGCCCGATGCACATACTTGCCACTTGTTACGTGTGAACCGTACATGCGAGCGGTCAGTTCGTCAGTGCGCGGCGCGGACTGAGTGCGACTCGACTTGTGGGTGGTGCCCGATGCACATACTTGCCACTTGTTACGTGTGAACCGTACATGCGAGCGGTCAGTTCGTCAGTGCGCGGCGCGGACTGAGTGCGACTCGACTTGTGGGTGGTGCCCGATGCACATACTTGCCACTTGTTACGTGTGAACCGTACATGCGAGCGGTCAGTTCGTCAGTGCGCGGCGCGGACTGAGTGCGACTCGACTTGTGGGTGGTGCCCGATGCACATACTTGCCACTTGTTACGTGTGAACCGTACATGCGAGCGGTCAGTTCGTCAGTGCGCGGCGCGGACTGAGTGCGACTCGACTTGTGGGTGGTGCCCGATGCACATACTTGCCACTTGTTACGTGTGAACCGTACATGCGAGAGGTCAGTTCGTCAGTGCGCGGCGCGGACTGAGTGCGACTCGACTTGTGGGTGGTGCCTGATGCACATACTTGCCACTTGCGTTTATAATAAAAGCAAATATACAGTTTTTGAAAACTTTTTTAGGTTATTTATATTCTTTAGGTAATCAATTCTGTAGTTCTATTTAGATACATTATATTATTTTGAGACTTATTTTACATTAAATTAAATACTTGAGTACATACAACTATATTTATTTTAAAAAAATCAAATGGCACGAAAAATGTACTTTTACATGTCGTTACTTAAGAATACAATAGGTAACGCATACATACATACAGAAGGAAATGTACAGGCGGGTCATTTCAACAATGTACTATGTGTAGTATTGTATGTATTAAGGGTAGGAGGGGTAGAGATGATAGAGTTTGTAAAGAATATTTCAAAGAAGTAAAACCTAACGGAGAGGGTAGGAGAGAATAGTTAGTAAGAGGATAATGGGGGTTTAAAGAAGGCAAGGTGTTATAGAGAGGTTACATGGCAAGACAATGTTAAGACGAGCTCAAAAGAGGGAGAATGTACAAAAAGGGATGAGCGAAGAAGATAAAACGTAACTAAATAACACAAAAAACTTTGGTAATATTTTATGTTCATCACAAGAAGATAGAGGTCAAGAGAAAAAAACGACAGCGAGGAATCCAAAGGAGACAAAATATAAGCGGAGAGTTCAAAGAGGTAAAATGTAACAGAGAGGAGAGTTCAATAGGCATCATCTGTAACAGAGAGGGTCGTTTCCGAGGGGGGAGGGTTTTAAGGAATAAGAACATGACTCATCGTTCACCTTGACGCTGTGCGTGGAGAAGGAATGCCTCAGGGAGACCGAGCCGGCGGGCGAGCGCGCGCCGGGCCGCGGCTGCGGACCACATGCAAGTTAACACACAACACACGCTTGTAACATCAGAGATATTTAGAAGACTTCATTGAAAACTATAATCTATTGACATTCACGCTTAAAAAAAATGTTTAGCTTTAATTTAGTACTCAGATGATTAAAATAATTGATGATTAATTTCATTACACTAGATTACTAGACCCTAGAAAGACATTCAAACTTTAAGAATGTAAAACATCTATTTATTTTCTATTAAATAAATATATTTTACGAATAAAATCCAAAAGGTTCGAAAAACAAAAAGATTATTGAAAAAATAACAGAAATTAATTAAATTTTCATTATATTTGTCTATTTAACAGATGTCTAGGGCCGTTACGCCTTATTTACTATTTTAGTATAATGTATAACCTAAAAGTCATGCATTTTATTAGTTTTCATTACGAGATTAGAAACGTATGCATAATGAGATGAAAACTATTCGTTGAAATTATGAATGTACGAATACTAAACGTGATCAACAAATCAAAACACTCAACGTGGTCAACTGATCAACTATCTACGAACTGCCAGCATGTCAAGACTACTCAACTGACCAACATTCAAATTGCTGCGACATACATCTGCTACTAACACTACACATATAGGACAACTAGTGGGAACAGGTCGTCGCGCCGCGAGCTGGACTGCCCCGGTGCCGGCGTCGCGTCGCGTCGCGGCGGCGCCGGCGCTGCTCTCTAGGAACTGCTCTCTACCATTACCGTCACTTTTTGTTCCATTTTGCGTTAGCTCTAGTTTCGGTCACTGGGACATATAAGTGTGTGGCACTTTAAGTAGTGTTCGCTCTTTTACAGGAGCTTGTGGCTTAATGTACCACCACTATCATTTATTTTGCTGTCATAAATATAGTATTGTGCATTTACTGCGCCGGTTCGAACGGCACTGACTCCAATGACGTCATTGAGCATTATGTCTCAGGGCGAGGGGTGTAGTGCCTGCGTGGCTAGTGCAATTCATTTGAATTGCATAGGGGCAGGCGTTTGGCTCGATCAGGCCCGTGTCTCGTTACTTTACAACCTAACTTAATAGACCCATCATCCTAGACAGGTCGAATACTGGTCCTAGCCGGTCGACAAGTGGTCGCTGGTCCTCAGCTCCTCGGCACTCACCTCGTAGTGCGAGCGCGTCATGGCGGGGTGCTCGTACCGCTCGTCGGAGTCCGGCGACGCGGCCGGGGCGACGCGCCGCGTCGGCGACACTGGACACTGCAATATTTGTACATATAATATTTGAATGAGTGTGTATGCCACCAGAAAAGTGTAACACCGTTATAATAATCTAGCGATATTGTAATCTATCTGATAAGGCAGTGTAACGATACGTTAGCCCAAAGAAATAAGCTAAATGTGAAACTGCACAATGTCCTTATTTGTATGTAATGTTATGCACTAACCCCTGTTGTTTGAACGCGTTGTCAATATCTTGTTGAAAAGTTCATTCATTTTATTTATTTATTTTTATTTATTTATTTCCCTTTATTCATGGACTGATACCTAAAGATACAAAAAACTAAACTTCATAAGACAAAAGGTGAACCTGTTATGAAAGCTGTTTACAAGGTGTTCATGAACTGTGTGGAAGTAAACTATTCCTTGACAAGTGATTAACGATTTGTGATCAAGAAAATGTGGGAGTGTTAGTCAAATCTCTCATGAGATTTGACAGAGAGGGAAGTTTACGGAAACAATGATTTAAAACAAGACAACACTATACAAGAACAGTTAGTACATTACCTGCTGCACTTCGTGTCGCGCGGCTTCCGACGGCTCGGCCGCCTCCGAGCTGTCGCTGCCCTACCACCCACACACACACACACGGTTAATACGAACACATGGACATTAGTATGCATGTAGTACATACAATATGTATAAGCTTAAACAGTTTTAGTCACTAGAGTTAGGCCAGTTCCTACGACAGCGAAACGATTGACGGCGACGCGTCTTCGACATGATACTATCGCGTTCTGACACTATTTTAGTGTCGAGGACGCGTAGTATCGTTGTCGTACAGTTGTCGCGTCGTACCAATCCAAAGAGGAAGCGGCCTTAGGTTTTAACAAGGGGATATTTAACATGTAATTTCAATCAATTCAAGCGCCATGATCACGATAGTATTTTGCAACGGTGAGAGAACTCTACTAAATAAATAAATTAGATGATAAATTCAATATCCCCTTCTTATTCTTAAAAGGCTAGAAAACAGTTGGTAGTTTTCATTTTGAACATATTCAATAAATATATGTTTAAGAATGAGCAATAGTTTAAACAATACCATGCATAAATATATTAAATATACGTGAATACTCATAAAAATTATTCATGCGTTACGCTTAGTGTTAAAACAATCTATCTTATCCAAACGTACGTCATACGATCACACAAATATTCCAAGCCACTAGTACTATAGTATTATTTATTGTGACAACAGTACAGCCGTAGTTCAATTAGCCACAAACACATGTGAACGTTGCCAACTGTACCAACAGTACAAGCTGGAGGTAAAATATTAAACTGATGGAACCCCGCCCCATGCTGCCAAACTGAATTCGTATTACATCCTGAAAGAAATATCTAGGAAACATGGATCTTATATATTGCTATATGTTACCGATAACGATACGAATACTTTCTCGCCAATGATTTGTGTGTGTCGTGCGTATATGTTCGCGCGCACGCGGTGGCTGGTGCAGTATGTAGTAGTGTGCATACCTGGTCGTGCCGCGGCGGCGGGCGCGGGTAGAACTGGTCGGGCTCGCGCTCGGGGCTGGACTCGCACGACCGCTGCCGCCGGTACTGCCCGTACGACTCTTGCTGGAAACCAAACGAACACTTTGAGCCAAGTCATATTATGCAGAATATAATGAAGTCAAATTACCGCCCAATCTAAATACTAAATTTTCTTAATAAGTCAACGCTGCGGATTGCACCGCCACGTTGTCACGCTCACCTGCTGCGGGTACCCCTCGTCGTCGGAGTCGGGTATGTGCGCGCCGCGGCGCGTCGCCTCCTGCAGCCGTCCGCGTGCACCGCCACGTTGTCACGCTCACCTGCTGCGGGTACCCCTCGTCGTCGAAATCGGGTATGTGCGCGCCGCGGCGCGTCGCCTCCTGCAGTCGTCCGCGTGCATCGCCACGTTGTCACGCTCACCTGCTGCGGGTACCCCTCGTCATCGGAGTCGGGTATGTGCGCGCCGCGGCGCGTCGCCTCCTGCAGTCGTCCGCGTGCACCGCCACGTTGTCACGCTCATCTGCTGCGGGTACCCCTCGTCGTCGGAGTCGGGTATGTGCGCGCCGCGGCGCGTCGCCTCCTGCAGTCGTCCGCGTGCATCGCCACGTTGTCACGCTCACCTGCTGCGGGTACCCCTCGTCATCGGAGTCGGGTATGTGCGCGCCGCGGCGCGTCGCCTCCTGCAGTCGTCCGCGTGCATCGCCACGTTGTCACGCTCACCTGCTGCGGGTACCCCTCGTCGTCGGAGTCGGGTATGTGCGCGCCGCGGCGCGTCGCCTCCTGCAGTCGTCCGCGTGCACCGCCACGTTGTCACGCTCATCTGCTGCGGGTACCCCTCGTCGTCGGAGTCGGGTATGTGCGCGCCGCGGCGCGTCGCCTCCTGCAGTCGTCCGCGTGCATCGCCACGTTGTCACGCTCACCTGCTGCGGGTACCCCTCGTCATCGGAGTCGGGTATGTGCGCGCCGCGGCGCGTCGCCTCCTGCAGTCGTCCGCGTGCATCGCCACGTTGTCACGCTCACCTGCTGCGGGTACCCCTCGTCATCGGAGTCGGGTATGTGCGCGCCGCGGCGCGTCGCCTCCTGCAGTCGTCCGCGTGCATCGCCACGTTGTCACGCTCACCTGCTGCGGGTACCCCTCGTCGTCGGAGTCGGGTATGTGCGCGCCGCGGCGCGTCGCCTCCTGCAGCTCGTCCGCGTGCACCGCCACGTTGTCCAGCTTCTCCAGGTTGGGCAGGTTGCGCAGCACCGTCATCCGGTACCTGGGGGCGGCAGAACTTATTTAACGACCATGCGACGTATGGCCTTCTTTACACGGGTATAACAACTGACAGCGGCTGACAGAGTTTTTGACTTTGACGGAGTCAGATTAATTTGTTTTGTGTGGTGAAAAAGATGATAAAATCCTGAAGATCGGAAGACCAGACCATCTGTCCTGACGAATAGAGAAAGACAGATCAGACAAAGTCTATCTTTTAGGGGCCTTTACCACGAGTTGCTTTTGCTCGTTCGTCGGTACAGATTAAAAGAGACTCTTATATGCCTGTTGCATAATAGCGCTGTTCCTTTCATCCGAGGGAACGAACATCGTAATTATGAGTCATGTAGGCCATCTGATCATACAAGGTGGTAGAGTCTCTCGTATGCTAGAGGCCATCTGGGTTGCTACACTTGCTACCATCGCCACTTTGCCAGTTATTCTACCGCCGAGAAATAGACAAGCATGACTGTGTTCCGGTTTGAATGGCATTATAGCCAATTTGTATTTAATCGTACCATCAGGCATAAGATTTGCTCATCTTAGGTGTCTGATCTTGATCAGGTGTCGTACCCAGGACGAGTCACAGACTTACTCTGGCACATTGGTGCAGGGGTTCTCGTCCAGCCACAGCGAGGTGAGCTCCGGCAGCCGCCGCAAGTGTCTGATCTCGCTCAGGTCTCGGATCTCGTTTTTACGCACGTACAGTTCCCGCAGACGGCGGCACCCGGCGAAGTCCCCCAGCGTGCGGATCTTGTTTATACTGGAATAGAGAAAAGAATGCGTTAGGAGAAAAATAAGGCCTTTTTAATGTAAGCAGAGCAGGCCAAGTCAGTTCCGCAGGAGTGAGGAAACCGAACGGAACTACCTAGTCAAAGCAAAGTCAAAATCTCTTTATTTATGTTTGGCATCACAGACGCACTTATGAACGTCAAATTATCACAAGACTCTACCACCGTATCGGAAAAAGATTTATTATTCTGTACCACTACTCAGAAGATAAGGCAAGAAACTGAGCGGCATTTTTTAGAGGTTTTGTAAATTTTTTTGTGTTTCTACAATTGAATTATTCTTATGTACCAGTTGGCTGTTAATGTTGACGTATATCTGAAACTCTGAAGCCAATCAATATTATCGAGCTACCGTTTTAAATATCATAATTCTAAATTACTAAGTAATACCAAAGAAAACTAAATATTACTACTTAAATCTAAAAGTGGGTTTATTTGTTTTTTGTACTCCTTCACGCCTAAGTTTCTACTTACCCACACAAATTGGGCCTATTTTAATGACATTGAAAAACAACCCACGTAATGGATATACGTATGAACAGCAAATGAGCGTAGCAAGGTTTTTTCCCCAAAAAGCGTAATCTTGAGACATTTTTATCGTCGGAGATTCATACTTCAGTTACTCTGAAGAAATAAAATAAATAAATTACAATACACATTTATTTTACTCTCGCACTTGTAGGCATTTATTTCACAGAGAAAAATAATTAATAACAATTTAAAATGTAACCCTGTGCCTATTCTTAGCTAAAGAATTTTAATTGTTGCTCGGCTCGCATCCTGCCTTGTTTACTTTAATATATTTATGAATGAATAACCAGTCCGTTCCAAAACAATGCACAATAATTTTACTGATCAAACCAGTACCGGCAAGGTTGACCACTGAATTAAGAAAACCTTCGTTTCCTGCAGGATATCGACTTTCCCAACACGTCATGCAAAGCAAAACGTTACTTATCTCAAAGACGTAAGACACAATTTCGATTAAAAATCTAAGTTCAAATTCGTGTTAAAACCAGTCAAAAGTGAACCTACAAAACAAAGAGTTAAAATACTTTTTCGAATAGTAAGAGTTTGAATTTAACGGTCAATGAAATTGAAATCGCCTGCGGATTGGTGTAATGCGCGCGTCGCCGGCGCCGGTTCATGATTGGGCAAGAATCGGATCGCCACGCTCTGATTGGCCCTCGTCCTTACTAATTCCGATGCGTATGGATTGATTAGCACAAATGGTATAGGATACTCAGTAATCTTATCTCTTCTGTGGTTAAGATAGGGAAAAGTGACAGTTTGGATTTGGTAAGAAGAAAAAAGCGAATGTCAGAGGGTGGTTAACATGTAACACTTTCACTTCGACGCATCAGAGTTCGAGTCCTAGCTCATTCAATGACATAATATGAACGATTCTTTTCCACAGTTTCTAAAAACGATATAGGAAAGGTAACCATCACCTCAAAATTCAAGAGCATGTGACATCCACAAAGTCACACTTGACTGCGTTCGCGTGGTAATCAGTCGCCCACTCTTTCTGATAAGACTCGTGTCTCAGCAGTAGAAACGTATTTGTAGCAGTTTATTTCAAATAAACTGATATAACAGTTCAAGCTAACACTACCCCAAAACTAGTTGGTTAATTAGTGGCCCAATGTTGCGGAGTCGACGCGTCAGCGAGTAGGCATGTGCAGTTACGCATGTCGACGTCGAAAGGTAATACCAGCCTAACAGCCAGTCATGTGAGCATCGTTGCATTAATTATCCAGTACAATCCGGATTTATTACAACGAAATTTGAAAAAAGAATGTTATTAGAGATATCGAACTTCTATGTTACTGCTTGTACAATGGGGAATGTTTTGATTCTGATTCCACCGTTAGAGAGCGCCTCCACACTATTTGCAAGATTTGATCGATGAATACCTGTTTCTCGAGTCTGCTTGTGACCACAATCCTCGCATTTTGATCGAAATGTGGAGGATAATCAAAATCATATTTTGCCATGATGTCAACGACCTAATCGTGTTTCCGATGATGTTTATCAGGAAGACTCATATGTATGACCTCAATTAGATCTACGTGTTGTGCTATCTTCGGCTGCATGATCGCTTAATATCAGGCGAGATGGCCGAACATGGTCTAATATCCCTACCCCTAACTAGGGAACTGCCTGCTGACAAGCTAGAGTACGATTCTCTTAAGAGCGGATCTTCTTAAATGCAGGGTGGGGAAAGGTATCTAGGATCAGAGGGGGCGAAGAATAGTCCCTCTTTACGTAGAATACCGAGTATACCGTAGAATACCGAGTGCTGCTGTGCCCAACAGGGTCGATAATGAACTATTATAACTGATGATCAATACGTATTGTAACATTACAGAATGCAATAAAGCATTGAATTGAATTGAATACGTAGCAAAGAGCGGGCATGCTCAGCTACGCATGTCGAGTCGCCGACGACAGGTAACAGCGCCATTACCGGCAGCAGTCAATCGCGCGGCCGCTCCACCGGGAATGTACCAGTGGCTGCCGTTTTTATTGCAGCGATGTGAAACAATGAACTTTTGCTTTGAATGGCTCTCATGAGATTGCAAGCTGAACTCGGGTGTAATGCAATCCAATCCATGCCAGGCTTGTATACGCAGCTGATAATAATCGCTGACAAGTGCTCTGACCGTTAAGCCACCGGAGTACCCACGTCACACAGTTTGAATTACATCATCTACTAAAGGACTGATTTAAATTTTTTTATGGTACTGAGTGATGAGAAGAGCATATCGTTTGCCTGAAGATAAGCGCCACGCCTGCCCATAACAATCGCAGTGCCGTCCAGAACTTATAACACCATAAAAAGCACTGCGTAGCACTGCATTGAGGTCATAACCCCAAGATATTGCATATTAAGTCTAATATGACACAGTAATTTTGCTGGCTACAATGCTGTTCAAACCGAAACACAGTAATGCTTGCGCACTACTACTTGCACAACACTAAACATCACACTCTGTGGTGTTTGAGGTTACACATAAAGCAATTATATCGAGCGCAGACAGACACACAATATATTAGAATAGACATCGGCGACGACATGGCTGTAATAGGCTGAAAAAGGCCTCGAATAGCAATTGTCAAAGATCCATAAGAAGAGATAAAGAAGTACGCCCAACAGTGAAATAATTTTAGTCTCGTTCTTCCATGTTCCACATATTTACTCTATGCACTATGCGGCGTTATGACCTGACAGACGGTAAAACTAACACACGCGGATGTGTTTCGGTCATATCTGATACGGAAAAGTAGGGGACAGGACATGCCACCTTTGCAATACAATAAGCTACAATAAAGCCGACAGACGGGTCACGACCTCTCCTAGAAGCTTGGAGAGAAATCTACGCTTGCATTCTCTGCAGTGCTATACATAGATATTGATAGAGCGGATATCAACTACCGATTTAAAACTCTGCTTATGCTTGACAGTTAACAATCACAGGCCGTCATACCTTAAAGCCAGCACCTCGACGTTGGGCATCCGCCGCAGCAGACTGACGTCTCCGAGCTCTGCGCCCCTGAAACAATGCACAAATATACATTATTATTCCAGAACTCAAAATACCTTAAAGTTTCCTAACACCTAAACTGTCTAACATTAACAGACAGGGTAGCCCTAGCCACCACAGAACAGAACAATTGTACAGTGCCGTGGTAGCTATGTAAAGCTACGCTTTTTCGCTACACTGTATATCTACGCGTATAGTACGCTTTTATAACTCCATTATGCAGGTTTACTCGATCACTTAGAACTATAACAAAGCAAAATCCAGGTACGTATGAATAACCAATTAAAATGTCGTAAAACTAGCTAAATAAGTCGTATACAGTCCTCATCTCGTATTCCCGGATATCAATATCTGTTAGCAACGTAGAATAACTCTAACATAATGATAAGACTTTGTACCATAGTAACGTAAGAAATAAAGTTGAATTTTACTTAGGGCCTAGGATAAGAAATATATAGTTAGGTTGTTTCACTTTTGTCCTCCACCAATAGTAGAGCCAAAACGCATGGAAAATCCCCAGCTAGAGCGAGGAACCAAAGATACAAAAGAAATAGAAAGAGATAGAACATACTCGAAAAAACTTCAAGGTCAAGATAGAAAGAGATAGACTTATCGCGGCTCTACTATTGGTGGAGACTCGTGCGTCGCTCCTTATGACTGGGGGCGATTGCTAGGTATAAGTTTTGAATATAAGTAGAGCAATTGTCAACAAAATGAGTTAGTTACGATCAGACAGTCCACTGAAAATCAAGTAAATAAAAGTACCTCGAAGCAAGAACTGGAAGCGTTTTCTTCAGCCCGAACCAAGCTGTGCCCCCTACAATTGTTGGTCCATTTGAGACGGATCGCCGCTGAAGACTCAAGATTGAAATGGTACGCTCGAGGTCACCTATGCGTCGTGAATCGACCGACGCAACGACCGATTGGTCAATGAATACGCCCGCTACGACTGAAACAGAAGCCACTACGTCGACATCTACGGAAGTATCAGCCGGCACCGCCGCCTCCGCCGCATCCGTCGTCTCCGCCGCCGCGTCCGGTAGCGTCGCCCGAGGGCCCGCCGCCCCGACGCCGGGGAGATACCTGCGCTCCGCAGCGACGGCCGCGTCCGTGCCCCCTCCCGCGCTCGCGCCCGCATCCGCGCCTGCACCTGCGCCTGCAGCTGCGCCCGCGTCTGCGTCCGCACCTATGTACGCGACCGCATCCACGACCGCGTCTACGTCTGCAACCGCGAGAATGCAACCAGCACCCCCGGGCACTGTATCCACCAAAGGCAAGCGCAAGACCAAAGCGAGCGCCGCTACCGCGCTCGCTACTGCCGCGCCTGCCACCAAACCTGTAGCCCCAGTACAGATGTCGACAACGGGCAATCCGAAGAACCTTGGAGGAAGACCTGCCGTCCCACCGTTCGCGTCTTCGGAAACGTTGGTTCCACAATCGAAACAGACTGCAAGATCGACCAAATCTACTAAGAGGATGGAACTCGAAGCCCGATTGGAACTCCAGAAGAAGCAACTGGAAGCCGCTCGGTCCGCTGTTGCCTTGGCCGAGACAGAGCTAGAGCTAGCTCAATGCCAATCGGAACAAGATTCAGATGAGGATTTGGAAATAGAACGATCAACGCATGTCGAACAATGGGTGAAGCAAACCGCTGAATATTTAGAAGAACCCAAGGAACCAGAGAGACCAATCAGGAACATGGAACTGAAAGAACTAGCCGATGCCATCGTAAGCGCCACGAAAGCAGCTCAGCCGAGCAAGATGCCCATGAAGATATGGGACCTGCCAGAATTCAATGGAGCGCATGAAGATTGGTTGCCGTTCCAGAGAGCATTCGAGGACAGCAAGGCGCTGTGTACGAACGAACACAACATGGCCCGACTACGGAAAGCTGTAAAGGGAACAGCGAAAGAAGCAGTGCGAAGCCTTCTGTTTGTTGCCTCAGATCCCGAGGACGTTGTCGCTGCACTAGAGCGAAGATTCGGGAGACCGGAACAACTGATAGTATCAGAACTTGAGAAGATAAAAGCATTACCACGAATTGGTGACAGCCCACGAGATATCTGCATCTTTGCAAACCGCATCAACAATACCGTGATGACAATCAGCGCCCTGAAGAAACCGGGCTACCTGTGTTCACCGGACATGAACAGACACATCATAGAGAAGTTATCACCCATGATGCGGTACCGATGGTTGGATTACAGCAAGCGCGTAGGCGATGAAGAGCCTGATCTCTTGAAGATTAAGAACTTCCTGAATGATGAAGCGGAATTGGCCGCAACAATAGCACCTCCCGAGCCAGTTGGGAAGAAAAGGGTTGGTGGCCAGAGATACCCTGTGAACGTGACGCGAGAAGAAGAGAATCAAGAAGACGAAAGAAACACAGTCGCCGCAGCTCAAGAGGGTAACAGAAAGTTCTGCTTCCAGTGCGAAGGAGAGCATTGGCTCACCGAATGCAAGAATTTTAAGGAGGCTACTGTTGACCAAAGATGGGAAACTGCAAAACAGAAGAAACTATGCTTCAGATGCCTACGCCGGCGACACATGCGAAACGATTGCAGGGGACAGCCCTGCAGAACATGCAAACGACCGCATCACACCATGCTGCACTCGGAGCCAACGAAACGAGCTACGGCACCGCCCCAGCAGCAAGAGAAACCAGATACAAATGAAGAGGCAAAGAATATTGTGAAATCCGTATACGCGGTAGCTGATGGAACAAAAGTATACCTGAAAATGGTTCCAGTAGACATATTTGGCCCTAAGGGATCCACTCGCATCCTGGCACTGCTTGACGAGGGGTCAACTATATCACTGCTCGACGCAAACATCGCTACTCGCATTGGAGCCACCGGCGAAAAGGAGCCTCTCATTTTGGAAACAGTCGGTGGAAAGATAATAGAAAAGAAAGATTCTCTGAAAATGAATCTGAAGATTAAAGGAGCACATAGAAGAGACAAGAGAACTCTCAAAGGCGTGCGCACCGTAGAACATTTGAAACTATCGCCACAGTGCGTGGACACGAGAGTAATAGAAAAATGCAGTCATTTGAATAAAATGAAAAATGAGCTTCTTTATGGAGAAGAGAGACCAGCACTACTGATCGGTCAGGACAACTGGGACCTGATTGTTTCCCGAAAGATTCTGAAGGGCAAACAGAACGAACCCGTGGCATCACTCACCGGACTAGGATGGGTGCTTCACGGATGCTGCACCGGAGCTGCTGCTGCACCAGTAAACTACGTAAACCACTGCCACAGTATGAACAAGGAAAAGGATATCGAAGATTTGATCAAGCGGCACTTCGAATTAGACTCAATCGGAATACAGCAGCGACGCCCAAGTAATGATGCCGATCAACGAGCCCTGACGATACTCGAAAACACAACGAAACAGCTGCCAGATGGCAGATACGAATCCGGCCTACTGTGGAAGGGGGAAAACGAGACGTTGCCGAACAACTACACCCAAGCCTACAACCGACTCCTGGGTGTGGAAAAGAAACTAGACAGAGACGCAACCCTCAAGAGCGAATACGAGAAGCAACTGACGAATCTGCTGGACAGTGGATACGCAGAAGAAGCCCCGACAGAAACCACTCCAGGGCGAACATTCTACTTGCCTCATTTTGCCGTGGTACATCCACAGAAGAAGAAGCTACGCATCGTGTTCGACGCCGCCGCCAGATACGAAGGAAAGAGTCTGAACGATGCCCTGCTGCCGGGACCCGACCTACTCCAATCACTCTTTGGAGTACTTTTGAGATTTAGAGAAGGGCCGGTAGCAGTCGTCGCCGACATCAAGGAGATGTTCTTGAGAATTCACATAAGAAAAGAAGATAGAAACAGCCTGCGTTTCCTTTGGAGAGGAGAAGAGCGAAAGTCGAAACCCAAGGAATACCGCATGACATCGGTGAATTTCGGCGCAGCATCCTCACCAGCGACTGCTATCTACGTTAAAAACACCAACGCGAAGAAACAAGAGAAAGAACATCCAGAGGCGGCCAGAGCAATCATCAAGAATCACTATATGGACGATTACCTGCAGAGCTTCATGACAATCGCGGAAGCGAGAAACATCGCAGAGGAAGTAGACAAAATACATCGAACAGCTGGTTTTGAACTTCGTCAATGGGCAAGCAACGAAGAAGAAACACTGGTCAATCTGAGAACAGAAGAAGCTCCGAAAGAAAAGAAACTTGGCGAGGAAGAGAAGACTCTCGGGATGAGGTGGTGCGTTAATGAAGACGTGCTGGCATTCAACGTTGGATTGAGAAATACCCCAATTGAAGTCGCCAACGGAAGCAGAGCTCCAACGAAAAGAGAAGTCACGAGCGCCGTGATGTCCACCTTTGATCCGATGGGACTCGCGGCCCCAGCCCTGATAAAAGGAAAGAAACTGATCCAAGATCTATGGAGAACTGGGGTGAAATGGGACGAATCCATCGATAAAGACCAGCAAGAAGTCTGGAACCTATACTTGAGAGACATCAAGACGCTGCAAGAGTTGAAGATCCCCAGATGTCTGGCGCCTACAGCAACAAGAACAGGCGAGATGCATACTTTCGTTGACGCCAGCGAAACTGCTTATGCTGCCGCAGTCTATTGGAGAACCGAAAACGGCAACGGGGACATCCACATTTCCCTGATGGCGGGGAAGGCCAGAGTAGCGCCAGTGAAAACCACTTCGATACCTCGCCTCGAACTACAAGCTGCACTGCTGGGAGCAAGATTAGCTACCACCATCTCAGAAGAATCCGACCTGGAAGTCACAACTCGGGTTTTCTGGTCGGACTCTACCACCGTGCTGCAATGGATGAAAGCCGACCCACGGCGCTTCAAGGCATTCGTCGCTCACCGGTTGGCAGAATTAGAAGACATCACCAAACCACGCGATTGGAGATGGGTTCCCACCAAAGAAAACCCAGCAGATGATGCCACAAGAAACATGCCACGAGACTTTGATGACAAAGCAAGGTGGTTCAAAGGGCCCGCCTTCCTGTACCGACCGAAATCAGAATGGCCGGTCAAGAAGATAGAGAAAGAAGAATCAAGCCCAGAAGAAGAAGAAATGAAAAGAGCTACCTGTGCTACGATCAGAACCGATCAAGAACGAAGCATGCCTGACCCGAACAGATTCAGCAACTGGACTCGGTTGCTAAGAACTACAGCACGAATGTACATGTTCGTAGATGCCTGCCGACCGAAGAAGCGTACGGCCTGCAGTGGAAAGGGAAGAAATAAGAAATGGCTACCTATTGAGCAGAAATACCTACAGAAAGCAGAGAAAGCTTTAATTTGTTTAAGCCAAAACGAAACTTTCAAAAAAGAGATCAACGATTTGAAAAAAGGAAAACCGCTAGAAAATTCAAGCCGACTTAAGAAAATCGACGTAGCCCTCGATGAAGAAGACGTGTTACGCCTCAACAGCCGAACGGTGAAGATCCAAGACATTGGGGAGAATCAGAAGTTGCCAATCTTAGATGGAAAACACCGAATATCGCAACTTCTCATCGATCACTACCACCGACGCTTGCATCACGGAAACCACGCTACGGTCGTCAATGAACTTCGACAGAAATATTGGATTCTGTCTCTGCGCGACGCCGTTCGACGAGTGGCACATCAGTGCCAATGGTGCATCATCAGAAGACTGAAGCCCGGGATGCCGCCACCAGGGAACCTGCCTCAAGAGCGCCTGGCGTATAACCAACCGCCATTCACGTGTACGGGTGTCGACTACTTCGGCCCGATGCACGTCACGATCGGGCGCAGAAGAGAGAAGCGTTGGGGAGCCCTCTTCACTTGTTTGACGACAAGGGCAATTCATCTGGAGCTCGCCGCCTCATTAAGCACTAGCTCCATGATTATGGCGCTTAGAAGAATGGCTGCACGTCGAGGAAGCCCCAGAACAATATATAGCGACAATGGAACTAATTTTGTCGGGGCAGACCACGAGCTGAAAGAAGAAGCCAAGAAAATTCAGAACGACGAACTCATCGAGGCTGCTGAAAGAGAGGGAATAACCTGGAAGTTCATCCCTCCTGGAGCCCCCAATATGGGAGGGGCATGGGAAAGATTAGTGCGGACAGTCAAAACCGCACTCACTGCCGTCCTCAAGGAAAGAAGTCCTCCAGAAGAAGTTCTTCACACGCTCCTGACTGAGGTGGAGCACACGGTTAACTCCCGACCGTTAACCCACTTGAGCGCCGATCCAGAAGACGAAGAAGGACTAACCCCGAACCACTTCCTGATTGGAAGATCTTGCGGAGCAGCAGTACTGGGCGAATACGACGACACAAACCTCATTGGGAAGCCCAACTGGAAAACAGCCCAAAGAATGGCCGACCACTTCTGGAGTCGATGGCTGAGGGAGTATCTCCCAACCCTCATGCCAAGAAAGCTAGATGGCAGAAAGTATGCAGAGTTCCAGAAAGGCGATGTGGTGATCATCGCAGATTCCTCGCTACCGCGCAACACATGGCCGCGGGGAATAATCGAGGAGACTTTCCCAGGACCAGACGGAAGAACTCGCGTCGTGAACGTGCGAACCAAGGGCGGCGTGATGAGGCGCCCTGTATCCAGACTCATCTTCGTGACTGCGAGCAAGACGTTGCAGCCGGGAGATGGAGTGCTCGAGCCGTCGTGCACTGGCGGGGAAAGTGTTAGCAACGTAGAATAACTCTAACATAATGATAAGACTTTGTACCATAGTAACGTAAGAAATAAAGTTGAATTTTACTTAGGGCCTAGGATAAGAAATATATAGTTAGGTTGTTTCACTTTTGTCCTCCACCAATAGTAGAGCCAAAACGCATGGAAAATCCCCAGCTAGAGCGAGGAACCAAAGATACAAAAGAAATAGAAAGAGATAGAACATACTCGAAAAAACTTCAAGGTCAAGATAGAAAGAGATAGACTTATCGCGGCTCTACTATTGGTGGAGACTCGTGCGTCGCTCCTTATGACTGGGGGCGATTGCTAGGTATAAGTTTTGAATATAAGTAGAGCAATTGTCAACAAAATGAGTTAGTTACGATCAGACAGTCCACTGAAAATCAAGTAAATAAAAGTACCTCGAAGCAAGAACTGGAAGCGTTTTCTTCAGCCCGAACCAAGCTGTGCCCCCTACAATATCACTTAGACGAGATTATTCCGAGCCCGTACATAAACAATGAATGGGTGAGACTGCACAAAGCAAGGTCACCACTCGCCACACGGCTGCGACTCGACAATCGATATTAAACGTAGGTAATTGGCATTCGATGCGCGCGCGCCGGTGGGTGTAGCCACAGTGGAGAATTGTGCAGTAACATAAGTTTGCAAAGCCACGAGTCACAAAGTCCGAAGACATGTGACCGTGACGTCGCAGGCCAGGCACTGCAGTGAAATCATAACGCAGTTTACGTTTTTAAACTGGCGATGGCGTCGCGTTTCCAGTATTGATAGCACAAGCATTGTTGATAACAAAAGAGAGCGTCGTTGTCAATTTTCATACTCACTGTGAAAAGTATAATCTCAGAAAAAGTAATTGGCTGATGTTGATGGATTAAGAGCCACTGGTAAATAGATAGACCAAGCGAAGATAGCTTTTAGAACACTGTATCCAAGTTTATGTAAGAGTTAGAGCGTCCTATCACTATCAACAGTGAGTCTTCAACCAATAGAACCTTCACAGTTGTGATTTGAGATTATAAATTCGACCCTAAGAAAATTCAAAGCCTGGATTTTGCAAACACTGGGTGGTGCTGCAACTGTCATGGGCGAGCGCGTTGCTTACCATCAGGAAAACAACCTGCTGGGGAACCGTCTAACTCGAACCCTATCCCGATCGCTTTCAACGATATCTTGTGATCGGTATTTGACTAACTTATCTACTCAATGTCCGCGTCTCGATCCCTACGCCAATCACAATGATCGATATTGCAGTTTGAAGGATGCTGCGCCTTCTAAAGAAGTTGAAAGCGATCAGGATCGGTGTTCAAGTTGAGACAATTTCACTTCTGGTCTAGTCAGTCAATGACATAAAAAAGAAATGTCATCGCAGAAAATAAACAAAAAAGCATTCAGTGCTGTTTGTGAATCGAATGTTCTATCTACCCATTATTGTTTTGGTATCTCCATCATTCAATCCACAACTTTCGCTTGAGCGTTAGTTATTTAAATAAACCTAATTAAAACCTGATTCGTACATAAACACATCCAAATGTATGCGTAATTCAATTAATAAAACCACCTAACGTGCCTAATTGTATTAATTAATATCAGTTTATATAAGAAGTTGAGAACATGTGATGTAATCCGCGAAAGTCCGGAACGGATACGGACTAGGCTGGACAGGAATTGTCTACATGACTTGCCATGGCCCCAAGCGTGGCTATCACCACCACCAGTTTCAATGCTCATTTCAACCCAGAACTTTGGATTGCAATGTGTTGAAATATGAATCAGAACGTAGTCACAACACAGTTAATACACTTACTTATTTCAGTGGCATTCGAAGTGATATACTGGAATGTACATATTATTACGCTAAACAAATAAAAAAAGTACTAATCTGCTTGGCGACGAAATATTGCAGTGGTATTTGTCCAGACGAGATCTTGTAGAAAAATCTTACGTCTTCTTTGACGGGCATTGTAGCCAGCGACATTACTCGACTTATGAAACTTACTAACTGACGTCTCAGAGTGATGAGCGCAATGTTTCAAAAGTTTAAAAAAGTTCTGGGTTTCATATAAGTTCTGAGTAGCACTGCAATTGTTATGGGCAAGCGCGCTTACCGCCAAGCGAACGATTTGTTTGTCTCATGGCTCAGTTGCTTAATAAGCCCTTTTTAATCGTCCAGATTAGGTAAAATCATGAAAGCGTTTTACTGAAGGGCAATGTGTTGTTTCAGCGCCCTTTGTATGTTCACCGATGTGGTAAACCCATAAGGTAATTAAATGTTTACCCACACCCAAGCCTGTGCTCACTGCGCCCGATCTTATCGCCGCACCCCACGGACGATACGATCTCGGAATGGAACGCATAACGGCCGCTAAAGATTATAATAACCTTATCGATTGGATCGTATGCGTGTTATTGGGTGTCAAGTATCCACCGGTCAGTTAGGGGTCTGGCTCCGTGAGAGTTGGTCAATGAAAATGGTTAAAGTATTCAACTATCCTAGATTTATATTGCTTTTAAGTTTGAGATAGAAAGAAAAGAAAGAAAGAAAATACATTTATTCAAGACAGATACACGCAACATTACATTAAGCTATAATACTATACTACACATAACAAATAATATTATACTATACATACAACAGGAAAAAATAACACATAATAAATACATAACCTATATAATAAATACATAATATAATGAGAGATGTGATCAAAAAGCACCGCTCGAGGACTTCAACGTACGCCCAGCGATATGATCTGAAACACATCGGCGGCATATGCAATCGGATGCAGTGCACCCGCCTATTATCATTCCAGCCCACACGTTGCGTCGCGGACCGCGGTCTGTTCACACACAGTGGGTGCGCTGAGTACTATCCAGCGGATGTAGTCGCATCGTGTAAGTCGTGCGTCGGCGGCGGCGTGCCTAATCAATGAAAGATAAACCGTAAAGCCTTTGTTTGGCTGGATTGCCTTTTAGGGTTGAGCTTGTGGGAGACACCGACACACTGTACTGGACTTACTTGTAGGAACACAATAAGGTCCAGTATTTTATGCTCCCTTTAATATTTGTAAAATAAATGCGAAAGTATGTCTGTTTGTTCTTCTTTCACTTCATGGAGCGATTCTGCGCAGAGATCGGAAAATGAACAGTTCCTTTGGGAATTCCAATATTTGTGTAGTTTAGGTGTTATGGAACTCTGTTCTTCTGGTTTCTTAAGTAGGTACAAGGAAAACTACTGATTATTATCGATACGATAAAAAACCTGCCTTATGATATCGAATAATCCTACCGGCTTCCTTATCCTGTGGCGAGTTACATGTATTATGTCACAGTTACACACGGTAGCGTACAGAACATTGTATTTTTTTCAGTCGGTACATACTGTTATTATATTCTGTGGCCGTGTCCAAGCTCTGATGGCAAGTGGCGGGTTATGAGCTTGGCTCACACACATTACGCACCCTTTGTACTGAGTTATCCCACTGCAGGGGCCTCAAAAGACGGGAACGGGTAATTTTTTGGCTGACAAGTATTGTATGTAAATTATTTGTGTCCACCTTTTCTTCTTTCTTTCTTCTAACTCTTAGAGACTAGAAGAACTCAGAAAGCCCTTTAGCAATCTCTTTAAAATGTCATCTACAAACAGCAGACCAAACAAACCGTCAATCATACAACAACCGTACATCATACATGGCATACCATCATACCATACAAGAGCATACATCCATACTTGTCATATCTGGCATGCACGTCCACACATCCATGCACGTCATAAGTATCGCCGCCGACGTCTAGACGCAGACGGTGCGATAGAACAACAAACGATTATAAACTGAATGGTTTCACTTTTACTACCTCAGTCGATGACCTGGCCACGGACTTGCCGCTCTTTTGATGGATTGTATGAGATCAAGCCGCGCTGGATTCAGATTCAGATTATTTATTGCTTCCATAGGTAGTACAAGGTGCATTTGGTAAACGTACAAAGTCTTATATGGACCCCTGCAAGAGATGCTATTCTACTACAACGGGCTCACAGATACCAAACGGGATGTAGCAGACTGTGACTCGGCAGGAACTTGGTCGAATTTCGATCCTACGTACCGGGGTTCGAATACGGCTAGGGCCTGCACCAATTACTTACAAATTAAGCATTCGCTCCAAGAACAGTGAAGAAAAACATCGTGAGGACTCAGGAAACCGGCGTGTTCATAGAATCATACAATTTTAATTTTCTTACAATTCGTTCAATCGTCCACACTAACCCGCAATGGGCAAGCATGGTGGATTATGGCCCATATTCTCTCTACGTGAGAAGGCTCGTGTCCCACCAGTGAGAACGTAATGGGCTGATAAACGATGATGATGATGAAGCAGCCCATAAAACTTCTAGCCGATGAAAAAATTACCCACAACATAACTGAAGATCGAAGACCAATATTTACAAACTCTATAAACCGGTTGCCCCATTAGAAATCGAAAACATCCATCGAACAATAATACCGATAGGTCGCTTGTGACGAAACGATTACATCGCGTGAGATACTGAATTACTGATCTCTAGAACCGAGATTATAATAAATATTGGAATGTGTAGCAGTACCGACTGGTCAGTACAGCTGACTGAATGGTGGTTCAGGCAAGAAGAGCGTATATAGCGTTGGCCGTCCAGAAGCAAGATGAGTCGACGATATCCCAAAAATCGCGGGCCGAATGTCAATGATCGAGAAAGCCATGATATGAGAGAGGCCTATACCCAGCCCGGGATGTGATAGCAGTTTTATGATAGAGTACAAAATGAATCAACAACAATCTGTGATGTTGTGGGTCGTTGGGTCTGTTCTGTACTCTGCACTATTACTTTACTTAGTTAATTTCTGTGACGAAACGACTTCATCGCGTGCGGTACGCATATATTAAGGGTTAAAATATGTTATTAGCAAAGATCGTTGGCTAGTTATTTCAGATGTTTGGGATTTGTAAATGAATTCACGATAATTCTATTTTAGGTATAAATTTAATTGAAATTCTTTTTATACAGGTCTATGAACGTTTTTAGAATATAGCTTATTTATGATAATCAGTTACATTCTGATTCTGATATTTATGAATAATCGAACGATATCTAAATATCTAATTATCTATAACGTTAAGAGAACTAAAACCCGCCTACGAGAGGCGGCAAACAAAACGGGGTATCTATTCTGTGTTATCGTAGCACTATTATTGACTCTGCTCTATAGGTCATATCGTCATATTAGATTTCCAATGACGTCATCGTAAGTCCTTCTCATTTTACTTTGCCGTAATTAGATAAACATAGTATCCGAGTATACAGAACCTCTTCTCAGCCTATTTTCAGTTCACCATTGACTACTTGCCAAATTCAAGCCCCATAGAATATCCAACGCCGGCGACGTTAGAATGATCTACAAGTTGGCCAATAGAAAGAAAGAAGAAAGAAGACTTGGCAAATCTATTCGAAGCTAATGATCCGTGGCTGATGGCCATAACCGCAGTGTGACGTAAGTGCCCTTAATTGTCGGGTACCGAGCTTTTGTGCTCAGAGATCAAAGCTTTCACTCGATGAATATATTGTGTTGACCATTTATTGTACAGCGTTTGGTGAGTAGAAGTTGGCAGGTCTAAACAGTCTGCGGGCGGAGGTGGCGGCTCTCTGCCCGCTGTGAGAAACATAATTGTGCCTGTATGTGCAGATTAGAAGAAACTCAAAACGAAATGGCCAGAAAGTCCAAATTTCGCGGTTCCTCCGAAGAACAAGTTTCAAAAATGTATGTAAGTGCCGTAATAGCTGATCGTTGAGCCATAGCCACAGAACGCTTAATAGTACAAGAAAAGTTTGTGGGTTAGTTGGTTGAGTTCTCCGCAATTAAATTAAATAAATACGCCCAACGATCACATAGATAAATCCTGGTCCCTAACTAAGTTTCCCTGTATCTAGGGAACCAGGAACTATGAGGACCGTGGTCCCATCACGAAACAAATGCTTGCGCTTTTTTATTAATATTAATTATTAAATTATTTTATTAATGTGTGTGTTTTTTTTTAATATCAGAATATTACCCACGGAAACGCTAAAAATATCCATTACAACCAAGCTTGAATCTGTTACCACCAAATAAAATACATCAATCCACCAATCATAAAACCCCTAAACAAATAGGCACTCGGGCCAAATGTTCTTTTAACTTGTTTATACTCGTATCCGCATGCACCCTGTTTACCTGTTCCCGGTGGTTCCGAATCAAACTGTCTGCTGGCACGCGGGTCGTTCACCCCTGGGTGATGAGGCCGTGTCAGCTGGTACTATCTCTTCTTGTTTAACTATCTATAGTGAATTTGGAATAGGCTTGTATTTACTGTTATGCAGTTCAAGTACGGAAAGTTTGTCGTTTCGTTTTCATCATTCAGATTTTTTTAGGAACAAGCGTGGCGCTTACCGTCAGGTAAACCACTCGCTTATCTCATAGCTTCCATAAAAAATCTATTTGGACAGTTCTGTCCTGTTTATTATATTAGTCATGGTCCTGAAAAAGACAACGAGACGACAGACTAACCGTATTCATGAACAATGCTTGTCAAAAAACTTGGGTAAGGACGCACAAGCACAGAAAAGATAATAGTAGCACAAGCCACATTCGCACGCATGTGTTCAATATGGAGTGAAGAAGTTTGATTGGTCCACTGGTAAGAAACATGACATTATTTGAGAAAAAATATGATAAGTAAATATACATTTGATAACTTACATGACAGTAATGGATTAGAAACTGCAAAATGGAACTCCTAATAAAGTTGGCCTGCAACTCAGTGCATCAACTGCATCGTGCAACATTGCCGCAATATTTCTTCTCATTACGCTGTCAAACAGTTTTCAGCATGATGTAATTGTATAGCTCCGCACACTCTGACATTCTCAGTAAGATTACCGGCTGAATGCAATTTCATAGCCCGTGTAAGAGCCCTATTACAGCCTTCCGAATACTTTAGCAGAGGTCACGGGGAAAGTAAACTGTACGCCACTAGAAATAATGGCCATAATGGTAAAGCAATATGAATGGCGTGATTACTCGTGGCTAGACGAGCCATTTGTGAAATTGGTTGACAAAACCGCACCTCGGGCTCGGAACGCGAAACTTTCAAGTTCCCTGTCAGAGTTGGAGGTTCAATGGCTCATCATAAGGACATAACACGATATACGATATCGTTATGGCAAGGTATAAGTTTTAAGCAGTTGTCGAACGTTTTGTCGAGTATTTGCTGGCATGTGTCGAATCTCAGAGCTGTCACGAATGGCCGCCTTAACGAGACGACTGGGGATCACCATACTGGGGAGAACATAGGAGTAAGCGGTTAGCTCTTATATAATTCTACTGCAGTTTTTGTTTCATCAAAACGGTAGCAGATAGGAGGTAAGTTGTCACGTACGGCTGATTTGATAACAGATTGTCCGCTTGTTATTTGTTAATCAGACTCTATTTTTCTTTTAGAATGCACTACAATTTTACTCTTTTGCATTGTCCATTTACATTTGTCTTTGACATATTTATGTAACCATAGGTTTTCTACAGCTATTCTTAGTAGGATATGTCAGATATACTACAGATAAAATGTTTGTATGAGCTCTTTTGTAGGATTTAGTCTGGCTGTCACTGTTAGGTATTCTGTCGATAGTATTGTGCATACATTTCGAATGGGAACTGTCACCACCCTTTACCTATTAGGTGATTAACACTTGAAATCATACTGTGCTCGTCACCCTGAGACATCAGCTATTAGCTATCATTTTGAAATGCCCAGTAATTACCATATTGATTGTGCCATTCTTTCTAAACACCGACTCTGACGTCAGTAACTTCCATGGCTTTCTTCTCAGCAATCAATATTAGACCTTCAAGCACCGGTCGCCTCGGGGTGGCTGGGTGAATATTTGATAGACCCGTCCCAGTCACGGCCAGCGGCCAGACTCTGTTTGTTATAATAAAGGCGAATAAGTTATGAGTCAGACAAGGTCAGCGTTGAGACAGGTAACAGCTGATGTGTGGTCTGTAGGACAATTTTAAGGGTGGTATGACAATTTTCTCTGAATACATAATGGGTAATTATGGTCCCATCTGGTGCCACCGATGGCATTATTAATGTCGGTATGACGGATTAAATAAATCGACGTAAAGACATAAAGAGATGCTTCACATTACAACGCTTTGTGTCCGGCCACTTACCTCTTTGATATTTTCTCAAGTCCTGTAGACAGCGAAATTACTGGACATTATGAGACTTGAGAGCTATTGTCTCGGGGCGACGAGATTAGAGCAGTGCCGCGGAAGATTGCGATCAAATGTAAATACCACACAAACGGTCACCCATCCAAGTGGTGGCCGCTGCGACCTGCTTATTATAGCAGATCTGTTACGAACACCTAGCTACGAGCGCAACATTATAGTCCCATGTAAATGAGATCAATGCCTAAAGGCATCATTACTGTCGCATTTGTGCAGTGCTGCTGCTAAATTGCTGTCATTGCTACAAAATGCCGACAAATCCAGCCATTGACAGCGGAGAGGACCACATCTGAGTTTAGCGTGAGCAGAGCGTTTAATGATGTACGAAGAGATAACTTTGTCCTATACAACGTAAACTACTCAAACGATTTTAAGAACAATATTAGATTTGCAGAATTGACACTGTCAAGCCATATGTGCATTTCTGTCAATAGTGAAGATCTATTATCCACAAAGTTTCCGTGATAACTACTCTGTGTGTCAATTACGACCACAAACAGTCATACATCGCGTGTCAGAAGCCACGTTACATTATTTGCATCTAAATTCGATCAGTAATAGTGTACTGGTGCATCTGTGTGCGTGAGGCACGCGACTGTGAATTGTAATGGAAATATACACAATCAGTTCAATGGCTGTTCTGATCGAAGTGGTTTGGTGACACAGCCCAACGATCACATACATAAATCCCGGACCTTACTACGAATTTCTGTTTCTACAGAACCGGGAACTATGACCATGGACAACACCCAGACACGATAAAACTATTGCACTTTTTTGTACACAAACCGCCCGTACCGCAGCTGGAACAGAACCCGCAATCTCCGAGAGGAGAGGTATGTGATACGAGCCGACTCGCTTAACCACTACAGCACAGAGTGCTGTGTTTTCGTTTTTAGGGTTCCGTTATAAACCCATGGAAATTCGAGCCATACGTAATTGTCGTAAGGATTTTAAGTAACATCTCGCAATGCCGACCTGTAGGGACAAAATGGAGCTCTATTGGTGTCGTTCAGGAGACTGCATGAGCAGCAGGGTGACACTCACTACAATACAATACAATAATACTTTATTGATCACCAAAACAGGAAACAGAAGTTTACAGTTACAAATAATAGTGGTAGAACAATGGGCGGCCTTATCGCTATGTGCAATTTTTTACAGGCAACCTTTGGATGGACAGGAATATAAATTATTTTTCAAAAAAAACTAAACCGACTTCAAAACCACAAATGGCACTCAAAAGTAAAAAATTAATTAATATAATTATCATAAGCGCTACCCACTCATATATTTGAAGTCGAGAACTTAATGCTAAAGCATTTTCTACCAGTTATCCAGTGATGGTAAAAGAGCCCTACAAAGCGTGCAACAAAAATGAAAAAGAAAAAAAAAACTAACAGTAAAACAAAATAAATATACATATTAATATACATATTATCGTAAAATATATAACAGTAAAAAACACTACATATATAATCCAAAACTAAAATACATAGAAATGAATACTTATATAAATAAATACTTATTATTGATAGAAGGATACTCTATACTTACATAGATACAACATAACATTAAATAAACAATAGAACATGAAGATCAATGTAACGGCTTACTCACTTATAGACTTATAGACATAATAATAAATACAAACAAAATAATACATAAATATAAAATACGATAAATATTATATATAATTATATTATATCAAACAGATATGATATGATTAACAGATACATATATTACAATGTTCGGCCTTTAGCAACCACTCTGTATGCGCTACAGCTTCCAACTTTTTAAGTGTCTTACGGCCAGTAATTTTGCTAGCACATGCAATGCAAACCAAAACCTACTATTTTACGCAACCTGAATAACTGACACTGTTGTACCTTACAATTTAAAGTACGTAAGTATTTTTTAGAAAATGGAGTTATTGCTTTTCGATCAGACCCCCCTCAAATGAACTCTACTACTGTCCTAATGACAATTACCTAACCTATGTACAAGACCATATTATTATAAATATTTATTAGGTACTTAAAGATTAATGATCATTACGGTCCGTCTTTTTTAGGGTAAGTAGAGGAGACAAAGCAAAGAGTACACATATAAAATGTACATATTGTCGTCCGTGCGTGTGACACGCGATCGCTTCTGACAGTGCTTCATTTTACCGATCTTGGTGGATATTATATGATGGAAAAACGTGGGTGTTCATATGAGACAATTAAACGTAATAGTTAAAATATTCATGAGAAGTCGGCAGGAGCTCGCCTCGCTGAAATAGCGCAGTATCCGTTACTCTGCCGTCAAATATTGTACGCACACGTTACCGTGCTACGGCTTGAATGGCTGAGCAGTACTAAGTAATGTGATGCAGTAATGTACATTACTGTTCCGACTTGAAGTGAACTAACTGCCCGTCTCGATACATAGCTGTATTATATATAAAAAAGCATGCTTAGTATTTGAGACTTAAAGTTACCTGTCGAGTACTGGAGCGCACTACCAGGTGTAACTATTATAATAAGCCAAATGCTCTAAAAAACTTTCGCATGGTTTCGCATGCTTTGACCAATGTCAATATTGGTAGAAACACTCATATTTTTAACTTATGATCTTCATTGACCAGGCTATCAAAAAAATCATCAGAAATATCAGAAACTATAGTCCAAGAGCCGACAGGGCGTTATAAATCAACGACTGACGCTGGGCAAAGCTGATAAGCCATTTGGCAATGTACCAACACGATCGAGTCTGTCACAGTACCAAATAATAAATAATAGTTCTACGTATCTGTACCCACAGTTGCTAATCACCGGCACTTGTCGAGGAGGTGTCGCATTGCAGGATCTCTTCTTATAATTCTTACATTATTTTTGACGACATCGTACCTAGCCTAGTGTTCTCTTTGTAGCGAAAATGTAGCTTCTGTAACTGGTCCTAAAAATGACAGCTTCAGTTAGCAGAACCATTTTGAACCCGCATAATAACTTTTAGAATGACTTACTAAATTCTTATTGTCGGCCCAAAGTCCTAATTTACCACAACCGAAAAATTACCTGCAAAAATGGCTACAAATAACACGATTTTCCTAACTGACACAATACGTTGGGCGGTAATTTCTTGTCGATCGAATGACCACTCAGCTTCTATATCTCGTTCTACAATTAGTTCCAAATTTTGTATAATAAATTAAGATCTGACTTACCGTAATGGAAGGGGGGTTAACTGAGAAAATCTACAAAATAGTCCGATATGTTTGCTTAGATTGTATTTCACATGAAAATGTCGCAAAATTCTAACATCTGTTAACAAAACGCCTGTCAATTGGCATACTGCTTCTAATGACACCTTGAGTCATCGGCTGACCCAGTTGCAAGTCGCTATTATATTGTCGTATCTATTCCTGAGCGATTGGCGCCAAAATATGCGTGGATGTGTGTATTTTAGGGTTTCTAAGTCATTGCCCTGATTACAAAATCAGCGACCTGGAAACCAAACAAAGATAGATATCGGTGTTACTCTTGCGCTAATCTATAAACCCAGGGCGCGGAATTCATTGGGTTCATTGAAATTTTAAAAGTCATCGTGTGTTTTATACATTTTTGAGTTGAAACGGCTACACTCACGTTAAGATTTTGCCGGATAACTCCGACCAGGACAATTATTTTGTTACCAGGTTTGGGCCAATGATGAATATTAAGGATGTCTTTATTCCTGAACTTTTTTTTTTAATTAATTTTTTTTTAAGCCTTATAGATCTATGTTTGGCCACTATCTCGCCTGATGTGAAGCGATGATGGAGCACATAGATCTAGAGAGAGACGGCAGTTGAGCGGCTGCTCAGACCCGTCTCCCCGATGGTTCACCAAACATCAATTATGAGTAGATCAAACAAAAAATCGCACAAAACCAAGGCATAGTCTATTCTCCGAAAGCTTAATTATTAACTAACTTTCAGAATTATATAAATAGAAACATACTTCGTACTACTTCCAAACTCTTGTACAGACCTTCCGTAATTGGTTGAAATATAGCCAAAGAGTTTCTCCCCCTTGGTAAAGTCTATCTAGACAGCAGTGCGACAGACACTGGGTTCAAGGGCCTGGGAACTGCCGCCACGTGTCAGCCACACCACACTCCCAACGCGCGTTTTATGTACAATCGATAGATCTGCAGAGCTCAGGCTCAGGGCACCTACGAGCTTTTATATATGTTACGGCTAAAAGCCGAAGTGCGGCTACACCTAGTTTTAGCCGGCTACAACTAGGTGCAGCCGGTTACATGCGATTAAACTTAGATATATCCTACTTATCTTCGGTTAGAACTAGGTTTAGCCTTCATCATAGTGGCTAGAACTAGGTGCAGCCGCATGTGAATATAGCTGCAGCCCTCAGTAGGTTAGGGTGCGGCGGGGGTGGCCCTTGGGCCACCCCAACGCCGCGAACATGTATATTAGATATAATATAATGTAGATTATCATCTATCACTTCAATAGATTATAATCTACTGAAAAATAATGCAACGCCGGTTAGAACTAGGTGTAGCCAAGAGTAAGTGGCTACACCTAGTTCTAACCGGCTAAAACTAGGTGTAGCCGCACTTCGGGTATTAGCCGTAACATATATACCTTATTTAGACAGTAACAGAGGTCTTCTGCAGGAGCTCATTGGGTCGGAAGTGCCGCCACTATGTCAGTTATTCTGCCGTCATGATATAGTGATATAGTTATACATTTTAAGCAAATAAATTCTATTCTATTCTATAGTGTTTTGGGCACTGACGCCAGCGAATTTACTGATGATTTGGAGGCTGATGTTTCAGGGTGACGAGCGCAGTGCAGTGTTGCAAGGACTTTCAACTGTTCTGGATGTCACTAGGAAAAACGGAAGCTTCACTAACTCTTTATCTTCATTGTAAAAAATAACTGTTCTGGATGGTTTTTTTTTTTAACCCTGAATAGATCTATGTTTGGCCACTATCTGGCCTGATGTGAAGCGATGATGTGGCCTAAGATGGAGCACAAAGATCTAGAGAGAGACGGCAGTTGAGCGGCTGCTCAGACCTGTCTCCCCAATGGTTCACCGAACATCACTAGGAAAAACGGAAGCTTCACTAACTCTTTATCTCCATTGTAAAAAATACCCTAGAGATACTCAGTACTACCTACGAATAATATTATTATTCGTACAGTACCCAGTATTACAGTTCATGAGCGAATATTACGCAAACTAACCAAGACATGAGTCATCGTACGTCGTACGTAGATGTAAGGCCTATTGAGATCCCTTCAAGCAATAGATTTGTTTATATTTAGTTATCTCATACTATAGAGATAGACGTGTTATTGTCTTTTCTTATGCTCATACCTAACTAAACACGTGTTTATTCAGGTTCAGATTCTTTTTTATTGCTTCCATAGGTAGTTATAGGTTTAATTTGGTAAACATGTAGTTGTAAGGTGTATTTTTTTAATTATTTATGCTTGTAGGGCGTAACTGAAAATAGACGAAACAGTACTTGTTGACACCGCTCTGCCCTCCCTATAGCCACAGGCCACAGCACAACATACTAATTAGTACAAGTTGGTTCTATCTGATCAGGCGCTAATCGAAAAGCCATTGCGAGGCAGCGGAGTCGTGAAAATTTAATAATTTCGTTCGTTTTTCAAAGTTTTAGCGTAACGGTAAATTTGAAAAAAGTGTAAGTAATTTTCTTATTACTTTAATGTAGCTTTACAAAACGTTAAAAAAGAATCAATAACCGCTTTAAATTTTATGAACTTCTAGTCGAAAAGAATTGCTAGAGCTGTGCTTAGTGTTAATGATCGTGCCGTATGAAAATGTACTCAGTTTATTGTTTCAGATGATATCGTTGGCGATGCACTGTACTATATTCTTTAATTTATTGTAGAACTTCCCAACACATCAGACTCAGCGCTGAATTACGCTACGACAGGGGCACAAACAGGGGACAGTACATAGAATATAGAAGCACTACTATAGTAACTATATCTTTATTATGTCGTACCGACACAGAATAAATATGGTACCGCACCTACACTGTGAACTGTGACAAACGGTCCCATGATGTCCCACCACAGGCCATTATTATTCTATGCCACAGGGCTACACACCTACACAGGGTGGCGCGGCGTGATTTGTTTTGTATTGGGTATACTTATTCAATTTCCTCGCCACAAAGTCCCCACCGGGGTTGGGCAACATCCAAGCTTTTATTTCATTAACTTCACGGAATGCCACATAGAAAATTGATCTGCTGAAATGACTGCCTTTGATACGAGGATAGGCTTTTTAGGATTGCAGACGAGTCATCAGTCTTAACAAACAGTTTAACACGGCTCCTTCTCATCCTTGAGTCTCTTTGCTGAGGGTCGTGACTCCTCCTACTCTTCTTTATTTGTCGATGGTTGACCGTCTATTTCGATTATCGGCGACCTGCAGAGCATCATCGTACGGTACCGAGTATCGAATGTGGTGCGGATTTGATCATACCAACACATATGACTGTCCTTGGGATCTTTCCTCTTCCACTTTGCCAGAAACCATGACATTTTCCAAGTTGTATCCGGCAATATGCCCATAATACTTGAGCACTCTTTTCAGGCCGCCAGTGTAGAGCATTGTTGGGATTTGTTCTGCTTGAGTATGGACGAATTGGTCTTATATGCCGTCCAGGGTATTCGCAACATCTTTCCCAACACATCTTAATAGTAACAATGAGGTTCCGATCTGCTGCTTTACCAAAAGTTCGTATTAAATGGTGTCCTAGTTTTTGATATCCATTATAGACGAAATAGATCAAAATACTATCGTAGTAATCATGGAGGGTCGCGCCACCCTCGCTGATTTTTATGAGACAGTTTATCGTAGTGGGTGGGACATTGTCATACTACCTGTATATTAGGTATTTACCATCGCCCAGGGAGGGACACCACCCGCCTTATTATCCGACAAAACTTCAATAAATTCTGTTGAGTATAAACCAAAAGCACAGCGAGTGTTGCTCAGCGGGAACTTGTGCGATGTTTGATCTAACGCGCCGGATTCATCTGGTTCGAATCCCGCTGACACCGCACCAAGAGCTAATATGGTCCATACTCTCTCCGTGAGAGAAGGCCCGTGTCCCAGCAGCGGGAACGTAATTGGCTGATGATGATAACGATAAGCGAAATATTTAAAACTACACGACTACGCGCCTTCTGACTAAGTGAATATTACCAGTTTTCGCAATTGGTATTGATTACAATACCATTTTTAGCCTGATACCTTACACCGTCATTTGCCGTAGGGAGCTCATATTCACTATTAACTATTGATATTGACTATTGGCTCTACACGTTCTTACTCTATTAACCATTTGAATGAATGTCTCGAAAACTAGGTATGACCAAGACCTGGCCCGGTCACCCCCGGGGCAGGTTCCCAGGGCAGCTGTTTGCCCCAATTTCGGGTAATTACAGTACAATTACCATTTATCGTTTTGTATAGTTGCGTGTGACCCAGTTCTGTCGTTAAATTATTTGAATACTATTCGATTGTTTTTGATGGCTTTTGTGATCAGTTTTTTTATTTCGTGTTTCAGTTTCGAGGGATAATTTATTTATTATCATGATATAACATAATATGATACTTTCTTTGCCTACGATACCTATAATCAAATCCAAGAATCAATAATGAATAGTACCGCCGCGCCGTCATGTCATCAAGGGAGGCAAGAGAAGAACCATGCAGCTAGGCCTTTTATTGTAGCTTAGGTATTTTAACTTTTATGCCGCTGGTACACTCTCGAAGTCGTCTCGAGGTCAAGGACGAGAGATTGTCCACGGAAGGTCTCGGTGCGTCTCGTCAGTCCCACCCGATTAAACCTCTCTTACGAGAGCTCTCGAGCGAGAGTACAGCCGGCATTAGTCAAATGTCAGTATTGCATTAGATGACACTGGCGCTCGCATCTTCTTCATATATGTGTTATATTTTGACTCTTATGCAATACTCCTGACCTTGAAAACATATGTAAATGAAAATAACAACAACTAGCCAGTCAGCCAAATCGGCTGATTATGTTAAGCCTTGCAACCTCATGCAATATTCAACAAACTTCAATTAGCATAAAACTGACAAAACAATACCTAGTAACGCCGAAAAGCTACGAAGTTGCAGCGCTTTTTTGGGACAGCGAAATCAGATCAAGGACGTAAGAACCAGACTGCGGGTGCCTGTCGAGTCCAATTTATAATGAATATCAGGTTCCATATACCAACCTAGGCTAACTAGTTCTTTGATTCGTAGAGTTCTTTCTAACTCTTTGTAATGATCTTTTTTGTCGAAGGCTGTATGTCCTGTATCTATGTCGAAACGTTTTATCGGGCGTTTATTCGAAGTATAGCGGTCCTTTTTAAATAGGTCGGTACCACAGCCTGACAGTCTCGCATTGACTGCTGCATAAGTGGATCGCTCGCTCAATTTGTAGTAAATGATTCAGTTAGATACCTACAATCCTATATAGTCTAAGATCCCGATATAAAACGACCTTCACCGAGATATTTATTTGATGAAACGTATTTTATATTTAACTTAATATGTCAATATATATATATTGCATATGGGTTGTCTAACAAATTTCAGTCCATGATATGATTAATTAATAATTAAAAATAAAAAATTTGTAAACATTTCATCGGTTTGTTTCTTAGACAAATTCTATACCAATCGAAAGTATGAAGCCCATAGAATACGCAAACGTTAGTAGGTTGCCTATTCTTTTCCGGTCACAACTCTCGGGTAGCCAGGTATAAACAGGTAAATCGATACTAGCATTTTGCACCGGTCTGATTATTGAATTAAAATTAAATGAAAATAAAGATTAATTCATTATGAACTCGGTGGTATAGCCGGTGGTTGCCTGCAAAAAATCATTCCCGAATTCCGGTTGTGGAATTTTGAAAAGTGAAATATTGCTTCGAGTGAATATGTGCAACTGAGAGGTCCCAACCAACCTAACCTCTCCCAACTAACTATTTGATAATTAAAAAAACTAACTCATAAAATCATTGTTATAGTCCGGAGACAAGCCAAACCCCTCAGAAAAGTGGAAACCCATCAAAATACCATAACCACTAAACTTGACTTTGCCCCTATTCGTCATGAACCCGACCCACTGGAGGTCAGACTTGGCAATTGTGACCAATCTGCCGCAATAAGGTCACTGCCACTGACTCGGTGACTCAGGTCGCCTTGTAGGACGTCTTGGACCAGTTATGGTCATTTCAAGTGATGACTAGATTAGGAAAGGTGGGGTATATTTAAAGCTTGACGCCCGATATGGGAGGTTTGCTCTAAATTATCACGATTTACCATCATTGTTCAAGCTGGCCTTCGCAAAGCAAAGTTAATGTTGAAATCACTTAAGTGATCGAAGAATAGTTTAGCGGATTGAACGCAGCAGAAAGAGCGAGAAAGAGAAGCTTCTTCACCAAAGCATATATATAAGATTCCGTAGCAGATTGATCGTTTCGAACGGCCTACTTGAAGCCCGGTTTACCCGCTCATTGCCTTTTGGAAAACCAGCTTAATAGTATGTCATACTAGACATTACGAAGTTGAGCTTAGGATTTGCTAATCGATCATTCTAAGTTGAAATAGAAGAAAAACATACCTTGGGCGTATATAACAAATAATTGGCTGGAATACCAGCTGGTGTGCCGACCATTACGTCGTCAAGAGTTCGGAAATTTAGTAAAAGGCCCACAAAGTAGTTCCTACACATAATAGTGCAACATGCGCTGAGTCAGCCCCTACAACACTGCTCATGTGAAAGTATACGCGTTCGATCGGTTGCACGGTGACTCGTATTTCACTCAGAGTCTTTCGTATACAAAAGTTTTTCCATTAGAACGCTGACGTGGTGTAAACAGAAAACAAAGTCGTTAGAGGATCTTTCATAGATAAACCCATTAATATTTTTTTCTTCGTCGCATCAATAGTCGATATTTGCAAGCGACTTGGTCAAAACGAAGAGGAGAAACAAATGTTTTTGACGCGATTAAGTCTCGTTTTATTATCATAAACTATGTAGTCGATATTTCTTTCCAGCTGCCTCTAAAAGGACCGTTGGTCCTTAGAAAGACTGTGTCGCGGTTGAGTGTCACTCGTTGGGATCCCACTTATAGCTTTGTGATCTATGTTTAATGGTTTACCGAATATCATGCCGAAACACGTATAAGTCGCTTGACGGCATGAACTGATGCAGAGATTATAGGCAACACATTGGCAAACAGATTCTGGTGTTCTGGTGGTGGCCGCGCGCCATCAGGCAGGCCATAATTGTTTAGAACTCTTTTCAATGACGATAATAATAATAAAATTTTAAGCAGCTACTTAGCTTGTACTATTCATTATTCTGTGGGATTAGGAATATTAGAAATGAGTTCCATTAATACTTTTGTATGTAGGTAAAGTTTTGTTCCTAGGCCTTCCTATAGTCACGCTACAGTTTAAAAACTCATTGTTTTAAACAAACTATTTCATTATATTGTAAATGGGCTATAGTTTATAAGTATATAGTTTTATTTTTTATAGTTAAAACATACAGTTCCGTTCGTAACTAGAACAATACGTTGATTATCGTCACACCGAGCAAAAGACAAAGACATCAGACTTGTTATGTTTTACACATTGTGTGTGGCATTGTTCCCACACCGCTTCTCTGAATGCTCACAAATATCGAACAGTCGATGTAGGACGGAAGTGCGGCGCGATTTATGCCAAGTTCAAGATGAGAAGCCATGCCCCATTTGTTCTGGTCACTGGCAGATCTCTCGCAGGAGTTTGACGGCTCATTGCTGTTTAATTTTATAGATTCTTTATGTAGGTTGAAGTAGGTATAGGTACTTAATTGATAGCTTCATTGACGAATCAAATCGAGTAGTGGGAGGAATGCGGAAGGCGCCTCCTTGAGCTGTTTTGTCTGATCTGTCTGAGAGTGTTCTCAATTATATTAACTCTGAAGTATGTATATTTTGAAGGTTATTACGTTTAATGGGAGAGCTTTTTTACAGGTACTTGTCTGTCTAAAAGGGCGACTTGTTTACCACCACAGTTTTGTAAAACTGGTTCACTCCCGCGGAAGGGCGCCTCCACAGCACTAATAAAATATTAATATCCATTTGTAAGCGTAATACCGTGTTTACAACATGTGTAAGTGTGTTTGTGTGTAAAGACTAGCAGTACACACAACAGCAGAAGCAAATGCAAAATAAATGATGTAGATCATCGCTACGCATACGTTTAAAATTTTACAACATTCGTAATAGTTTTAGAAATGTGTTGGGGCGCGCCTTCGTGAGTGAACAGGTCCAGTATAGTTATCTGTCTAATAGCATTCGTCGCCTTTGCGACTATTGCGAGTGAAATTACGGAGGACCTATACATAATATAGAATTTACTCAAATTCTTATGTAGGATTTCATCGCGAGATAACTTTGTACAAATGATATTTGATTCTATTTTTGTTTCTCTGTATACTGGCTGTCTGGAATAGTTGAATTGAGTGCACCTATTATACTTATTAACAAAGTATGTATACCTATTATAAGTCCTTTTTAAGTCCAATAATAGAGTATCTGGATCTAGAAAGTATAAGACAATGTTAGAGGACGGTAGCTGTAGACACAATATCTGCAGTATTCGTGTTTATAGACCTTATTGACAGCTAGCTGACAGATACTTTTATCGTACTAGATAACTAGACATACCTACATAGCCGGTACTAGGTAATTGCGTGTTAGATCCGCGATAGTGGGAATAAATTAATTCTAGTGATATGTCTATAATGGATTACTGATAGTTATCTCGACGCGACGGTCTGTACGGATCGAACTAGGTATTTCCCATCCTTTCTTTCTCGATCTTATCATCATCATTGTGACTGATCTGATTCTAAAAAAGTTTGGAGGTGATCCTGAAACCTGTATTGTGCCGATCGTATTCAGGGTCGTACAGCGTTATCATTATATTTCCACGGTGGCGGTGCTGGAACACGGGCTTTTTTTTTAGAATGAGGGCATGGACGAGCGACCACGCAGCCCAAGCACGGCTTACTTATTAGAACAAGTACCTCGAATTTCGATGCACAATGGGTCCACAACAGTATGTGTTCCTTTACAGTTGAGTTGCAAATCAATATTTTTTATGACAATTTATTATTTAATCGATGATATCTGTCCAATTAAAGATTGTCTGGAGGAACACTTAAAGAAAAGACAGCTTTTAGTATAAAAAAATAAATACTTTTTTTTCCTGTCGGTAGCGAGTTCTTATTGGTTGAACTGAGATAGGAAATAGGAACTCCGGTATGTCCTAAAGCCATACTCGTCACACTCGCACTAGTATTTAGAAGGTACCTACTTAGTCAGTATGTATAGCCACAAGCATCAGTTAGTTGCAACTTCAGACAAGTAATCAGTGCTTCAGTACAACCGGAGTCCTCTCGGCTCGAGGGCGGCGCACCGCAGACCACGCGCCACCCACGTCGCACCAGCCTCCTTATATGGACACAACAACCTCTGCCCTTGGTTATACTTATAGTCAATATATTGATATGTAGGCTTGTGTTACTGATATCGAGATGAAGGTTTTTTTTATTATTTATTGGCTTGGGTTTGACCGCTATCTCACCTGTTGTTAAGTGACGATGCGGTCGAAGATGTAGCACGCTCGCCTAGAAGAAACCTGGGAAGGTTTATAATGTGTCTTGCGAATCCGGACTAGCTCGCTACTCGTTATTAAAATCCTAATTATTAGAATGCTACAGCATAATTCGTATTTCGCAGAAATTATTACGATAACCGCGCAGGTGTTTATGAATAGCATTTATTTAATATTAATGAGAATAAGAATGAGCTGCGCACTTTTACTTTCAACAAATATAGTGTTTCCTTCATTTTATGTGAAAGGGAAATTATGACAAACGAGCAAACGGAACGCCTGATGTTGCGGTCACCGCCGGCGCGGCGTCGCGTCGCGTCGCGTCGCCTGGACATCTGCAGCCGGTGCAGCTATTGCAGCCCTTTTACACCCTTCAAGAATTCACAAATTTTGTAACTTTGCTGGAAAACTTCAAATGAGATGCTGATCAACGGTAAGTAACCTTCCCTTTACTTAATCGACAAACCCCTAAACTAAACAACAAAAATAAAACAGTTCGCAATAAATAATTCAATTCAATTTATTTAATACGCTCGCTCTAAAACGGTGAAGGAAAACATCGTGATGAAACCCGCTTACGCGCTTTGGAGTGGTAGGCTCTAGCCGTGGTTGTAATACCACCCACCGAACAAAGCCATGCCGTCAAGCGACCTAGTCGTGTTTCGGGATGATGTTCGGTGAACCACCGGGGAGACGGGTCTGAGCAGCCGCTCAACTGCCGCCTCTCTCTAGATCTATGTGCTCCATCTTAGGCCACATCATCGCTTCACATCAGGCGAGATAGTGGCCAAACATAGATCTATTAAGCGTAAAAAAAGAAAAAAAATGTATATCACAGTTTACACCAATTACATTAATTAAACTATAGATTAAAGAGATACAATAAAAGTTTTGGCAAGCACGGAAAGTGTTCTTTTGGTCTACATAGCAAAATAATATCTATGCAGTAATACGAAACCACATTTCACGATTATCCTAGAACAATTTCGCCCGCAAAATAGACCAAGAGCCAGCCTTCCTAGTACTACACTAACTCTTCTTTTTTAGCGTCAGTAATGGGGACAGATCTAATTCGAGGTTCCTGATTCACAGACTGACTCAGAGGTATGGAAACGTTCCGTGTGCCACCACACGCAGTACACAGAATTTGCATCTCTACGTAAATGGATATAAGATTAATACCAAGAGCTGACGTAGCTTTAGCTGTCTTTTGTCAACTTTGTCAAGTAAAAAAAATATTTTACTTACCTACCTACTTCTTTTGTTCATGAAGTATTAATAGGTACTTTATTTCCTTCAAATGAGACACATTTCGCATGCAAACGTTTATGCATTAATTATTATTATAATTGAAAACATTAAAAATACGAAATAATAACAACATGCATGGTTTTGAGGCGGAACGACATGGCCTGGTTATAAGCGTCACACCTACTCATAAAAAATAATTGCAGTCCCACTGCACTGCGTCGTCGTGAGCTGAGACATCAACTCTTAAGTCTCAGATGCACCATCCTTATAATAGGTACGTATTTATCCTAAGTAAGAATCAATTTGAATAAAGTTGCTATCCAGTACCTAATCTATAGTTCAAAAATTATTTTTCAAAAAAAACTAAACCGACTTCAAAACCACAAATGGCACTCAAAAGTAAAAAATAAATTAATATAATTATCATAAGCGCTACCCACTCATATATTTGAAGTCGGTGCCAGCCAAGTCTAATAGGTAGTAGATAAATACTATGTATATAGTAAGTACTACTTGTAGGTAGTATCTATCTACTACCTTTTAGACTTGGCTGGCACCGACTTCAAATATATGAGTGGGTAGCGCTTATGATAATTATATTAATTTATTTTTTACTTTTGAGTGCCATTTGTGGTTTTGAAGTCGGTTTAGTTTTTTTTGAAAAATAATTTATTTTAACCTTTTTAGTGAAAAACAAGTTTTAATTAAATTAATTCAAAAAGTTTAAAAGACAAGCTTGTATGATCTAGAAGCCACATCATGACGAAGTTTAAAACGGGCTATCACAATTAAATGCATGTGCAAAAAAATTTCATGTCTGTCCTATTCTCTGTTGAGGAGTTCCCTCGCCGGAAGTCAATCCTGGGTGTATCTGCCATGTCATGATGGAATTTAGAACAGGCTATTATGGTTAAATCCATTTACGAAATGTTGTTTCTGTACTATTCACCGTTGAGGAGTTCCCTCACCGGAAGTCAACCCTGGGTGAAGCAGGTGAAGCAGTCGAATACAGACCTCCACCTTTAGAAAGTTAGTTACGAAAAAAACAAGAACCGACTTGAAGATTAAACTTATATTTTTTTGTTTTTGCTATTATTTTCAAAAACTACTGAATGAATTTCGATAAAATTTATATGGGACCACCTTTGAAGTATTACCTACCAATCAAAAAAAGAATCATCGAAATCAATGCGTAATTGGCGGAGAAATCGCGTAACAAACACACAAAAAAAAAATAAAAAAAAAAATAAAAAAAAACATACCGTCGAATTGTAAACCTCCTCCTTTTTGAAGTCGGTTAAAAAGATATCTGACCCTTGGCAAAATAGTTCAGTCACACAAAGCACCCTAGAACCCGACACGAACTAGTTCTAACATAAAAACGAAATATTTCAGTAACTTTCAATTTTAATTATATTGTGTCATTAGCGCAGTCATTCTACTGTAGTGCAAGAACATACATCCTAGAACCAATTCAAAGAATTTAAAACAAACCTAATAACAGTTGCAGCGAGCGCCACCCAGAGCTTTCCTTTGCAAAATCTTGCGCGGTACTGCGCTCTCGCGCCACTGTGAGACAATATTATAGCTTCTATGATGACCTACCTACATAAAATAACAACGAAATTTGTTTATGGGTAGATGAATAGGCTTTACTTATTTGTGCACTATGTGGTTCAACAAATAATGCCAAATGGAATGCGCATCCGTGTATAGCACACTAATCTATAACAGGAGATAAGTGCTGTAATACTGACACAGTCAAAGGATAGCATTGCATTTTAACGATTGTTTGTTGAATGGCGCCTCTGTTTATAAAACAGTTAGGGCATCTATCAATAGCCTCTGTGTAGCTAGCTGAATTCCACATAACATCTTTAACTTAATGTGCGACAGTAAAATTATAACAGCCCTTAGTCATATGATGAATATTTATGATTTACCTTAATGCATTGTATGTTCAATATTGATGAAGAACATAATAATATTGACAAAAAGTTTTATTTGAATAATGATTTCTAGAATCCACTATAGATTTCTTCTCTTCATTTAAATACATAATTACAGTGCACATGAGGTTGTCTGATAGAAACCTTAGCAATAAGACTGCCCATTATGGAATTTCATTTATCTTGTCTGGCCTCCTGCATCAATGTACTGTGATGTACTTGCATCAATGTTCGGTAACATTGATGCAATGCACACTTCGCGAGGAGACCTTTTAGTCGATACATCTGTATCTAATTGTGTATCTGAGTTTGATGACCATTGCATAACAATATGATCATTTTGAAAGCAAAGTCCAATGCACAAACTATGTTGCAATGGACATCTAAACAAAACTTACTGAATGATAAGAAGCGAGCCAGTGTGTCCACTGTGTCGCAATTGAAGGTCACTAATTATTAGTATTATTATGATAATTTCAGTTTTTGTACGTTAGCATATATTTTTGCAACCTAACAATGATGACACTAACTGTTCACTGGTTGTAGCCTTGACTATTAAATATGCAGAACCTACTAAGGAATGAAATAGGGTACACAAGAAGCAGTTCTCTAAACTGTTTGGTACTCAAATGTTTGGTTGAAGATTTTCATGTCAGATAGGGAAGATAAACTACAGATACTACAAGATGAAAGGTATGACTAATATATGGCGCCGATGTACTCATATAATACAAAAGTATGTTATAACCTGGCTAGCAGGTTTTGAATGTAAATATCTAGGGATGTAACTTCAAATAATGAAATTGTCTTCTACAATTTACAATCTTCTTCATTAACAATGCTGTCTGTAAGTATGAATTAAATGAAAGCTTTTATACCTGGCCTGGTTATAGCTTTTTATAACTCATTACTTACCGAATCATCATTTGAAATTGTCATAACAATATGTAAAGGTATTATAATCTTGAAATACATTTTTATACTGATAGAACAAGAATGTAATGTTGAAAGGTAGTGAATCATATTGTCTATTGCTAAACATGGCGGCACCGCGGGATCGCTGGCCTTCAGCACCGCCCACTGTATTGTTGTTGTGGAGTGCTGCTATTAGTTATATTCTTCATTAGTTTGAGAAAGTATCTCTAGTATAATAAGTAAGATTTATTGAAACTGCAGTTCAGGTCAAGGTTCATTTCCTGATACTTGTCATCAAAAAAATTGACTTGCAAGTTGCAGTTAACAGGCAATACATTTCTATTGTTTATTAGGGAGGACGGCTCATTCAAGAAACAAGATGTTATATAATAACAGTGTTTTTAGAATGTTTAGAATTATTAAAAGTTACAATGATACTAAGGCTGTTTTATGTTTTGAGATGATGATAATATTATTATGCTATTTTAGCTGGAAATAGTAATTATACACAGATATTCTTGTAAGAATCTTGTTGGTCCAATAAATTGCAAGATTTTAGCAAGCATATTTAAAACTGGGCATGCATTTGTTAGTATAGGTTAAAATAGGTACATAATAATACAATTTTAAAGGTTATTGTACTTATAGATATTACATTCAGCTCCAAAGTTCTCACAATGTGAAAAAACTTCAAACGCTATCAAATCAACAGATAGAAAGGTCAACATAAAATAGCAAAAGACAAATACAAATTGAACAGCTGTTCGTCCTACACGAAATACTGTTTCTCAAGTGAAAGACGAACTATCGCATGAATTATAACGCAATGTGATCCGAGCCTTTCGAACCTCAAACGTAGAATTAGCGCGAACAAACGCGTTTACGTTACGCTCCGTGACTGCATTGTCTACTATACCGATTTCACATCGACATTAAAAGAAGATTGTAAGTACTTCCAATTTTTACACTCCGTGCGGAACAAGGGAAATTATTCACGGTCGTAGAACTTCCCAAGTACCTTAGAACTTAGAACAGACATGTTACTCACCAGCAGTTCAGTTTCTTTATCGCTGTGAGGTCAGACTGCTTCGACCGAGCGATGACCATTTCCTCGGTCAACCGAGCCATTGTCACTACACTTTTATCACTAGTTTACTGAAAAATAAAACGATCGTGGATCACTGCGATTTATGTGGGCGAGCAAGAGACGCCACTCATCGTGGCGCGGTACGCGACGGCGAAGCGGTTCGAACGCGAACTGAAAACAATACACCTCGGCAACTCAACTCAGCACCACCAGTGAACTCCACCAACTAAACCAACTGTCAACCACTGACTAACAACTGGCTGACTGACGGTTCCGTTCCGTAATCCCTTTACTGTTTGTCAAAGTCAATGGTTCACTGACTTTGACTTCACTGACTTGACGCATTTGACGTGACGTTTAGTTACTCCTTTACTTTTTGTTGGCTCTAACCAAAGAATAAGTAAAGGAGTGATAACATGCATTTATACATTTTGTGCGGCTTACTAATGTATGGGCAAAAAACTTTTCCCAAGATATCGCATCGAAAAGTATTTTACACCAATTCTCATTTGGAAAAAAACATTTGTCAAATCAACTTATCGCAATTTTTCAGTTAGCAAAACTTTATTGGCAAGTTATTGTTTAACAAATAATTCCTTGGTCATGTATCATTATACAAAAAATATTTTGCCCAAAGGGCAGTAAACCGTTTATGTTTAATTTATGGGCAAAAAAACTATTCCTAAAATATCACATCGCAAACTATTTACTACTGAACTAAGATGAATATCAGTTAAAACCAGGTCAACCTATGTAGATAAAATGCGTTTTACTAAATGAAAATTCTTCTTCTGGCGCTTCGCTGGCCGCTACCGCGGCACGGTCGGTCGCTTCGCTCGCTCGGCTGGCGCGTTGTGGTGGTCACAAGTAACTTAACCTTGAACCTAACGCTCTTCCTCGCTTCGCTCGTCGTCGCATCTATACATGACTTTGCCTTAGATTAGCAGATGCCCGTGAGTACTAGGATATATTTATGCAATTTGTTCGTTTTATATCGTTAGTTTTTGATTGATTGATTGATTGATTGATTATACTTAGAACTCCTGTATACTCCTGTATTCGTGTATCAGTAAAACAAATTAACATATGCCAAACTTACGCAATAAATTAAGTGTGTGAAGTGACAATTTGAACAAAAAATGTTTTTGGAATATAATATTTGCCAAAATAAAACATTTGCTATAATGAACACTTGACGTAATAAAATATGATAAAGTAAAATGATGCCAAATGATAATTTTACCAAGTGAATAAAATGCGAAATGTAAATTTGCTAAAGATTTATTTGGAAAATGAAACTAGGGCGATATGTTTTTTTGGGAAATGAAATTTGACTAAAAATTTGTTGCCCAAAGGGCAGTACACCGTGTTATACAAACAATTCGACACTGAAGTACCAAAATACTGTCTGTCTCTTTTGCACATTGGTAAAAAGTATAAACTCATCAGAGATAAAGTTAGCAAAAGTTACACTTATTGATATGACATATTTAATTACTAATACTCGAAACCTACTTCGAAATGCGTCAGACTCAAATAAACTATCCAGCCTTTTTTGGCTATCTACTCGAAGGCGTTAGATAATATTTCGACATTTCACTGCCATTAACTGACCAAAGGAAAGCGCGGGAAACCCTCTTTTGCGGCGGTCGTATTTTTTCATTTGAAATTTTTCAAATATATTTTTTTGTGTAAATAGTGATCAGTTGAGTAGTAATTTGTAGTTATTTTAGTTTTTAGTGTATATATTCTGTTTATTTGTGTATAGAATCCACTGGTAAGTCGTTTTTGTTAATTTTTCGTCGAGGATGAATGACCCTCCGGACCCCGGGGGCAGTGTGCCCCCGGTTGGTTGTAATGTTACTATATTATCGAATGAATCTGGTATGGAAACGGACAGCACTATCAGTTTCCGAGCAATTAAGCGTAGCCGTCCTTATAAGGTCTGTAAGCATTGTAACAAACGAAGGAGGAAATATAATAGTGAACCGAAACCTACGGACTGCCATTGTGAGATTGAATCTATTGTTGAAAAACCGAATGTAGCTCCCGCAGTTTCAAATAATATTGTTAACCTCCCACGTTCGAACCCTAGCCCTGTTGTTTTGAATGACACGGTTAACTCTCCACGACCGAACCCAGTTGCCCGAGTTTTATATGAGCCTACAGATAATGCCCCTTATGTTGTTCATATTCAAAAAATACAAACTGACCCAAATGATGGAACGACTCTCCATCCAATTGCTTTTGGAAAATTCTTAAACAAGTATTCCATTGCAAATATTGTGAATGGTAGTTTAAAACGTATTGGCCGAAATAGAATCTCGATTTCTTTCTCGAACCATTTGAGTGCTAACTCTTTCCTCACTCATGCTAGCCTAGCTTCGAACAACCTTAATGCATTTATACCATCCTTTAATGTGACACGCATGGGCTTGGTCCGTGGAGTACCCAACGAGTGGACCCCGGAAGAAGTCATGGAAAATATCAACGTTCCAATTGGATGTGGTAAGATTCTCAGAGCCAGACGTCTTAACTATAAAGTGACAATAAATGGTGAGCCAACATGGAAACCATCACAAACTGTGGTTCTTACTTTTGATGGCCAGATTTTGCCTAAGCGTATTTTTATGTGCTATAACGCTTTACAAGTAGAACTATACACTTACCCGACAATCCAATGCTACCATTGCTGCCGTTTTGGACATACTAAGAGTCAATGCAGGTCTAAGCCGCGCTGTTTCAAATGTGGTCAAGATCACTCTGGTGATACTTGCAATATTGAAGAAGATTGTGCTACTTGTTGTTTATGTTCAGGATCTCATTTTGCTAATAGTAAAACTTGCCCAGAATTTACCCGTCAGAAACACATTAAGTTAACTATGGCTGAAAGTTGTATTTCCTATTTCGAGGCTTCGAAATTACATCCCCCAGTTTCTAGATCGTTTGCAGAGATAACAAATAATAAACCCATGACTCAGAATTACTCTATACCGGTTCATTCTCAACCTTCAAATACAAGCTCTTCGGTTTCATACAAGAAAACTGTTTTCAAAAAACCCTGGACTGCTCCTAAAACTTCCAAGGGGTATGACCGACATGCCCACTATGAACTTATAAAGGAGTATGATGGGCCATCTCCTTCCAACGGATGTGCACTTAAACAAAATGTTTCTCACGTAAATGAACAGCAATCTGTTGCTGATATTATAATTGCCATTATTAATTTACTTTCTCAGTCTAAACTTATTGAACCGTCCAACGTCGCCCCTGTTATTGCAGCGATCACAAATTTATCGGTCCAATATGGATCAAGCCGAGGTAGTCCAATGGAACTGCCGCAGCTTAGTAAGTAAAAAAAGCGATATTATTTACCTAATTAATAAATTTAAACCAAATATCTTCATCCTCTCTGAGACATGGTTAAAACCTAATTCCGTATTTCGGATTAGGGGGTACTCATGTCTCAGAGAGGATCGCCAAGACGGGTATGGCGGTGTTGCCATACTCATTGAAAACTCTCATTCTTTTAAAACTATTTCCCTTCCCCCACATAATCCTAACTATTCTATTGTTGCTGTTTCAGTTAATAACATATGTTATGTGTCTGTATATATTCCGCGGCCTTCTGCCATTATATTAAATGAAATAAGTTCATTGCTATGTGTCCTCCCAAAACCTTTCATGATTTTAGGAGATTTTAATTGTCATCACCGATCTTGGGGTAGTTCTATTTCCAATTGTCATGGTGAATATCTATTAGAAATAATTGATAATAATAATTTGTGTTTGCTGAATACTGGTTGTCCCACCAGACGCACTAGTCCTGACGAGGGCACTAGCGCTATAGATTTATCAATATGTACACCTAATTTAGCGTCAGAACTATCTTGGTATACTCTTTCATCCACCTTCGGTAGTGACCATTTTCCAATCATCATAAGTTCTCCAAATAAGTCTCTTTCCGTTATTCATAAACCTCGCCTGAAATACAAAATTAAAGATAAAGGAGATGATTGGGATAAATTCAAATTGTGCGTGGAAAGTAAATATTTTGAGCTTCCTAATATTTCTGAAAGTAATATTAATAGTTGTTCCGAGGCCCTCGCAAAAGTTATATTGTCTGCCGCAGATCAAGTTTTCCCTCTTAAGAATTCGGCATCGGGCCAAATTCCATCACCACCTTGGTGGGACAATGATTGTACTCTTGCTGTTAAAAAACGAAAACAAGCTGAAAAGAATTATAATAACGACATGTCTATTACAAATTTTGAAATTGTTTCTAAATTAATTATTGATACCAAGAAGTTACTAAAAGATAAAAAAATTAAGGGTTGGAGAAGATTTTGTCATTCTATCTCTCCGATGTCTCATCCCTCTACTGTATGGCAAAACATCAAACGATTTAAATCAGGTATGTCTAACACTAATCATTGTCCCATGCCTCCTTCTCTAAACAACTCTTACTTAAACCACCTAGCACCTGCATCTGTTGCTCCATCTCCGCTGTCTTTATTTATTCCGATTCCTCGATTAATTCCTGATACAGAACCTAATCTTAACTCGATCTTTACCATGAGGGAACTGAAGGGGGTACTTTCCCATCTTCATGATTCTGCTCCTGGTGAAGACGGCATTCCTTACTCATTTATATGTAATATGGGAGATAACTATCTTTCGTATTTCCTCAATTTAATTAACTCAGTAATGATGTCTGGCACGGTTCCTCATTCTTGGAAATCTCAAATAGTGATACCAATATTGAAGCCTAATAAATTACCTTCATCCCCGAAGTCATACCGCCCCATAGCTTTGTCTTCAGTAATTGCAAAAATCGCTGAACATCTTGCCAAAAACCGCCTAGAGTGGTTCGTAGAATCTCACGGCTTTCTTGCAAACTCTCAGTATGGTTTCCGTAGAGGCAGAAGTACTTTGGATAGCCTGAGCATTTTTGTGACGGATATTCGCCTAGCCTTCACTCATAATAAATCTGTTGTTGCAACATTTTTAGATGTAAATTCTGCATACGATAGTGTTCTTTTACCAATTCTAAAAGAAAAGTTGCAATCGTTACATGTTCCTTCTATGCTTTGTAACTTTATACTTAAAATGCTCTATGGCAGGTCAATTAAACTAGATAAGTCTAATGAAATCAGAATAGTGTGGAAAGGTTTACCTCAGGGCTCCGTCATTAGCCCATTGCTTTATAATATTTATACCTATGACTTAGAAAATGCAATTAACAGCTCCGTAAATGTCCTTCAATATGCAGACGACCTTCTATTGTATTATTCTGATCGTTCAATTGACAATGCATGTTCTCACATGACATCGGCTTTAAATAGCTTAAAAATATGGATGGATGACAATGGTCTTGAACTTTCGGTCAATAAAAGTAATGTGGTCTTATTTTCTAGGTCACGCAATCTTCCGCCTGTTAATATTTTGTATAACGAAGAACCAATACCTGTACAAAGTGAGATAAAATTTTTAGGATTAGTTTTGGATTCTAAACTAACATTTCTTCCTCATTGTGACTATGTTGCCACAAAATGTGAACGGCTACTTAACATTATTCGATGCCTCTCTGGTGTTTGGTGGGGTGCACATCCTGCATCTTTAAGGCTTGTCTACAACGCTCTGATAAGAAGCGTCATAGATTATGGCTCTTTTTTGTTGGAGCCTTGTAGCATAGCCGGATTGAAGAAGTTGGATGCCATTCAAGCCAAAGCTCTAAGAATTGTAACAGGAGCCATGAAATCTAGTCCAATTATTGCTCTACAGGTAGAATGTGTTGATCCTCCTTTTCATTTACGTCGGCAATACCTCTCCGATAAATTTATTTTCCGGTCACTTAGATTCTCCAAACACCCTATATTTAATAAACTGCAAATATTATCAGAGCATTTTACATCAAGACCTAGCTATTGGTTACATAAATCTTCACCTTGTTTAATAAATAGCTGGAAAAGATTTGTGAATTTGCAGGCACCTACGCACAAAATCGCAAATCTACCGATTTATAATGTTAGTTATGAAAGCCTGATCCATTCTCCTGACATTATTTACAGTACTGGAATTGATAAAAAAGACCCCAATGCAAATTGTCATTTTAATTCTTTTGTTCAAAATAGATGGAATGGATGGCATCATATTTATACTGATGCATCCAAGCATAAATCTTCCGATTGTGTTGGTGTGGGTGTCTATCACCCTCAGTACAAAATCGTGCAAAAAATTAAATTCCCTCCTGAAACTTCTTCTTTCACTGGAGAATGCTTCGGTATATTAAAGGCATTAGAATACATCTTATTAATGAATCTCCACAAAACAGTAATATTTTCTGACTCTCTAAGCGCCTTGCAATCATTAGCTAAATTTCCATTTAAATCACAATCATATGTTCCTATAATCATTGAAGCGAGATATAAACTTTATCAATGTTCACTCCGAGGATACTCTGTTTCTTTCACTTGGATTCCAAGTCATTGTGGCATTAAAGGCAATGAAATGGCAGATAGGTTGGCTAACGAAGCTATTTTGTGTGGAGATGTCTTTCCATTTATTAACTATTACCATGACCTTACAAGTTTACCAAAAGTTTTCTTAGTGGAATCCTGGAGTAATTGCTGGGTAAATAGTGCACAACATAAGGGTAAACACTATTTTCAGATTTGTCCTAACATCGTTTCTAAGCCCTGGTTCAGTTGTATTAATCTTAACAAAAAAGTTACTTCGACAATAATAAGAATGCGCTTGGGCCATGTTTGTAGCCCATTGCATCTTTCGAGACTGCATATTGTGGACTCTCCTACCTGCGCTTGCGGGGAGGATGTGGGGGATTTAAATCATATTATGTTTTCTTGTTCGCAATACGATAAATCGTCATTATTTAAGTCTTTGACTACACTTAAAATTCCGTTTCCTACCAATATTTTCTGTCTTCTTCATAATGCAGATCCTAATGTATATATGGCAATAGCTGAATATATTATTACTAATAATATTAAATTGTAAATATGTATGTAAAATTGTATTTAATATCTTTATTCTGTGTATATATTATTTATATTCCAATTATCCTTAGTTTTCATATTCCTAAATACTTACCCACTCACCTGATCCTTTCCGGTAAAATCGTCATCGTTATTCCCCTATTATTTACATTTCCTATGGTTTCTCCGCTTTAGTAGAAAACCGAATATGTACATAAATAATAAGTCTACGAAACAACAAAAACAAGACGCTGGCAAATGCACAACGTGCGACGCCAAACACCTCATAAAGAGGGGAAAAAAAAAAAAAAAAAAAAAAAACTGACCAAAGACCATTGAGATGTCATTCCTCAATGCCAAAGACGAAGTATTTATATCTTTGTAACTGACGAAATTATGTACTTCGTCCTCAGAGTAATTACTCTGAGACTTCGTCTTTGCTGACGAATATCACAGAAGAATTACTGGCTAGAGCAAAGACGAAAGGTGCGGGCCGAGACGTGCCAACAATGAATACGAAACTTTGTGTGCAAACAAGTGGTCTGAATGAAATATGCACAATATGCACGCTTACAGGCATGACTGTTGATTTCGACCGACCGTGAGCTTATCTTTGGTGAGCATGATGCCATATAGAAGCTATTATTGTTTAATCTGTGATGCCAACTGTCAAAGAGAACAATACCGTGTAATGTAATGTGAATATGTCAATCAAAATAAAAGTAAATAGTAATTATTAGGAAGTAAATTTCACAGTATAGTATTTTTCTTTGAGTAAAACCACAACAAAAAACAATTTCGACTCTGTTAAAATAGTAATTATCATGAACGAAATTATAGTTCAAGCAGTTTCCCTGTTTCTCGAAAGCGATGAAAATTTTTCGAGTGGTAGGCTCTGGCCGTGGTTGTAATACCACCCACCGAACAAAGCCATGCCGTCAAGCGACCTAGTCGTGTTTCCGGATGATGTTCGGTGAACTATCGGGGAGACGGGTCTGAGCGGCCGCTCAACTGTCGTCTCTCTCTAGATCTATGTGCTCCATCTTAGGCCACACCATCGCTTCACATCAGGCGAGATAGTGGCCAAACATAGATCTATTAAGCGTAAAAAAAAATCATCATCTTAATATATTGGATTCATCATCATCATCATCAAGTAGTGAAAAAGAAGAAGACGCAATAAATTTGTACGCTACGCTACTTTGTAAAATATAAAGACAAGCCAAAATGAGTCCCGTTTCATGCTCACAGCGCGAATGACGTAGAGTACACACGGCGCACACGCGCGGGTCCATGAGCGAGGTATGCGCCGAGTAGTGACGTCATTGATGACATCATACCTATTGACGTGCAAACGTTTTACGCTATTGGCACTATTCGAAACGTCTGTGAGCGTGCTTTTGGTACCAAAAGCATGAATCGGACCGTTCCCAAAGTATATAATCTTCGAGTAGACAGCCAAACGGAGTCGACACGACAGGCCTACCCCTCTCGCCAATTTTGCCAAACGTCAAGGACAAAAAAATCCACGACGTTATATAAAACTAGTTGACGCGCATCACGCGCCATTCACCAACTGTCATAGCGGGCGAAAGAGCTCTTAAAAAAATGCCAAGTTGCAGCATATATTTGTGCAAAAAAATTTCAATAACATCAAACTACACCAAGGATAACGTAACTTTTCATCTGTATGTATTTTTGTATCTAATAATGCACTAAAATAGCGAAAATTTGAAAATTATTGTCAGTCACATAAACTCACATAGTGTTGCAAGTAAATCGAAAAAGTTATATTTCGGATAAAATTTTTAGCTTATTTTCATGTATCTAGGCGGCCAAAGCTCTGTTTTCCTGCACGTTATAAGAAAGTCAAATGAAACTGAAACTATTAATAAATATTGTTTTACATTACAATTTTATATACCTACATGTTATTATTTTGAATAATTGTTGACTCGAAAACTGCAGATTTTAATTTGGTTTTCAGCGTTTAGTATTATAAGTTCCAGCTCTGATTATAGGGTATACAGGTGTGGCAAAAATTTGGGACCTGCAGGGTAGTTACCTTTTCTCTTGCATTGAGAAAGTTTTGTCCTTAGAGTGGAGATAGATAGATAGATAGATAGATAAACACCATTGAGGTCTTACACTATAGAGGGATAATTACGAAGTTTTCCGACCTAAAAAAGGATAGCGCTATACAACAGGCTCTTATAAAGAACGAGGTAGAACTATTATCATATTGTCTCTATCGCGTAACCCATTTTCTTAACATTGGCCATGACATGTTAAGTCAAAATAGTGGCCCGGCAGGGTCGGCTTGTGGTTTTTTAATTTGTGTTGTGGTATTTTTTATTATTTTTAAGTGAATCTTTGTGAATGTGTACTAGAAACAATTTAGAATTAAATGTGAAAAAATATTCGGGTGTTCCATTCATGGTGAAGTGAAAATTGTACTGAAAGATTAAGTTTTCAAACGTTTGTGTTTTTCTTGTGTTTATTGATGTTTTTCGGTAACTATAATTTATGTGGATGTAACTATACATCGGGTTCGACAATTAGAACCTGCATTTGGCTTGATATATTCAGTTTTCGGTGTTATTTTGTTAAAACAACATTGACCAGTTTCGTGTGTCAGTGTGGCCATCGTATAAACATTTCAGTACCCATTACGTCGGGTAACAAATTGCATATTTGTGTAAAATGTTAAATGTATTAAAATTGTGCATTCTTAAACCATTTAATTAAGATATAGGTAATAAAAGTAGTTAATGATTATAGTTTTTGTTTAATTTGAAATTAAAAAGTTAAAGTTTAGTAAGAAGAGAGTAGAATTGTTTTAATAGTAAAGGCATTCGCCTCTTATGTAAGAACATATGTTGTAAATAAGTTCTTATTTTGTGTAATAAATTTATCTTACAGGTCCTTGCTGTCGATTACTATGGCCAATCATCCAATTCCATTGATGGATCACAATCCTACAATAAAAATGTAAGCAACGAATCTCGGATTTCTAATCCTAATTAACACCACATAGTGAGAACGAGTTCATGAACGTAAACTTCATCATCATGTGAACGTCAAGGCTGTTCAGGACACAAAAGGACAAACCGTTTCGGGTTAGTGTAGTGAATTGACAGTTATGTATAGTTAGTGCTATCCAATACGGTGGTATGGTCAATGTAATAATTGACTTTCATAAGTACGTCTGTGATCTACTCCGACAGTATGACATTTAACTGAGACACTATGCTATTTAGAATACTTCAAGTGTTTTTTTTAACATTGTGTTTATCTATCTACCTATATCCTAAGTATCAGTTGTGCTGCAGTCTTGTAAATTATGTCAAAATACTAGTTCTTCTATTGTAAATTTTACCTGTATGGAAATAATTAATGTATGTATATTGTATAAATGTGTCATATATTTTATTTGATTATTTTATTTACTTGACTGGTTTAATCCTAGATAAAACCTGGTTAACAATAAAATATTAATGATTGCATAAGAAGCATACCGTAAGGAAATATAGTTACCGCAATGTCATTCGAGCTCTGAGTTGTATCGCCGCCACTATAGCTTCAGAAAGTCGTAGGTAGTTGGTCTGTAAAAGGTAGGAAATCTATACTATTATTCTGTGGCCACGCTAGAATGTATTCATCACTCGGCCACCTAAAAGAGACCTTCACCTTTTGATCTGTTTACAGGAGTCTATCATAAAAAGTAATTTCTAGATTTTTCGACAACATATGCATATTCCCTATTTCCCTATTCTTCACTCTGGGGTACAGAATAGTACAGATGTCCTACCTTTTACAGACCAACCACGAACTTCAGAAGTTATAGTGGCTGCAATGCAACGCAGAACACGTTATATTTTCATTCAAGCGAATGGGAGAATTTTTCATAGGTATGGTAAACACTCCAAAATTACTGTCAAAAAACTATTGCTTTCCAAAAGTGTTACGCTGTCGAGGACTCTATAGTGTCATTCCTCAATGATAAACACTTTATTATTCACCTTAAAAATAGAGATAAAGTACAATTCAAATGTTTACAGTGGTGTAACAATGGGCGGTCTTATCGCTTAAAGCGATCTCTGGAGAAAAAATAAACAGAATTTTTGGTATTTTAAAAATTTTGCTGCACTTGTATACATCAAAACCTGTTGGGTTGGTGGTTGGCGCTCTCATATGGGAGGTCTTGCGGAAATGGTCTTTGAAAAAAGACGACTATATTGTCTGTCGTCTACGCAGGCGAAGTCGCGGAAAAAAATTACTGTAATGAGTAACTAATGAGAATGACCTAATCGAAAATAGGCACTTATATTATTTGAACAATAGCAACACAGTTAAAAAACCGGAGTGAAATTAGTGCTGGGACAGAACCAATTTAGATATCGATAAAAACTATATGTTTAAAAATATGTCGATAAAAATACAATTGTTGTATTACACTTTTATGACGTTTAAAAGTGCATCGTGCCTGTTTAAATGATATTTGACTTTGACTTCTATTACAGTTCAAAATATGTTAATGACATTAAGCTTTGGGTATGCTCAAAACATTCAAAATACCAACCTTTCTAGTTACTTTATGTCCTGATATTTAAGCTTGCACTTCAGTATTATAGTTAATTCACTGATTTTAAAATGACTATATTAAGAGCCCACACTACCCCAGCTCAAATCAAAATGCTCCCACGCGACGGCCCGTCAACTCGTAGCTACAGTCGCAACTATCTCGCTCGCACCTAGTAGGTACGTTGTGCGGCCGAGCGGGAGCGAGTGCCGGAGCGCGTCTGAACCAACACAGCGGCTGTCGCGGACGTGTAGTTTTCCACGCAATATTTCGGTATTAAATTTCTAACAAAATAAAAAATAACATTATTTTAAATTGAATACATAAGATACACGTATTATATTAGTTCAGATTTGTGTAAAAAGTTTCATTATAATAGGTCAAGTATTAACTGTATACTGCTTTTTATTTACAAAATTTAAGTGGGAAGTTTGTGAATTTTTTGTATCGAGACTTTTTTTAGTAATCGTGTTTTTACAACGTATGGACATCAGAGTATATCCTCAACTATACTATATATTTTTTTCAACACGATTGATTCAATACTATTATTGATATGCAACTTCAAACGCGAACGGTAAAGCAGTTTTGAGGTAGTGTGCAGTCTTAAGCCATTTTTTACCAAAAATATCAGTCAAAAATTGTTTTTCATAACTGTGTTCCAAAATACAATTTTGACATTTGTTTGTTTACTGTATATGCGGCGACATCTGCGATAAAGTTTGCCTGTTCTTCCCTATAGGGTAGAAATAATGGAAGAAAGTATTGCAAGAACTATTGTGCCTCGCTAGAATGCTTCTCTAAAGAAGCATATAAATATACAGCAATAGTTCTTGCAACGTTATTTCACGTTATTGCAAGTTTAATTTTAAATCATCGCCTATAGTAATTACATAGACTATCATTATCGTTAGTAATTACATAAAAGACAAAGATGCATGGAACATTCCGCTTGGCAGACAAGTAGCCAACTGGCACATACAAAAACAAACATAAAATATGGTATATTTTATGTTTGTTTTGTTTGTTTAGTCATTGTAATAATTAACGTTCATAAGTGCGTTTGTGATGCCAAAAAATAATAAAGAACTTTCGAACTAACTTTCATAGTTATTATTCTCTTGAGCAACAGAATATGTCATTCAAATGAACAAAAATCTGTTTTATTTTATTTTTTTGTGTCTTCCATGCTTTAGCAGAGTTTATCGATAACACAATATCGATAGTATCAAGCATGAAGTAGTTTACGTGATTGACGTTTAAATATCGTGTACCGATAGAACGTCTCTGTGTGTGATTGTGATTGTGTGCATAAAATTTAAGCTAGTGTTTGCTTCTTTTGTTGTGTGCGTGCATAGCGACGTGATTGAAAAATGCGTTAGTAGTGATCATTTAATTGTGAGCGTTTCCTCGTCCCCCACCGAAAATGACAGACTTTTTGTAATGGGAATGAGTGCGCGTCACCAATCCAGGCTGGATACTTTATCTGAGTATATAATATGTACTTTATCTTTGGGCTTCATTCCTCAATGTTTGGGCTAGAGCATTGAGGAATGACACAGACCTCAATGGGCTAGAGTTTAAGTACTTCCTAGTCTGTGAGTATATGTTCCTTCAAAATACTATATTTTATCTTTGTGTTCACCAGTTAAACTCAAAGATTTGTCTTTGACTGAACGCCCCTTTTGACAACGACAATGTCAGTCTGACATTGACATTTTGACATTGACGTTTCTAAGCTAGAGCTGCCGTGTAATGTTTTGTTTTTCTCGCAAATGTTAATAATTTCTCTAAAGCCATGGACTCCAGCGATAATCTGGACGACAAGGACAGCGGGCCTGAAGTCCAGATCAATTTTCCTAGCTCTGTGATGAGTAGAATCGAAGAACTGATGGGTGGAACGGAACAGTTCGATAGTGATGAAGTATATCGTTATTTTATTAATTTTCCCAGCATTTATAGACATAATTCTACAGTTTTCACACTATTTTACATATAAATGTCATATTAAAGCGATTCACATTCATATATAAAACAGATACTCACCTGAAAATCCTATATCTTAATAGTAGTTTCGGTCATAATTTTTACATATTTCTCCCACATAATTCGACTCTATTACAACTTCGATAAAGTTCTCACCAGATCAAATTATAAGATTTAATTATTTTTTTTGTGTAACTTAATGGAAGGAAAGTAGGGAGGCCTTTGCCCTGCAGTGGGACGATATGGGCTGAATATAATAATAATAATAATAACTTAATGACGAGACGAGCTGGTCGTTTGCCTGATGGTAAGCAATACGCCAGCCCATAACAATAACAGCACCACCCAGAACTTTGTTTTGCAAAATCCTGCGCGGCGCTGTACTGCGCTCGTCACTCTGAGACAATTAGCTGTTGAGTCTCATAATGCCCAGTAATTTCGCTGGCTACAATGCCCTTCAAGCCGGAACACAGTAATGCTTGTGCACTACCGCTTGGCGGTTGAATAACTGGCAAAGCGGTGGTACCCACCCAGACGGCCTCTCGCATACGAGAAACCTACCACCAGTAAATAAAACCAGTAAATAGTAAAGTAATTATTTTAAATCTTCAGAAAATAGAAAAATTATGTTGCTTGAGCAGGGCTCATACCTGCGTCTTCGGAATACTGTCCCGACAAACAAACTTGTTATCAAATTTAGTAGCTATGATATTGTATATATAAGCTGTTTGTTGACTGCACTGAGACTTCGTGCCGGACACATTCCATGCAACAAGTTTTCGTTTTTAATGAGGAAATCCCCATCACCCAATTATCCAGAATGTAATAAAATTGATGACATATACCATATCCTAATGGAATGTGTCCGGAATGAAAGTATCCGAAACCAATGTAATTTACAGTTGCCTGAAATAGGTGGTTGTAACAGCATTCTGTCCGAGCCTGAATCAGATTCGGCCAGAATGTTGTACAAATTAATAAACCAATAGTGCGATGAATTTTTATATATTATAGTTAAGCCTACCAGGGCGGCATATTCGCACAAGCGAAAAAGCCCTTTATAATAGATTAAAAAAAAAAGCTGTTTGTTTGCCTAGAATAAATAAATAAATTAACAGCCAGCTGTACTGCTGCACTGAATGTAACCAGAATTTTAAGTCAATGTTCGAATTTGCCTACCACATCCAAGCATGCACATGACAGTCGATGAAACCAGGGTCGGCATCATTAGTCACGACAGAGAGAATATCATCAAAAATGTGGAACAAAACTAGCATGTAATCAAATAATTAGACCACTAATATTATAACAAACCAATATACTATACCATAATAATACTATAACAGTAATAGCATATAATCAAATTTGTTACCAGTTCGATGCAGTAGCGTACATAAACAAGATATTCCCAACGGAGCAGTCGCTGTCGGGCGTGGAGGGCGCGGCGGCGCGCTGTGAGTTCCGGCTGCAGGGTGTGGAGCAAGACATCCGGCGGCTCGTGCGCGCGCAGGCGCAGCAGCGCGATGCCGGACAAAAGTCACTGCTCCAAGCGCAGGCCTGCATCGCTGAGCTGGCTTTACAGGTCTGTTTTATGTTATTGAATAATTAAATAGATGATTTTCAAGCAGTCACCCAAAATTCTTATTTAAATAAAAATACCTTTCATTCATATTAGAAGTCTTCATTATTCCAGGTAGCAGACATAAACAAGAAAGCAGAACGCAGCGAGACAATGGTCCGTGAGATCACATCAGAGATCAAACAGCTGGACTGTGCTAAGTCCAACTTGACTGCCGCCATCACCGCACTCAACCATCTGCACATGCTGGCGGGAGGCGTGGACCAGCTGCAGGCCATGACGGAGAGTCGGCAATACAAGGAGATTGCTTTGCCGATGCAAGCTATTATGGAGGTGAGGCGATACTTGTACCTAAAATTGATCTTTCTTTTTAATGTAGCGTAGACGAGACGAGCTCCTCGTTCACCTGATGTTAACCAATATGCCTGCCCATTAGTAAACATTAACCATACATAAATAATAATAATGATAATACATACGCGCAACAATTACAAACATAAATAAGTAAAAAAAAAAAAATATTGATGCTCTTTCGTGCTAACATAATTTCATAATTTATAGTTCATGGTGTCAAATAACCTATTGAAAAAAGAAAAAAAACATGAACCTTATGATCCCCCACAGGTCCTCCAGCACTTCGAGTCGTATCGCGACATCCGCGAGCTGAGCGCGCTGCGCGACCGCGTGCACGCCATCCGCACGCAGCTCGCGCAACAAATACTCGCAGACTTCAAGCAACCCTTCACAGGTACGCACGCAGCTCGCGCAACAGATACTCGCAGACTTCAAGCAACCCTTCACAGGTACGCACGCAGCTCGCGCAACAGATACTCGCAGACTTCAAGCAACCCTTCACAGGTACGCACGCAGCTCGCGCAACAGATACTCGCAGACTTCAAGCAACCCTTCACAGGTACGCACGCAGCTCGCGCAACAGATACTCGCAGACTTCAAGCAACCCTTCACAGGTACGCACGCAGCTCGCGCACAGATACTCGCAGACTTCAAGCAACCCTTCACAGGTACGCACGCAGCTCGCGCAACAGATACTCGCAGACTTCAAGTAACCCTTCACAGGTACGCACGCAGCTCGCGCACAGATACTCGCAGACTTCAAGCAACCCTTCACAGGTACGCACGCAGCTCGCGCACAGATACTCGCAGACTTCAAGCAACCCTTCACAGGTACGCACGCAGCTCGCGCACAGATACTCGCAGACTTCAAGCAACCCTTCACAGGTACGCACGCAGCTCGCGCACAGATACTCGCAGACTTCAAGCAACCCTTCACAGGTACGCACGCAGCTCGCGCACAGATACTCGCAGACTTCAAGCAACCCTTCACAGGTACGCACGCAGCTCGCGCACAGATACTCGCAGACTTCAAGCAACCCTTCACAGGTACGCACGCAGCTCGCGCACAGATACTCGCAGACTTCCAGCAACCCTTCACTTGATGGTCGGATGCGATATTCCCACTGATGATGCTGGGACTTTCTCACAAAGAAAGAGAGTTTGGGCCATAATCCTCCAGACGGAGCCAGTGCGTGTTGGCGGATGGAAACTTATTAGAACGCAGCTGAGATGGGATTTGAACCCTAGTTTGTCAAATCAAAAGCGCAGGTTGCCAGTCGCTCAGTCGCTCTAATACTTGAAGTATTTATCTTTCTATTGTTTATTAAATATTGTGTGTAAAATAACTCGTTTTGCGCCCTTGTTGAGTAATGTGGTATTGTATTTACAGCGGGCAGTAAAAGCACGGTGTCTCATCGCACATTGGCTGAGGCGTGCGGCGTCGTCGATATCTTAGACCCGAAGGTGAAGCAAGAACTGTTGAAGTGGTTCATCAATATGCAGCTTCAAGTGAGTTAATATTTTACAAAAATGCATAGGCTTGAAAAACTCTACATACATTTCTAAAAATAAATTATTCTATTTCTAACAGGTAGGTGCCTTAAAGACTCTTGTTCAAAAAGTCAACCTTTATCCTTGCCTCCTGTTGTTGTGGCCGGCAGGAGAGAGAGCAAACTAACATATTGGTTATGTTCCAGGAGTATTCGCACCTGTTCTCCGCGGAGCAGGAGTGCGCGTGGCTGTCGCACGTGGAGCGGCGCTACGCGTGGCTGAAGCGGCACCTGCTCGCGTTCGAGCAGTCGCTGGGCGCCGTGTTCCCGCACCACTGGCGGCTCAGCGAGCTCATCGCGCAGAGGTTCTGTGAGGTATGGAAGTATCCCGACACGCGGCTGAAGCGGCACCTGCTCGCGTTCGAGCAGTCGCTGGGCGCCGTGTTCCCGCACCACTGGCGGCTCAGCGAGCTCATCGCGCAGAGGTTCTGTGAGGTATGGAAGTATCCCGACACGCGGCTGAAGCGGCACCTGCTCGCGTTCGAGCAGTCGCTGGGCGCCGTGTTCCCGCACCACTGGCGGCTCAGCGAGCTCATCGCGCAGAGGTTCTGTGAGGTATGGAAGTATCCCGACACGCGGCTGAAGCGGCACCTGCTCGCGTTCGAGCAGTCGCTGGGCGCCGTGTTCCCGCACCACTGGCGGCTCAGCGAGCTCATCGCGCAGAGGTTCTGTGAGGTATGGAAGTATCCCGACACGCGGCTGAAGCGGCACCTGCTCGCGTTCGAGCAGTCGCTGGGCGCCGTGTTCCCGCACCACTGGCGGCTCAGCGAGCTCATCGCGCAGAGGTTCTGTGAGGTATGGAAGTATCCCGACACGCGGCTGAAGCGGCACCTGCTCGCGTTCGAGCAGTCGCTGGGCGCCGTGTTCCCGCACCACTGGCGGCTCAGCGAGCTCATCGCGCAGAGGTTCTGTGAGGTATGGAAGTATCCCGACACGCTGAAGCGTAGCCTAATTCCCTAGATACAAGGAATCCTGCGGGAGCCGGGATCTATGTATGTGATCGTAGATGAGCGGTTAACAAACAGATTTTCAAATCCGCTTGGGCCGTCTACATTGGCAGTGATTCGAGACCATTACGATGGAAGAATAATTCTACGCTAAACAATCACGCCGCCTTTTCTAACCTACATGTGATCCTATCACTTTATAATTATATATATGTACATATATATATATATATATATATATATATATATATATATATATTAATATAATATAAAACTGGAAGACCATCACTGACTGACTGACTGACTGACTGACTGACTGACTGACTGACATATTGACAGAATTGATCTCCGACTTGCCGTTATGGTGGGGGGGAGTGTTTGGTACGGTTGTATAGAGGGTGTTTTGAAACCAACCAGAAAAATCCGAAATCACCAGAAAGTGGTTTCCTCGATGGAACTGCTCAGGGGATCTCGGAATAGCCATAGATAAATAGAGGCCATAGAAAAAAACATGGCTGCCATACAAAATAAAAATGTAAATAACTTTTAAACGGTAAGAGATAGGTATAGGGTGCTCGACCAAATGTCATAGAGGGCGATGGGGGAAATTTGGAAAAGTTGGAAAAATTAAAAAAAAAGAAAAAAAAATGGCGGCCATTTTGAAAGTTGCTCCGATCCGACTGAAATTTTGCATCGGGGGGTTTTTGGGGTCGTAGATAACGATTATGAAAAAAAAATGTAGATTCCGCCTTTTTTCAAGATGGCTGCCATACAAAAGTTTTTTTTCCGGAAAAATAAGCCAAACAAAACTTTTGAACCGTATTCGATAGGAAGCGTCTATAAAAAAAAAGCAACACCCCTCCACGCGAGCTGCTTTAGCAGCTCGCGCACGCCACAAAATCACTTGGATTTCGCCATTTTTCAAGATGGCCGCCATACAAAAGTCATTTTTTCAGAACAACTGAACTTAAATAACTTTAGAACCGTAATCGATAGGGAGCTTTTATAAAAAAAAGCACAACCCCCCCCACGCGAGCTGCTTTAGCAGCTCGCGCACGCCACACAATCACTTGAAATCCAGCTTTTTTTCAAGATGGCCGCCATACAAAAGTTTGATTTCAAAACAAAAAAGGTAAACAAAACTTTAGAACCGTAATCGATAGGAAGCTTTAAAAAAAAACAGCAGCCACCCCCCCACGCGAGCTGCTTTAGCAGCTCGCGCACGCGGCGAAATACTAGTATATATATATATTTTGATGTCATTTATTTAGTATATCTCAACGTACTTTTGCTCAAAGCGTAGCTGCACGCCCACTATATTTCTTTCACGACCTGGAAGACTGGTAGATAATGCTAAATAGCATTAAGTCATTCCTTGTACCATTTTTGTGCAAAACTATTAAATAACTAAATAAATATTTAGTTTTTAAAGAATTTGTTTTTATTTTAGTTTTTAATTCCTTGCACGACGTCTCCACCATCTTATAAAGTTTCGTAACATTACGATTGACTAATTATTTTTACGTTACTGGAAAATTCCAACTCTGCCACAGAATAATTAATAGTACACAGCTTTATCCGCCAACCGACACTAAGCTCAGATCACCTCACTCTTTCTCACACACTCTTCATTGACTAATGAAGAGGCTTTCCTTCCAGATGACGTGTTCAGAGCTGAGCAGCATCATGTCGTCGCGACGTAACGAGGTGGACGTCAAGTTGCTGCTGTACGCCATACAGAAGACGTACAATTTCGAGTTGTTACTGCACAAGCGGTTTGTGGGTGAGTCACGTACAACTTCGAGTTGTTACTGCACAAGCGGTTTGTGGGTGAGTCACGTACAACTTCGAGTTGTTACTGCACAAGCGGTTTGTGGGTGAGTCACGTACAACTTCGAGTTGTTACTGCACAAGCGGTTTGTGGGTGAGTCACGTACAACTTCGAGTTGTTACTGCACAAGCGGTTTGTGGGTGAGTCACGTACAACTTCGAGTTGTTACTGCACAAGCGGTTTGTGGGTGAGTCACGTACAACTTCGAGTTGTTACTGCACAAGCGGTTTGTGGGTGAGTCACGTACAACTTCGAGTTGTTACTGCACAAGCGGTTTGTGGGTGAGTCACGTACAACTTCGAGTTGTTACTGCACAAGTGGTTTGTGGGTGAGTCACGTACAACTTCGAGTTGTTACTGCACAAGTGGTTTGTGGGTGAGTCACGTACAACTTCGAGTTGTTATTGCACAAGTGGTTTGTGGGTAAGTCACGCTCTTAGCGATAAGTCTACCTTTGTACGATACGATACAAAACTTTTTACTGTATTTCTTTCAGGCTGACACAATCTTGTGTGCTGTAATATCTAGTTTTTAAATTGTAGCGTCGTATTAAGTCGAGTCCCACAGTGTCCAGTGCCCTAAAAGGCCCAGTATTTATTTTAACATCTAATGAAATCAAAACTATCGATACAGATGGACAAAAACAATAATTATTGCTTGTCATTTGAAAACCACGTTCAGATATTCGTATTAATTTTGAAATCACCATATTCGACGTTTCTTCATTGTAGGCACAGATCTCGGCGCAGACGTCACGAGTCCGACTGAAAAGCAAACCAACTTTGAGGAGAGCAAAGACGTAAGTACTTTAGTTCGTGTTATCTTCACAATCATAAAACTCATTTAGTATGCTTGATGGAAAGCGCCACGCCTGCACATTACTATTGCAGTACCGCATACCAGAATTTTCGAATAGCACTGCATTGCGCTCATTACCCCGAGACATTAGATATTAAGTTTCATACGCCCAGTAATTTCGCAGTAACTCAGTCATAATGACATCGTCCCCAGTACGCGCCGGAAGACATCCCGATCCCGGCGACGAGCGGCGCCTCCCCGTGGGCGGGGCTCATCGGCGCCTGCTTCGAGCCCTACCTGTCGCTCTACATCAACAGTCTCGACGCCAACCTGCGCGCGCTCATGGACACTTTCATACAGGTTGGACACTTTCATAAAACTTGGACACTTTTGTACAGGTTGGACACTTTTTTACAGGTTGAACACTATTGTTTAGGCTGTACACTTTAATGACCAAATTATAACAGTGTACGTTACATTAGGCATGACCTTATTATATAAAATTACATAATTAATTATAATCTACTTAAAATGATGAATAGATCTGTCTTCCTGCATTTCGTCAGAAATTCGTTTATTGTTGAAAGGATGTGTTTCGAATAACGCTTTAATTTTTGTTTTAAATTAGACACAACAACAAGACACAACAGTAGATAATTTAGTTAGGTCGAGAGGTAGTTCACTCGTATTATACATATCAAGTTTAAACTCCTTTTAAAATTCCTTGTTTATATGTTTTGGATAACCGAGTCGCAGGCACTTTTTTCCTTATTTCTAGTGTTGTATATATGCTTATCCAATTGTGTCGGTAATTTTTAAAAGATCGTTTTCCATACCTTCCTTCCGTCGGCCGACCGATGCGCTCATCACTTCAACTACAACTTATGGTTCCTCAACATAAAACGGCACTTTACTCGGACTCCTTTACAGTCACTGCTACTCGTCTCTGGAATGGTCTGCCGCCGATTATACGTCAGGCTTCATCGATAGACATGTTCAAATCCAAAGTTTATCGATACTATCTCTCACTTCAAAACAGTAATATAAACTGAGCTTCCTGAGCTACACTGCACCTGTTCATAGTTTATAAATATATGTCTATAATTACAGTTCTCTAGTTTTATTTTGTTATTAAGTATTTATATATTATTATTATTTTCTTGTTATTTTATTATATTTTTTATATTTATTGTTACTGATTTGTATGTATATACACTCGAGAGCAATGAATCCGGGTCACTTAAAGAATGTTAAAAATCTCGGAAACTAAAAATGATAGGTTAATGCAATAAATTGTATTTAATAGACAATGTAATACTCCTTAAATGAAAGTAAAAAAAATATGAGTCACCATACATTTTATTAACACAAAATTACATAAAGAAAAAAACTGCTGATCTCTCCTTAAAACAAAAATAGGAAACATGAAATTTTTGAACTTTATTACGATTTTCTTGAATTTTAATACTTCGTATTGCCTCCTCGTGCTTCCATTACTGCGTTTACGCGGTTTGGCATGCTGTACACCAAGTTCCTTATACGATTTTGGGGAATATTCTCCCATTCCTCTGTGAGAGCAATTTTGAGCTCACGAAGCGTGATTGGGGGAGGGTTTCGTTGTTTTACGCATCTGCCTAGCTCGTCCCAAGCATGCTCGATCGGGTTGATATCCGGGCTGCGCGCTGGCCACTCCATACGAGTAATGTTCATCTCTTGAAGGTAGTCATTCACAATCCTACCTGTATGAGGTCGGGCATTGTCATGCATAAATATAGCATCCTCACCTAAATTGACCATAAATGGACCAACGTGATCATTGAGGATTTCTTCCACATATCTTACGCTAGTTAAAGAGCCGTTTTCTATGATCACCAGCTCTGTGCGACTTTCAGAAGAAATTCCGGCCCACACAAGTACAGACCCACCACCGTAGGCTACTTTTTCTTCGATGCATGCTTGCTTGAATCTTTCCCCTGGTCTTCGATACACTCTGTGTCTTCCATCGTGCTTGTAGAGCATAAATTTTGATTCGTCGGAGAACATAACTTTTGACCAATCTTCAATACTCCAATTTACGTGGCTCTGGGCATATCTTAGTCTCGAAATACGATGCCCACGCTCCAGTTTAGGGCCGTTTGCAGGTCTAAGGGGTTTTAAGTTAGATTCAGCAAGCCGACGTCTTACTGTCCATGCACTTGGGTTACTTCCTCCGAGGCGTCGAAACTGATTGGTGAGTTCAGTTCCTGTGAGAAAGCGATTTCGAAGCATGGTGTTCACCAAGTATCGGTCTTCTCGTGCTGTGGTACACCTGGTTCTGCCCGTTCCTGGTCTGCGTAGGTTAGAACCAGTTTCTTCGTAACGTCGGAGAACTCTTTGTACTGTTGACAGCGACACACCGACAGTCCTGGCTGTATCGCGCTGACTCCGGCCGGTTTCCAGCATTGTAAGTATTCTGGTGCATTCTTCAGGCGTAAGCGACATAATTTCAGCTTGAATAATGAATATAGAGCACTATCAACATGGTTTATGTACCCACATAAATGACAGATTACAAACAAAAGCAAAACCAAATGCTGTAATTTCGTAGTTCCATCTTCGAAAGTGGCCCTTTTTCAAATTTGATTTTTTTATGATATAACTTTACAATAACTAAGAAGTTTTAATACCTTCATTTAAGCAGTATTACATTGTCTATTAAATACAATTTATTGCATTAACCTAGCATTTTTAGTTTCCGAGATTTTTAGGATTCTTTAAGTGACCCGGATTCATTGCTCTCGAGTGTATCTTGTTATTATTTTTGTATGGCCTTTTAATTTTTTCACTATTACTTTATATTTGGTTTGCACTACCATATAAAATCTCCACAGTACACCGAGGTTAACTGGAAGATAATGCTCATTATCATTAAGTTTGTCTATGTACCTACAAATTTGTTTGTGCAATAAAGAATTTTCTATCTATCTATCTATCTAATTTTTAACACTTTCATACAAGTTGGACACTTTCATATAGGTTGGGCACTTTTATACAAGTTGGACTTTCCCTTTTTTTAGGTTAAATACTTTCTACAAATTGGACAGATTTAAACAAGTGGAATACGCGTAGTGGAGTACGCGAGGTCCCGCTTCGCACCGGCTGTATTTAATGAGTCTCTAGTTTAACTTCTGATTTCTGTACTCTAATAATATAATAGAGTATTTTCCAAACACAAAGAAAGAAAATATATTGATTCATGACAATAATCATTGCCATACTAACTTCTGACTTATAAATACATGTCTGTAATTATTTAATTTTATCATTAAATTTTAATTTTTTACCCCTGTGACTATTATTGTATGTCGGTTTTAAATGCACTCCATTGTTAATACATGTCAAGTACCGTATTACGTACCTGCAAGTAGAGGAGTACTCACACGCGACTCTACACGCGTGTGAGTGCGTGTTATACAAGTGTAATGCCATTCGACCCTGAAGTACCAAAATACTGTCTCTAGTGCACATTGGTGATAGGTATGTATATATTATATTCATAAAGAAAAAGGTAGCAAAAGTTACTTCATTTATTGGCCAGTTTTTTGTGGTAACGTCATGTAGCTTCGCCTGTCGGCTGGGTCGGCCATTTTGTGCCACGGTGATGGAACTGATATCCGGTTCAACTTTCGGCTCGTACTATTTTTTTCAGGTGTTTATTTCAATAATGGGTGAATATTTGATGTTTATATATATTGTAGTTAAAGGTCAACAATGACTAACGATGTAAGATTTCATCAATTGATATTGCAAGTACTAGAAAGTGGCCGGATGTTACTCCATTTTGTGTTACAAATGTTAGATGTCCTCTAGAGTTGTTATAGTCAATCGTTAATACGCCACTGCCGCTGTCGGCAGGACGCCGCGGGCGCCGGCGGCGCGCCGGCCGCGCCCGCCGCCGCGGTGGCCGAGGGCGCCGTCATCTCGTCGTGCGCCGACCTGTTCCTGCTCTACAAGAAGTGTCTCGTGCAGTGCGCGCGCCTCACGCAGCGGGAACCCATGCTCGGTACGTGCCCCGCCAGGGATGAGCCGGCGCCGGCTGGTCAGCGCGATGCCTTGGTCCGTGGGAAGGAAATGGGATGACATGCTTACTTTTATCAAAAATAAATTACAATTATTAACATTAACGTCACGCAAGCCTCGCCTTTGTGTTCAGAGCTGGCCGGCGTCTTCCAGAAGTACCTCCGCGAGTACGCCGGCTCGGTGCTGCAGGGCTCGCTGCCGCGCGCCGGGCCGGGCGCCGGCGCCGGCTCCGGGCTGGCGCTCGTCAGCGTGCCGAGCATAGTCACCAACCTGCACACGTTGCTGCGGGACGAGGCGGGGAACGACACCAGGTGCGTATAGCGGAACACGGCGGTCGAGCGACCGCTCACACCCGGCTCTCTGATAGTTTACCGAACATCATTTTTACTCTCAGTCAAGCAATCATTGAACATGATTAAAGTTACGGCTCGAAAGTTTACGTAACTTAATTGAATACAAAACATTCCCAGGTACTCCAAACAAGAAGTATCTAAAATCACGAGCGTCATCACGACGTCGGAGTACTGCCTGGAGACCACGGTGCACCTGGAACAGAAGCTGAAGGAGAAGGTGGCGCCCGAGCTCGCCGGCAGGATCGACCTGGCGCCCGAGCAGGACCTGTTCCACAAGCTCATCTCCAACTGCATCCAGATGTTGGTGCAGGACCTGGAGCTGGCGTGCGAGCCGGCGCTGCAGGCCATGACCAAGATCTCGTGGCTGCACTTCGACACCGTGGGCGACCAGTCCTCGTACGTGACGCAGATCGTGATGCACCTGCGGAACACGGTGCCCGGCCTGCGCGACTGCCTCGCGTCCTCGCGGAAGTACTTCACTCAGTTCTGCATCAGGTTCGCGAACTCGTTCATCCCGAAGTTCATCCAGAACGTGTACCGCTGCAAGCCGATCTCGACGGTGGGCTCGGAGCAGCTGCTGCTGGACACGCACATGCTGAAGACGGCGCTGCTGGAGCTGCCCTCCGCCGGCTCGCAGGTGAGGCGCCCGGCGCCCGCCACCTACACCAAGGTGGTCATCAAACTGATGACGAAAGCCGAGATGATTTTGAAGCTGGTCATGGCGCCCCTGGACGGGAATCTGGAGGGCTTCGTGTCGCAGTTCGTGCAGCTGTTGCCGGAGTGCACCCTGGCCGAGTTCCATAAGGTGCTGGATATGAAAGGCGCCAAGTTGTCGAAGGTGCAGATGGCGTCGTTGGATGCGCTCTTCAAGAAGAGGTGTCGGCCGCAGTGAGGTCACGTGTGTGACCTGGAATGTGAACACGCGATTTAATATTTTTGTTTTTCAGGTTGAAATCTGATTTAGGTGCTTAAGCGCCAAAGTGGCCATGATACTTTCATGATTTACTCGTGGATTCTATACAATTTCGAAACGTTTCATAGTTCCCTCCGCTCACATTCAAACGCCAATCGCAGCGATATCGATACCGCTACCGAATTGCGAAAACGCGCGATTGTGCGATCGCCGATGATGATTAGCATGTGTGCCTGGCTGACGCCTTACTTAACTGATATCTTTATATTGTGGCGAAAGTTATAGTCTGAGATCTCACAGTATGATTCCTACGTCCATTTGTGGCACCTGTTACCGAGTTACGTTTGTGCTGGTTTGTTTGCAAAATACGATCTCAAGAACATTTCATTAATTTATCTAATTTTTTTGCCACAACCTCTTGAACTTGTAAGTTCATAATATATGTTATAAATAATATATCAAATGTCAACATTTTTTTCTTGACACTATTGAAAACGGTTGCCTATTTAAAAGTGGCCGCAAATAGGGTTCTTAAGCAAACCTGTATGCATTCCTTTGACATTATAAAATTGTTATTAGATGTAGGAAGTAGACATCATGCAGTGGGATATCGGACTATTCATTCTATCGATTTGATGATCTTTTTTATTCGTCACATAATTTGAAGATCTGACTCAGCATGTGCTATAATCATACACTTCACATCATGTGTAGTGTATAATCATACACTTCACATCATGTATAGTGTATAATCATACACTTCACATCATGTGTAGTGTATAATCATACACTTCACATCATGTGTAGTGTATAATCATACACTTCACCTGAGGCTGAAATCAGATTTTTTATTCTGAAAATGTAGTATATAAATTAAGTTATCAATTAAGAATGTACTTAAATGTTAATCTAGTTATTGAATCGCCCTTTGTAAAAAAATGAATTTGTGAAAAAGTGATTAAGTTAACATTCCAATAAATTATTATATTATTATTGTATTCTAAATTTCTTATTGGCTACAGTCATAATCATAATCATCATTTATTGATATTATAAATTATATTATGTGTCTTAGATGCAATATCAAATAAATAGTATTTGGCTCGAAGTGTGGTTTCAACTTAGGTACCTGTTTAGGCTCCCCTGATTACTATGCCACTATACCTAATACTTCTCTCAGAACCAATCACAACACACTATAAATCACAATCACACTAATATTATAAATGCGAAAGTTTGTATGTACGTAAGTGTGTTTGTTACTTGTTCACGCTGTAACGACTCAACGGATTTGAGTGAAATTCAAAATGGAGATATCTTATTCTCTCATTATAGCGTCGCCGGTACGAGATAAATCCATAGTACACTGCAATAAAAGTAGTAAAAAGGTGAGCGTCCTGCGTCGCACATATTCTTTTAATAGAAATATATAGGGTAGGGTGGCAAAACCAGGCTTTTGCTAAATATTTGCCTGCTCGTAGGCGTTTTCACCATAGTTTTGCGAGGCGCAACTAAAAATACTGGTGCAAAAATGTTCTTGCTTTAAGGTGCAAGGTGCAAGAGCAAGATCGATGCCTGAAGCATATACCTATAGAAATCTGAAGTTATCAATAGTCTAAAGAAAGGTGAGACCTCAATGAAAGAAAGAGATCGGAGCTCAGAAGGGCTGTGAAATACGTGTATAAACTTTAGCACTATAATCTTTAGAAATGAAAAAAATAACTTAAAAAAGGATTTCCTTTCCTATCTAGATTAGGCGGAATGGTATGTTTACAGTTGCCTTTCCTGTTTAAAAAACGCGAAAATGTAAACAAACTTCAACTGTCAAAGTCAGTCAATCGCCGACAGCGTGCCAAGCGTGCCGCTGTGTCGGCTGTGTTGTGAAAACAATAGAAAATGGTATATTTTCCGGTGAGAAAGTGCTATCATACGGCCAAAGTAACATTACTTGTAATATTAGTGGTAGCTGTATTAGCTTTGTTTGAGCAATGGCGCGGCGGGAAACGAGGCACGCGTGCTTTTTCGGAGTCCGAAGAAGTAGAATTCGAAAAACAGATTCTCGAAGACGAAGCTCGAATCGTGCCCGGGCTGGGAGAAGGCGGGGTAGCAGCGTACCTGACGGGAGAAGATAAGAGGAAAGGCGCGGAGTCCGAGAAGGCACTGGCCATGAACGTGTATTTGAGCGACAGGATCGCATACAACCGGACGCTCCAAGGTAACTGTTTTCGGTGAAACTACATAGTATTTTTGTGGTTTTACTCTAAATTAAATTTTTTGTACTTCCTGTATGAACTGCACCCGTCTTTTCGAATAATTTATGCCCATTTGGCCTTTTTCGAGTTCCAAAATAAAAGCATGAGATGAAAGTTTACCTACTGAGTTTATCAAAGATAAGAAGTGCAGAAAATATTATTACGATATGAAATGGTCAAGGATGCGTGAAATTTAAATTAGTAATAACAATTTCGGATTGTTAATTGTTTTATAAGTAGTTGTATGGAGTTATCAATTATTAATTTGCAGTATAATAAAATTAAAAGTTTATATAGTCATAGGAACCACTATGCAGCAATTAAAACTACATCACTACAAAAGTAAGGCCGTGTCTCAGTGATAGAAATGTAAAACGGTGATGATGATGACGCTTTATACATGTATTATAAAAATATTACTGAAAGTAGTTTCATTCAAAATATTGAAGTGACTGTAGAGGTGGGTTCTCAATGAGTCTCAACCACACAGTGCAGTGCTACCTGATGGGATTATGTCACATGGTAGGACTCATTGGGAACCTCCTGGCAAATCATTGTGACTCAGTGGGAAGAACATATTCCATTACATCAAACTTTTTTTTTCTAGTAAGCATCATACATGGTGCTGCTCGCTATTTTTATTACAATCTACCCATATTATTATTATGCTAATGAGTAATTTAACTTTAATTTAAACTGTTATATAGAATAATACTACAGAATACTAAGGGACATGAGCATCATTCCGCAAAGAAATTTAAACAAATAGCGACTCTTGCTACATTGTTGCTTCTGCTACTAAAAGAATAATTGCCACAATATATGACATGTATGGTGACAACCAGTGAGACGGCTTAAAACAACTAAACAGTTTGAGTTTGTGTAGCACTAGTGAATAAGTGTAATATATATATATATATAATATAGCAATTGCTACTCATAAAGAATATGTATATGAATATAAGGTCTTGCCCTTAATTAGGACAATAAGAAAAGTGTTAATGGACACATTCTTAGTATTATCAGGCCTAGCGCACTCCGCACTGTAGGTACGAAGCTACAAGTACATAGCCGGACACCGACGGCGGGTCGCGTGTCGTTACGCGTGCCGCGTCAGGAGAGATAAGAGCGGCGCGATAGAAAGAGAGGCGCTCTGTAGGTTAATATGACTGGTAGGTATGCAGTGCTACGCGAGCTGAATTGAATTTTATTGCGTCATAGCAAGAGTGGCTATTTGTTTAAATTTCTTTGCAGAGTGATGCTTCTGTCCCTTAGTATTCTGTGTCAAGACTAAATGGCTGAACATCTCACGTGCACAAAGTGGCGGTTAACATTTAGTTTAAAATAAACCTACATCCTTCGACACGTAATAAATTATTCATAGAAAAACAACAATAATGAATATTCCACAAAGTTATTTGTCCAGGTGTTCTCTCTCATACACAACAATACAAACATGTGACATGTTTGTTCGTAAGACATATTTTAAAAAGTTAGTCCTTTTAGACCCGATGACCTTTAACAATGCATTCTGCTATGATTATGTAATTGATGTAATTATAAATGACAAAGCAGTCACCCTGAGCACAGAATAATTAATAGTACAACCCTGAGGTGCCTTCTTTTCTCCTGCTTTTCTTTTTACTAGGCTGACATGATCATTCCCATCACATCCACACTAATATTACAGATGCCAAAGTAAATCAAAATCTCTGTCTGTTTGTTATCTTTTCACGACAAAACAGCTAAACCGATATTGATACAATTATAAACTAAAATTTTAACACCCCTGACATAAAAACCTATAAAAAGTAAAAAACGGCTGAATCGTTTTTGATAAAAACATGTCTAAGGGCCTCCACTAGAAAACCTGCTTTCAAATAAAAAATCCCGATTCAAAGAGCCATGGTGCCACAGACAGGCACACATTGTGGTCAAACTCATAACACCCTCCTTTTTGCGTCGGGTGTTAAAAATGTATAGCTTGGAAAAGGACATATACATATACATTCAAAAGTGATTGACACACGTTTTTATTCCTGGTTGGAGAACATTGGTACCCAAACTAAGAGACCTGAGTTTTGGCAAACCAATGCCTCCTGCCCATAATAAGTAAATAACGCCCAACGACATATCATAGCTTGGGCCCTAACTAGGATTCCCTGTATTTAGACAATCAGGAACTACGAGGTCCATGCTCCCACAATACCCAAAAACGAAACAGATAGCGCTTTTTCTGTGCACAAATATTGTCCCGTTGCGGGAATCCAACCCGCTACCTCCTCGGCTTATAAGAGTTGAGCTGACCTGCTCATTCACTACTACACCACAGAATGGCTTAAGAACAGCAGGACGCCGTGGCTGGTAAGTAGTTAGAGCGCGTGTTTACCGCAGGCTCTGTTCCACAGACAACCGCAACCCGGCGTGCGCGCGCGTCGTGTACGACGCCGAGCTGCCTTCAGCGTCAGTGATCCTCATCTTCCACAACGAGCCGTACTCCGTAGTGGTGCGCACCGTGTGGAGCGTCATCAACAGCTGCCGCCGCAGCCAGCCGTGGTACCAGCGCGCCAACTACCTCGACAACAAGGGGCGCACCATGAAACTTGGTACGCCATCTCTACGTACCACGTTCTCTAGGTTCAGAGTTACATCACACTGATCTGGTGAAACAGAAGGACAATCATTTTTCATCACATCTATTCGGAAAACTATGATTGGTATTTCAATAAGTGCAATCAAAGTAAAGCAGTAGCAATAAAGAATTGTATTATTGTACGTCTTTTCTCCAAGGCATTTACATAGAGGGCAGAAATGAGTGATTAAGGTTTATTAGGAACATTAATGAATCGATCCTTAGTGCTCCGCGACCGACGAGATCGAAGGAAAATATTGTATGAAAAGTTACTGGCCGGCCTAACAGCCGGCGCGCAGGCATAAATATAAAGCTAACGAAAAACGCACGAACTACGTCTCTTTGTCCCTTTATTTCTATTTTATACAGAGAAGAATAAAAGTACAGAGTGTATCGTTGCTAAGTTCCATAAAAAAGAAACGACTCTATTAATACCCCTTTTAAGACTCCATGTTGTAGCTTAAAGAAAATACCGACGAACGTAGGTCTAACTTCAAAGTTCAAAGTTCTTTATTCAGTTTTCGCATCACAGACGCACTTACGAACGTTAATTAATACAATGACTCTACCACCGTATCGGAAAAATAAGAATAAGAATAAAAAGTAATCGGCAAGAAACTGAGGAGCATTTTTTTTAGAACTTTTGTTACAATACTTTATTTTTTGACAATATTATGTTTCTTATGTGTCAGTTGGCTACTTGGCAGAAGCGGAATGTTCCATGCATCTTTGTCTTCTATGTAATTACTAACTGTATAGTAAGCATTTTTCACATCTTAAAAGTGCGAGGAAGAAAGTACGAGTGAAGCGAGTGGTGCGGGAAGTCCTGGTTTCCAGTCCAGGTGTGGGTGGTGCAGTCGGTGAGGTGCGGTGTGGTGTTGCAGGGTACCCCGGGCAGGACCCGGCGTCGGAGCTGGTGTACCTGAAGGAGATCATCCTGGTGGACGACAACTCCACGCTGCCCGAGCTGAAGGGCAAGCTCAGCCACTACGTGCGCACGCGCCTGCCGCCCGACCTCATCCGCATCCTGCGCCTGCCCGACCGGTGAGTCCACCTACTGTGCTATACCATACTGGATTCATCATCATCATCATCAGCCCATCACGTTCCCGCTGCCGGGACACGGGCCTTCTGTCATAGAGAGAGTGGGCCATAATCCAAAACGCTGGCCCAGTGCGGGTTGATGGATGTCACATTTAAGACAAGAGTGAACAGGTTTCTTTTGGGCGAGCGTGCTACATCTTCGACCGCATCGTGACCAACAGGCAGAAGCGGTCAAACGCAAGCTTAGAATTAACAAAAAAACATGTCCTTGAAATTTTGTGATTAATTCATGCTGGTGGACATGCTGGTTGCCTTACGATATATCGTACACACTGTCGTACCTACTCGTTACTTCGCCCTAACGGCTGTTGTCACAACACAACAACCGGGACCGACGGCCCTCTCAAGCACAGGATCGCTCACATGTAAATACCACACAAACGGCCATCCATCCAAGTGGTGACCGCAGCGAAAGTAGCTTAACCCAGCAAATTTGTTACAAATTAGCTGGGCGAGCTACGTTACGAGCGCTACAGCAACAGACGATTTTAGATTGATAGAAAATTGAACGCGGGTAATTAATTACTTAGTTACCAGCAAGCGTTCAGCGCAGGCATTTTTACAGCGGTCGTGTTGGAGCCGTCCTTGCCGAGAACTAGATGGCGCTAAAGAAAATAATCCATTTCAGAATAACTTTTGATCAATGGCTTTTATGATAAAATAGCTATAGATATTCCATATTTGCAAACAAATAAATGCTTAAAATATCGTAAATATGGATAATTGTTTATTTGTTTAGCGCCATATAGTAACATCAACACAAAGGTACCCGCCCTGTTCAGGAAGCCCCCTTTTACTTGTTGAATTGTTTATGAAAGGGGCATCTAGATATATATCTATCGGGGCGTGTTGCTCTTGAAAAGGTAAATAGAATGTGATTTACGAAATTGACTGATGTTTATGCTGATACATTAGATTATGGTTTCTCATAAATATCGTTATTTTTATTCCTTTTAGCAGTAAGGGTTATAGTATAGCGCAGTTAAAGACAGGGCCGTTTCCATTAAGGTTTAGAAAAAAAGGAGGAAGTGGCAGCCGAAGATTTTGAGTTTACCGATGCTCGATATAATCCTGCACCAGTTTTACCCCCTTATTCATACGTGGTTCGTAATAATTGAACGATGTTAACATGTCTTGTCACTGTTCAGACAGACGTTTATCAAGTAAATAAGAGTTATATGAATCAGGGCGTAAGGTTAAAAGGCCTAAACAATAGTATAGGCATCCCCCGCGCTCGGACGCGCGGTGCCGCGGCCGCCTCGGGACAAGTGCTCGTGTTTCTGGACGCGCACTGCGAGGCGCAGCCCGACTGGCTGCGGCCGCTGCTGCAGCGCGCCAAGCGCAGCCGCGCTGCTGTGCTCACGCCGCTCATAGACATTATCGCACGAAAGACGTTCAAATATATACGGTTTGGGTATCCGAAGCATGGTGTTTGGGTAGGTCGAGATACATAGCTAGAAACTGACGGTTTGGGAATCCGAGGAACGTTGTTTGGGTAGATCGAGATATCTAGAAATGGACGGGTTTTTGATAGTTTAATTTAGAGGGTTTAGACTGGTCCAGTGTCGAACATTTTATTGTGTCGCCGACATTGTGGCTGGCGCTTTTTCATATACTAAATCAGTGTGTCTAAAAATTTATATGTAGCTTTTTTGATGCAAGCAAGTGTACTGCTTGGAAATAGCAGTTATTTTAAGTTAGTTAAGACTAGGACTGCGTTTAAACAGAAATAGTAGCCCCTTTTTATTTGAGGCTACTTTATTTCAAAGAGGTGATGTTAGGTAAAAATAAGCAATGTAAAAGGAGCTTATTTTTTTTTGTAAGCAAACGAGAATGGTACTTCCTTTAAGAACGAACCCGGAGAGAAGAACAAAGGTTAAACAGTCCAATATAGTATAGGCATCCCGCGCGCTCGGACGCGCGGTGCCGCGGCCGCCTCGGGACACTTGCTCGTGTTTCTGGACGCGCACTGCGAGGCGCAGCCCGACTGGCTGCGGCCGCTGCTGCAGCGCGCCAAGCACAGCCGCACTGCTGTGCTCACGCCGCTCATAGACACCATCGCACGGAAATCGCTCAAGTATTTAGGGTTTGGGTATCCGAAGTACGATATTTGGGTAGGTCGAGATACATATGCTAGAAATATACGGTTTGGTAAAGAAGGTCGAGTTATGTAGAGATTTTAATACTTTGTTTAATTTAGTGGGTTTAGATTGGTCCAGTGTCGAAAATTTTATCGTGTCGCTTATAGTGTGTGGTTATATTTTTTTATGTACTAGATCAGTCTTTCTGAACATATTTAACCCCTTTTTATGCGAGTAAATGTATTGCCCGGAAGTTGCAGTATTTTTTATAGAATAAGAGAGTTCCTAAAAAAACCTCTTTTTATAATAAGGCTACTACATTACAAAGAGGCATTGGGTAAAGATTCGCATTATAAAAGGGGCGTCAAAAATTTTACACACAGACATGGATCGTACATAATTTATTAATGTAACCGTATCCATATGTGACTTTAAAAAAAGAATTTGCTCTTAGGTGAGAAAAAAGAACAAAGGTTAAAAAGTTCATTATAGTATAGGCATCCCCCGCGCTCGGGCGCGCGGTGCCGCGGCCGCCTCGGGACACTTGCTCGTGTTTCTGGACGCGCACTGCGAGGCGCAGCCCGACTGGCTGCGGCCGCTGCTGCAGCGCACCAAGCGCAGCCGCGCTGCTGTGCTCACGCCGCTCATAGACACCATCGCACAGGACATGTTTCAATACGATGCAGGCGATCCTTTAATATATCAGGTGACGGTGTTGTGACACGCGGGGAAGGAAAGATTCGACTGGTGACGTTAGGTTTATTGTCAGAGGTATAACAGGCTAGGTCCACTGGCGGTGCCATACCTATACGTCATTTATCTCTAGCGACTATTGTGGGAGCTGCGCGGTGCCGGAGGGAGAAGGATGATAAAACTGTTGAAATGTAAACTTTAGGTTACTAAGATTTTAAATAATCAGGAAATCTTAAGATTTTCGCCTTTCAAATTTAGGTTACTAAGGTACAGATCAAGTTGTCAATTAACTAAAATGGATTATGAAAACATAATACATACATTGAAACTCGAGCCAACTCTGGCAGTCTCACGTTAACAATTTTGAAGTGAACAGTCATCTCGCGTCACAACCCCCCCGCGCCGCACAGCTACCTCATTAGTCGGGAGCCGCCTGACGCTAGACCTACTATTGTAAGAACATTTTCTCTCACAAGCACCACCATTTGATGCAGTCGTAATCTTTCCTTTTCAAAATTTAAAACTTAAGCTCTTTGGTAAGGGATAATTTAATTGTGACTCAGTGGATTTAGATTGGTCCGGTGTCAAAATCTGCGTCTAATACATATGATCTAACGCCCAATTTGAGCATTGAAAAACTAGGGGCGTCGAAAAAACAAACAAAACTGACAGTGTTTAGAAAACAATATGATATAGGGTAGGGGTGACGCGCGCGCGTAGCGCCGGCGCGCGCGCGGCGCGCGGTGACGTCATGGCGTTCATGGACGCGCACTGCGAGGCGTCGCCGGACTGGCTGCGGCCGCTGCTGCAGCGCGTCAAGGAGAGCCGCACCGCCGCTGTCACGCCCATCGTCGATGTCTTACATCAAACCACGTTGCATTACATGGCCGCCGAACGTGATGAAAACATCGAGGTGATCTGTACGCGTAGGCCGCTATTAGTCGAATACGTTAGATGTCGTTTGCTGTTGTGTAGATTGTAATGCCTCTTTGTTTATTGATTTCTTTATTAATCTTTTATCCTTTCTCTCCTTATTTTCTTCCGTAATACATTTTCATCCTTAATACACAGACTTATGCAAAAGAGTTTGTTAAAAACCAATTGGTTTAGTGGTAGGCATTATTTGATCTTTCTCTATGGAAAATGATCCGGTTCATATTCAAAGCTAAGTGGCATTGATGTTTTGTAGGGAACAACTGAAACAAGACAAATAAATACCTCGTTAATCGAACTATATCGTTAATCGAACTATATTGTTAATCGAACTATATCGTTAATCGAACTATATCGTTAATCGAACTATATCGTTAATCAAACCCTTTCATTATGAAACATTATCAAGCGGATTAGTAGGACCACAATTAAATATTATAATCGTCCACTTGTTGAAATGTCAACGAAACGTTTTATTTATCTGTGAAACCTGGACCAATCTAAATCATTCTGCAGTAAAATTAATTTAGTTAATGATGTCATATTATTTGGCAAATAATACGTTTTAGTGGCGATGTAGAAATATAGTGTTGGTGTAGATTTACCTTTCCTCTCGGTAAGTACCGACATGTTTGCTCATAGTTCTCTCGATTTGATGGACAGAAGTAGATAAAACAACTCAGCACAAAACACGAACAAACCAAGCTCCTGCAGCCCAGGTTTGATTATGTTCTTACTTAACATGTTTTTATGAACACACTAAGGCCGCGTCAACGTAAAGTTAATGTATTGAATGTCAATTTTCATCTCAATAAATGTTCGGTTTCACGATGGCGCAAATGGCACTTAAAAGCATGTTTATATATATATGTATATATATTTTGCCTAAAGGTGTGGGGCTACCTTTGCTAACTTAGAGAGCGCTAAGCAAATACATAGATTAGCCAACAAATTGAATAACTGAATGTTTTATGATCATGCAATAAGCCTCATAGGCACTCATAGAGTAATCATGAAAATTGTATTCAGTTTTGAGAATGAAGTTTCAACAATGACTTTTATGATAAGATTATAGCTATAGATTGATACATTGATGCTATAGATTGATAATTAATTGCATTATTGATATTTATTGGAAAATCGATGCTTTTTGTTTAGAGCCATTTAACACACGGCAAAGATGGCACCACCTGTCTATCGAATTCTTACTTCTGTATTTATAAACATTCTGACGAGACCAAATCGTTGTATAACATGTTTTGTCATACTGCAATTAACGTGACAAAAATGAAGACAGTATTTTTTTATGAATATGGGGTAATTGTATTGTAAAGTTTTATGTAATAACTATCATAGAAAATGTAATGTAAAATGTTTAGTTTAGCGTAGAGGTGAACACAAAATTTAACAGCATCATAAAACGTCCTGAACTACAAGTAATTACGTACTTAATGTGTTCTTAGAGGTTCTGTAATCTTTGTATTTTTTCAGCTTGGTATAATTGTTTTTTTCATATTTTGCATACAATGCAATACAATCAATATACATAATATATAGTATGTTATTACGTCTTTCTATTACTGGTGTGTATTGTTATGGACTTTTCTTTGTTTATGTTCTTTTTTCTTACAAAGTCGTCTGAAGTGTAATCGTAGGACCAAAAGGTAGCGGTAAGGTCATGGAGACTTGGTGTGACGACGGAGCACTTCCTCTTGCAGACTATTCTTTATTTCAGTTGTTTCATTTTCATTCTTCATTCCATTACGATGAACGGACTCTAGTTTCGTGCCTTGTTCAGCTTTTCTTTGTCTACTTTTGATCTTCTTTAGCCTATTTTGGCTACATTCTTTCTATTTTGAATGTGTGAGGTTTTCGCCGTTCTCATCATTGTCTACAGTGAAACTGTGTAGTACAACTTATAATTGTGACACAGACTTTAGGAAAAAACATACAACAATTACAAGTTATTGGTAATTTCCGGCGAAAGTATGAGAAGGACCGCGCGTCATTGTCATGGTGCAACACATTTGTATAAAAAATAATTCCTGTATAGTATAGGTATACTTGCAATAAAGCTTTAGGTATTAAGTAAAACTAAAATTATTTGAACAAGCGATACAAAGCACAATGGTTCCCCAAAATACAAAATAAAATTGTATCGAACCATTATGTTGTTAAAAAATGGAGGTGAGCAAAACGCGGCTACGTTAATTACGTTATATATATAATTACGATTTACAACGTTGTATTACGTGACGTTTCATTAAATCCAAATGTTTTATTGATTTTCATATGATGCAATATTTGACTTTAGAGTCGTAGGCGTAGAGGGCAAACGAGACAAAAACTTCTATAGAAGTGGCGTCCTATAGCCTAAATGGAGTGACCAGCACGGCGACTTGCTTCATTTGACACCATTCATGTAGGGTATCAATCAGTTAATTTACATAGCAAATAAAAGTGTCTCTTTTAAATCGTCATCAAATCATCATTTATTTGCCAGAATGGGTACTTAGAATACTTAAACCAAGAGAAAATTAGGCCAACCTTAGGGTACTTAAACCAAGGGTAAATTAAACCAACCTAAGGGTAAATTAAACCAATATTAGGGTACTTAAACCAAGGGTAAATTAAACCAACCTAAGGGTAAATTAAACCAATATTAGGGTACTTAAACCAAGGGTAAATTAAACCAACCTAAGGGTAAATTAAACCAATATTAGGGTACTTAAACCAAGGGTTTTCTAGGGAGGTTTTTCTAGGTGAGGTTCTCGTTGTCTTGTCGAGGTGCGTGCGTCGCGTCGGTGCGGTGCGTTGTAACGAGGGCCTTTGATTGCAAACAGCGTGGGGCTGACGCGCGCGCGGCTGGCGGGCGCGCGGTACGCGGCGGGCGACGCGCTGGTGTTTCTGGACGCGCACTGCGAGACGCAGCCGGACTGGCTGCGGCCGCAGCTGCAGGCCATCAAGGACGAGCCGCGCGCCGTCGCCGTGCCCATCATTGACGTCATCGACGCCTTCAACTTCTACTACAGCGTGCAGGACGCTCTCGACTTCCAGGTTCTGTTTCTTTTGGTTTGGAGCACTGCGAACGTTTTCAACTCCTAGCACTGGATCGGTTGTTGTTCCGCAGTGGCTGGTCGGTAGCGGGACGCGCATTTAAATTATACAAGGGGACGAGTTACAGTCCGGTCTAACTACTGCACTGCGGTTCCAAAACATGATACAAGGAGTATTTTTTATAGTTCGTAATAATAAAATCTCAAAGATAACATTACAACGCGTATTAAAATTACAACTCAATCAGAATGTAGTATTCAAATCAACAAATTGTTCCACCGACAGATTGCAACAGCGGTCTAGTTTCCCTATTGTCTATTAATAAGTCATGCACCTCACGCGGGCTTTTTATGCATAAAGAGGCCTTGTCAGTTATTCCATAGTTTGAACCTTTAGTATCAATGCATATGCAGTGTCTGGCCTCGTTTACACAATATAAAATAACACATATTTTTCTCTGTATTATGATCAATAAGGTTTAACAACGATAGTTACAATATTGCTAACACCAATAAATTAACAGTTGCAAAATATATTTCAAATTAATTGCACAATCAAATACCTATAGGTAAACATCACTAATCCATAAAAAAAATTAAACAGATTAAGTAAAATTAAATTCTTGAATGCATTGATAGTGTCTCTAGTTCAAAGTTTAAACAGAGCTACAATTGTGTTAAAAAGTAATAGTAAAATAACTTGGATCAGTCACAAAAAATGTTTCTACAATTTCCTAATAATTATATGCAAATATGTATTCGCATCCGACGCCGACGTGAACATGTACTTGTTCTCTTTGTGTGTTCCAAAACCAGCAAATACCCAGCAGTGAACAGATGGGTGTTGTGTCACCGCCACTTTAAAATTATTTAACAATTTCAATTTGAATAAATACAATACGAATACGGACTGTGACGGACGTCGTCATCGTCAGTTACATTTATTTTTTTGCCAAAAAATACTTTATCTCAATGTCAGCTACTTGATGTAGCCCTCGTAAAGTGACCTTTTTTAACAGTAATTAATAGAATCTAGAAATCTTCAAGTCTCGAGTGAACAGGTACTATCTTGGCAAGCGTGCTAGATCGTCGACCGCATCGTCGCTTACCATCAGGTGACATAATGGTCAAACGCAAGCCAATTAACAATAAAAGCATCTGCCACTGCGTGTGAACCCTTGCTTTCTTTGCAACCATTTTGAAGCTGCGCCAGCCAGCACTTGATTTCAAGTTCATGGTTCTCTCGCGGCGCACGAAAAGCTATGTTTATATTTTGTTCCCGCTGCGGTTTGCTTGTTGCAAAGCCGCGAGTTTGTTTTCAGTTCGAACGCTGATTGTTGTAGCGTTTGGATTGATGTTTTCATTTAGTGCACGACCTTTTGTTTTCTATTTGGGCTTTCTTTGTTACAAGTTGTTTGCTGTTGCCTATTGCTATCTCGGTGTTGTTATGTCTTGTGACAGCTTGGTTTTCTTCTTGGTTGGTACTTATATCGTCTCTCTTTGTTGTTTTGGCAAAAATGTTGGGTTAAATTCGTATTTCGTTGACATTGTTTCGTATTTTCATTCCTGTTTTAGTTCACTATTGCTTTTTCATTTTTACAATTGTTTGTAAACAGTATTTTATGGAATTCGCATACATATTTGGGTCCTGTTTTCGTTTTCTTTCTTTGCTGTGGTATGTTTTGTTTAACTATTCTTTGCTTATTTTTAAATCAAAATCAAAATCAAAATCTCTTTAATCATTTTGGCATCACAGACGCACTTATGAACGTCAAATTATCACAATGACTCTACCACCGTATCGGAAAAAGAACCACTACTCAGAAGATACGGCAAGAAACTGAGGGGCATTTTTTTTTAGAGATTTTGTTACAATTTTTTGGGCTTTTACAATGTTATGTTTCTTATGTACCAGTTGGTTACTTTGCAGAAGTGGAATGTTCCAAGCATCTTTGTCTTCTATGTAATTACGAACAGTGTAGTATGCTTTTCTCATTAGAACATTCTTAACGCGTAATTTGAATTTACTTTCTGTGAGCTCCGTTATACACTTTGGAATTTTATTATAAAAACGTACGCAGTTGCCCATAAAGGACTTATTCGTTTTAGTTAGTCTATACCTAGGTACAACAATCCTATCCTTATTTCTAGTGTTAATGTTATGATGGTCACTATTTACTTTGAATTTTTGGAAGTTTTTGCGAACATGCATTATATTTTCATAAATATATAAAGAAGGTAAAGTTAATATATTAACTTGCTTAAAAAAATCCCTTAACGAGTCACGTGGACCCAACTCGTAAATCGCGCGAACCGCACGCTTTTGTAATATAAAAATAGTATCTATATCCGCAGCAGAACCCCACAGCAAAATGCCATATGACATTATGCTGTGGAAGTATGCAAAGTAAACTAACCGAGCCGTAGCTATATCCGTTAATTGCCTAATTTTACGAACCGCATATGCAGCAGAACTAAGTTTTCCAGATAGAGCATCAATATGAGGACCCCACTGCAACTTAGAGTCTATGCCTATACCTAGGAATACCGTCGCTTTGTCTGTATCGAGTTTATTACTATTGAGCATTACGTTTGGCTCTACATGTCTAACATTAGGCAAAGAGAACTTTAAACATTTCGTCTTTTTCGCGTTTAGTAACAAATTATTCGCAGAGAACCATTTCGAAACAACATCCAATACGTAGTTCACATGCGCCAATTCACTGTCCTTTCTATCTACTTTAAAAATTATCGATGTATCATCAGCGAATAGAACAATATCTGCAAGGTCTTTAACTACAAAGGGTAAATCATTTATATATGCCAAGAATAAAAACGGCCCCAATATTGATCCCTGCGGTACCCCCATTCTGACTAAGGATCCGGAAGATGTTACGCCATTTACCCCAACTTTTTGCTGTCTATCGGTTAAGTAGGACTCAACAAGATTCAGAGCAGTTCCACGAACCCCATAGTGGTAGAGTTTACGAATTAGTGTACGGTGCTCTACACAATCGAAAGCTTTGGAGAGATCACAAAATACACCAATGGCATCCTGTGAACTCTCCCAAGCTTCAAGCACATGTGTTACTAGTTCGACCCCGGCATCTGATGTTGACCTGCATTTCGTGAAACCGAACTGACTCTCGTTCAGTATTTTGTGTTCGTTGAAGTGGGATAAAAGTTGTTTAAGAATAAGTCTTTCAAATATCTTACTCAGAGCCGGAAGCACAGAGACTGGTCTGTAATTCGAGGGATCAGTTTTACTACCTGATTTGAAGATCGGTGTAATTTTACTATTTTTCATTAAATCGGGAAATGAGCCTGTGTCAATACACATATTAAATATAGCCACGAGATATGGTGCAATAACTTTTTACTCAATGTAAGTTAATAATTTTTTATATTGCCTTAATCTTTTTTCACAGGTAAGTATATAATGTTATATTTAATATATAAGATAAGAAAATATTTATTGCTATAACAAACAACAGGTACACAGCACGTCAATATCGACATCAACTATTGATTTACTTTTCTAATAAATCGTGTTAGAATTTATACCTATTTATTGTATCAATGAAAAAAAAACGCGGAACAGAAATAAATAATTATGTGAAATATTTGCAGTAGATGTTGCGTCCTTCACCTGGCGGCCGGTTAAGTAAAGGGAATGCAAATTCGGCCACTGACGTTCATTGCTTCGACGGCTCAGTTGGTTAGAGCACTCTCTGGCCTGAAATAAGGGGCCCAGTTCAAACTTCGTCTGGAGAGATATTTTGTACAGCCAAAAGTAATTACCTAAAAACCAATTAGGGGCGTCAAATCACTATTTAAGAACCACTGCTCGTTCCAGCCGGGGCCTCATGCAGGCTCGCATCCTGGGGGCCCGCACGGCCCGCGGGGACGTGCTGATATTCCTTGACGCGCATTGCGAGGTGGGGGCAGACTGGATGCGTCCCTTGCTGCAGAGAGTGCGCCACAAGCGGGACGCGGTCGTCACGCCCATCATCGACGTGATAGACGCGAGCAGCTTCCAGCTGGAAGCCTCGCTGCACTTCCAGGTTCTACAAACAAATGAGCTGACCAACGCTCGAATAACCGCTCGAAGAACGCTTGCTCGCGGAGTATTTAATCGCTCGAGTAACATGCCGACTTGCATCTCATATGAACGCCTGACACTTTTAGCTGCAAGAAAGTGGCATGTACAAGTTTGAGTAACAGCTTCTGGAGCAGTGGACAAATTAACAGTTTGCCTACGTACTAAAAATATACGCGAAAATTATTTGGTGAAGGAAAAGTTAATATGATTATTTATTTATTTTTAAAATTATTATGTCATTGTTCAAAATTACATTTGATTTAAAATTGCAAAAGGTTGCGAGACTAGGGGCATCGATGTATATAAGGGATAACACACAACTCAAATAAAATAACCTTTTTATTTACTAATTTTTTTAACTAATAATATGTTTTGTTGCGGTGTTGGGAAATATCAAAATGAAGTAGCACGACAGCATGCACTACATGAGCTCGTCAATATCACCTAGCTTATAATATTATATACCTACGTATAATATTTAAATACTGCACACATGTTATTTAAAATAGTTACACATTCCTCCCGCGCCAGGCCAAAACTAAAAACAATAAGCAATATCTTCTTTATTCTCATTCCTTCCCCTATACTCTTTTTAGTATTGTCTTTCTTTGTATTTTATGTCAGTAGTGGGTTTTGTTCTCTAACACGTTTGTTGCTATTATAGTTTATTTTAAGACCTTTATCGGTTAGTTTTTATTGAATTAAAAACTACAGTTGTGTTTTTACAGTAAAGTTGAAAACAAATTGAATAGTGTTATACCGCACCTAACAACGTAGCTACGGTATAATTAGAATGTAGTCATTTGGAGTTGCTAGTGATTAGTCTTAACATTGTAACAGTAAGTACTATTTTTGATAATGAACGGTTTTTCTGGACTAGGATTAGATGCTGCCTTACATTTTGAAAACTAATGGGTCATATAATTATTTTGTAATTGTACTGTGCTCTCAACTCAAATACTAAAATGTTTGCAATGAAAATTATGTAACCGCCTTCCAAAACGGACGAGGTTACAAATTCTATTCAATATTTTTGTCACATTTGTATAGTCCCCGCGCGCGGCGCGCCGCCCGCCGCCGCCGCCGCCGCCCGCCGCCGCCGCCCGCCGCGCGCCGCCCGCCGCTGATACGTTTTGTTGAAAATTTGATGTAAATAAGTGGTCATTTTCATCGAAACGTATCGCCTGTTCAAATGGTATCTTTATGATGATGGTATCTCTATAAGTAATGTGTGCACTGCGCAGGTGGGTGGGTTCACGTTCACCGGACACTTCACCTGGATCGATGTGTCGGAGCGGGAGAAGAAACGACGAGGATCCGACATATCGCCCACTTGGTAACTACTACTTATATGTTTACCGGGTCTAGGTGGTAGGTCTCTTGTATGCGAAAGGCCATCTGGATTCGTACCACTGATTTGCTAGTTATTTTGCCGCCCAGCAGTAGTGCGCAAGCATTACTGTGTTCCGGTTTGAAGGGTATTGTAGCCAGCGATATTACTGGGCACTGTGAGTCTGGACTCGTCTCTCTGAGACAACAGCTTATAAGTCTCATAAAGCCCAGTAATGTTAATAGCTACAGTCCCCTATTATTTAATGACATTTTATTGCAATTCAAGTGTTTTATTTTTTTTCCTTTTTGCACCAAGCAACACTTTTGTAAATCCAATATGGTGGGCGAGAAACCCCATCACTTCCATATTATAGTTAAAGTTGCACGTGGCAGGTCGCCGACGATGGCGGGCGGGCTGTTCGCGATGAACCGCGCGTACTTCTGGGAGCTGGGCGCCTACGACGAGCAGATGGCGGGCTGGGGCGGCGAGAACCTCGAGATGTCGTTCCGGATATGGCAGTGTCAGTACACACATCGTTCATTACAACATTTTGATTTGATATTTGTAACGTTGTTATTACGTTGACGTTTCATATTTATAGCGTAAGTAAAAATTTTAAAAGAAATATCAAAACATTTGAGAAAATTTAAAATTTATGGTAACTTGAGCGATCGTCTAACTTACCAATTACTCCGGGATCGTACTGATTTAATTGAGCAGGACTGTTATAAATTATATATGACTAAAGTTGAATCTTCCATTAATACTAACCCGAAATGTGTTTGGTCGTACATTAAAAGTAAACGTATGAATAGTAACTTTCCTTCCAGCATGTCCTATAGTGGGAGCTCCAGTGATAGCGGGCAGGGTATATGCGAACTGTTTGCAAACTACTTCCATTCAACGTTTCTAGATTCCCCTTCGTCCTCAATCAGTAACTCTGACTTGTCATCTAATGTGATCTCTAATTGTGACATAAGATCTATTGAAATTAATAAAGCTGAAGTACGTAAGCGTCTCAAATCCCTTTATTTAAGTAAATCTGCCGGTCCCGACGCTCTTCCAGCGTCGTTCTTAGTTCAATGTGCTGATGAACTTGCGGAACCAGTGACAATACTGTTCAAAAGATCTCTCACTGAAGGTATAGTACCGCTCCTTTGGAAATCGGCTTTCATCTCCCCTATTCACAAAAAAGTGCCAAGGAGAAAGTTGAAAACTACAGACCAATTTCTAAACTCTGTTTGCTGGCCAAAATTCTCGAACGTGTTGTATACTATCAGCTTTATAGGTGTCTAGTCTCCAGTTTTAGCCCCCAACAACACGGCTTCCTTCGGGGGAGATCTACAGTATCTACAGTATTCACTGATTATATAACTCAGCAGATGGATGTGGGATCTCAGGTTGATGCTATATACACTGATTATAGCAAGGCATTCGACAGAATATCATAATATAATTCTAAATAAACTCCTAAACCTTGGAATCAGTGGTGATTTGTTTAGATGGTTTTCATCTTACGTCTTAAATAGACCCCAAGCAGTAGTGCTCAGTGGCTTCACATCATCTTAGTATATGATCCCATCTGGCGTTCCGCAAGGTTAATTGCTGGGTCCTTTGCTCTTTGTGGTGTTTGTTAATGATATTGGTGCTTGCTTCAAACATTCAAACTTTCTACTTTTCGCGGATGATATGAAAATCTATAGATCAGTAAAAAACGTCACTGATGCCAAGCTTCTTCAAGAAGACCTAATAAGAGTAGCTGGGTATTGTAGAATTAATAATCCTAACTTAAATATATCTAAATGCTTAACTATCTCGTTTACGAGGAAAAAGTAAATTATTGTTAAATAATAAATAAATAAATAAATAAATTGAATTCGACTACTCCATAGAAAACCAGAAGTTATCTCGTACATCTACTACTAGGGATCTTGGTGTCATACTAGATAGTAGACTTAGCTATGACGCCCACATTGATCACATTTCCAAAAGGCTTCATCCGCTCTAGGTTTTATTATCCGTAATGCTAATTCGCTAAATAAAATGAAAACTTTGAAGATTTTATACTGTGCCTACGTCCGTAGTCATCTCGAGTATGCCAGCCAGGTATGGAACCCCAATTATGCTATACACGTACATCGATTAGAGAAAATACAGAAAAAGTTCACACGGTATCTACACACGGCTACAAGTTCAAAATTCCTCGGTTAAGTTATGACCAACGCTGTGCTCGTTTGCATTAGCTCCCTCTTACAATCCGTAGAAATATTTCCGATATGCGCTTTCTAATTAAAATGGCACAGTCCATAATTGACTGTCCAGACCTTATTGCTAAAATATCTTTGAATGTTCCACCTCGACACTCCAGACCTAAAAACCTATTGCATGTACCCTTCGCCCGCACCACCTACCGGAGGAACACTTATGTTTTACGTTCTTCTGTAGCATTTAATAAACTTTCGAAGTCTGAGCATTCCAATATCGATCGATTCACAAGCAGTCTGGCTGCGTTGAATACAGCCCTAACGTCATCACTACCTAATCGTTCTAATTTGTAAATGGCACTGCATGGTGCCATCTCGCACTTCTTATTTCTATGTTCATTTAATTGTAAAAATCTTCATTTCTATTTAATTATTACTTGCTTTTAATTGGCTTTTCTTATATTAATTTGTCAAACTGTTTTGTATCAACAGCTGTTAGCGCCTCAAACAAAATAAAATAAATAATAAAATAATAAATAATAACTTTTCATATACTTGTAGTTTTTGTGATAATTGGACGTTCCTAAGCAAATCTTAGTAAGACTACACTGTATCTGTAGTCTTACTAAGATTTACGTAGGAGAGACTAGGAAGAGTAGTCTCTCCTTCTGTATCTGCCCTCACTCTCTTCTTTTCAAACTCTCTAGAAAAGAGAAAAAAGAAGCTACAGTAAGGAAGCTGTGGAAGAACTTTGTCTATCCATTTCTAATATCTAATATCAAAAGAAAAACTATTTTTGCCTATTACTTTATACCTAGTGTTGTCTGCATTGTGTATTGTGTTGTCGGCAGGCGGCGGCACCCTGGAGACGATCCCGTGCTCCCGCGTGGGACACGTGTTCCGCTCCTTCCATCCGTACGGCATGCCCGCACACACTGACACGCACGGTACGTACTCACACGGTTCCGCTCCTTCCATCCGTACGGCATGCCCGCACACACTGACACGCACGGTAGGTACTCACACGGTTCCGCTCCTTCCATCCGTACGGCATGCCCGCACACACTGACACGCACGGTACGTACTCACACGGTTCCGCTCCTTCCATCCGTACGGCATGCCCGCACACACTGACACGCACGGTACGTACTCACACGGTTCCGCTCCTTCCATCCGTACGGCATGCCCGCACACACTGACACGCACGGTACGTACTCACACGGTTCCGCTCCTTCCACCCGTACGGCATGCCCGCACACACTGACACGCACGGTACGTACTCACACGGTTCCGCTCCTTCCATCCGTACGGCATGCCCGCACACACTGACACGCACGGTACGTACTTACACGGTTCCGCTCCTTCCATCCGTACGGCATGCCCGCACACACTGACACGCACGGTACGTACTCACACGGTTCCGCTCCTTCCATCCGTACGGCATGCCCGCACACACTGACACGCACGGTACGTACTCACACGGTTCCGCTCCTTCCATCCGTACGGCATGACCGCACACACTGACACGCACGGTACGTACTCACACGGTTCCGCTCCTTCCATCCGTACGGCATGCCCGCACACACTGACACGCACGGTACGTACTCACACGGTTCCGCTCCTTCCATCCGTACGGCATGCCCGCACACACTGACACGCACGGAACGTACTTACACGGTTCCGCTCCTTCCATCCGTACGGCATGCCCGCACACACTGACACGCACGGTACGTACTCACACGGTTCCGCTCCTTCCATCCGTACGGCATACCCGCACACACTGACACGCACGGTACGTACTCACACGGTTCCGCTCCTTCCATCCGTACGGCATGCCCGCACACACTGACACGCACGGAACGTACTTACACGGTTCCGCTCCTTCCATCCGTACGGCATGCCCGCACACACTGACACGCACGGTACGTACTCACACGGTTCCGCTCCTTCCATCCGTACGGCATACCCGCACACACTGACACGCACGGTACGTACTCACACGGTTCCGCTCCTTCCATCCGTACGGCATGCCCGCACACACTGACACGCACGGTACGTACTCACACGGTTCCGCTCCTTCCATCCGTACGGCATGCCTTCCGTCTATGGTTACAATAATTCTTCTCTCATATATGTGTGGCCTCGGTGGCGGAGGTTTTGAAACGCGCGATAGCCGCAATAAAACCTTAAAAAACAAATTATGTCAAATCGATTAATAAAACGATGTTTCAAATGACAACACTTTTAATACGTTCGCTGCGGTCACTACTTGGATAGGTGATCGTTTGTGTGGTATATATACATTTGAGCGCTACCGTGCCTCGTCGGTCCCGGTTGTTTATTTATTTAACAAAATCCACAGCTCTTAGAAACGAAATAGATTAAAGCTTATGATAAAATTTACAGCCAATAATGGATTTACATTTTACGGATGTAGCTTGCAATTAAACGGCAAAAAAAAAAATGATGTTGGACAATAGTCGTTAGGCCATGTCGGAGGCTTCCCGGTGGTCTGTTGCTCCGGCACCGGGTAGGGCTACACACCCACACGAGAGAAAACAGAGATAGTGTTTATTAACAATGCGTGTAACAACAGGAATCAACACGGCGCGCATGGCGGAGGTGTGGATGGACGACTACGCCGAGTTGTTCTACCTGTACCGACCCGATCTCAGAGTGAGTAGCACAGTGCTATCTTTTATTTTGCTGCTTTCTGAATATTTAAAATCTTAGATTTCGCTAAGCATGAGCATTAAGAGCGAGTGAGGGTCAGTGGGAGCATGTGTGTCATTAAAAAGCAGTAAATTTTCGTCTCGTGTCAAATAGCCAGTCGATGTATATTCCAGAAAAGTCCGAAGGTGGGCGACGTGACGCACCGGCGCGTGCTGCGCGAGAAGCTGCAGTGCAAGAGCTTCCAGTGGTACCTCGACCACGTGTACCAGGACAAGTTCGTGCCCGTGCGCGACGCCTACGGATACGGCAGGTACCCTACTGGACACTCTTCCCTGGACCCACACAGCCAAGCCACGCCACTGTACACTCTCCGCCCACTTCACTCTCCCCGTCTACTGGACCCCCTCTTGCCTACTTCACCCTCCCTATGCACTTCACCTCTCCTGCCCACTTCAGTCTCTGTTTTTTAATGTCACTTAGTGATGAGACGAGTAGGTTGCACCTGATGGTAAGCAAAATGTCACTTAGTGATGATACGAGTAGGTTGCACCTGATGGTAAGCAAAATGTCACTTAGTGATGAGACGAGTAGGTTGCACCTGATGGTAAGCAAAATGTCACTTAGTGATGAGACGAGTAGGTTGCACCTGATGGTAAGCAAAATGTCACTTAGTGATGAGACGAGTAGGTTGCACCTGATGGTAAGCAAAATGTCACTTAGTGATGATACGAGTAGGTTGCACCTGATGGTAAGCAAAATGTCACTTAGTGATGAGACGAGTAGGTTGCACCTGATGGTAAGCAAAATGTCACTTAGTGATGAGACGAGTAGGTTGCACCTGATGGTAAGCAAAATGTCACTTAGTGATGAGACGAGTAGGTTGCACCTGATGGTAAGCAAAATGTCACTTAGTGATGAGACGAGTGGGTTGCACCTGATGGTAAGCAAAATGTCACTTAGTGATGAGACGAGTAGGTTGCACCTGATGGTAAGCAAAATGTCACTTAGTGATGAGACGAGTAGGTTGCACCTGATGGTAAGAAAAATGTCACTTAGTGATGAGACGAGTAGGTTGCACCTGATGGTAAGCAAAATGTCACTTAGTGATGAGACGAGTAGGTTGCACCTGATGGTAAGCAAAATGTCACTTAGTGATGAGACGAGTAGGTTGCACCTGATGGTAAGCAAAATGCTTGCTTGCAGCAGAGCCACAAGAACTTTGTTTTGCAAAACATACACTGCATTGCGCTCTTCAGTCTAAGACAACAGCTTTTACGTCGCATATTTCTTAGTAATTTTACCTGGAACAGTTCCCTTCAAACCGGCGCACAGTAATGCTTGCACACTACTGCTTGGCAGTTGAATGTGTGTACTTACAATAATTTGACTATCCATGACACTTCTCAGACATCTCTGGTGTATATTTTTACATTTGGTTCCCGGTTTGGCTGTTGCCTGCGACTTCGTACGCGTACTGAAGTAATCTAACCTGTTCCCGACAACTTTCCATCCCACCCTAATCCCGCTCCTGGTCCCGCTCCGCTCCTGTCCCGACCACGAAACTACATGTACAAAGACGAGCTTAACCCTAAAAAGAGTTTTCTTCCAGCACAACCTTGAGGAAAGAGAACTGTCAATTGAGCAAATAGGTTTCAGTGTGCGGTTACGGTTTGAATAAGAAATCAGCAAGTACAATCATAAGATTGTAAAAATTGAGCTACTTGTCGCTGTAGGAATGTGAAGTGAGTGTGTACATGGCTGCCCCCCTCTCCCCCCAGGTTCCGGAACCCTGCCAGCGGGCTGTGCCTCGACACGCTGCAGCGCGACGTGGAGAACGCGCCGCTCGGGGTGTACCAGTGCCACGCGGACCTGCAGGTAACACGTTACACATGGGTCCCCCCCAGGTTCCAGAACCCTGCCAGCGGGCTGTGCCTCGACACGCTGCAGCGCGACGTGGAGAACGCGCCGCTCGGGGTGTACCAGTGCCACGCGGACCTGCAGGTAACACGTTACACATGGGTCCCCCCCAGGTTCCAGAACCCTGCCAGCGGGCTGTGCCTCGACACGCTGCAGCGCGACGTGGAGAACGCGCCGCTCGGGGTGTACCAGTGCCACGCGGACCTGCAGGTAACACGTTACACATGGGTCCCCCCCAGGTTCCAGAACTCTGCCAGCGGGCTGTGCCTCGACACGCTGCAGCGCGACGTGGAGAACGCGCCGCTCGGGGTGTACCAGTGCCACGCGGACCTGCAGGTAACACGTTACACATGGGTCCCCCCCAGGTTCCAGAACCCTGCCAGCGGGCTGTGCCTCGACACGCTGCAGCGCGACGTGGAGAACGCGCCGCTCGGGGTGTACCAGTGCCACGCGGACCTGCAGGTAACACGTTACACATGGGTCCCCCCCAGGTTCCAGAACCCTGCCAGCGGGCTGTGCCTCGACACGCTGCAGCGCGACGTGGAGAACGCGCCGCTCGGGGTGTACCAGTGCCACGCGGACCTGCAGGTAACACGTTACACATGGGTCCCCCCCAGGTTCCAGAACCCTGCCAGCGGGCTGTGCCTCGACACGCTGCAGCGCGACGTGGAGAACGCGCCGCTCGGGGTGTACCAGTGCCACGCGGACCTGCAGGTAACACGTTACACATGGGTCCCCCCCAGGTTCCAGAACCCTGCCAGCGGGCTGTGCCTCGACACGCTGCAGCGCGACGTGGAGAACGCGCCGCTCGGGGTGTACCAGTGCCACGCGGACCTGCAGGTAACACGTTACACATGGGTCCCCCCCAGGTTCCAGAACTCTGCCAGCGGGCTGTGCCTCGACACGCTGCAGCGCGACGTGGAGAACGCGCCGCTCGGGGTGTACCAGTGCCACGCGGACCTGCAGGTAACACGTTACACATGGGTCCCCCCCAGGTTCCAGAACCCTGCCAGCGGGCTGTGCCTCGACACGCTGCAGCGCGACGTGGAGAACGCGCCGCTCGGGGTGTACCAGTGCCACGCGGACCTGCAGGTAACACGTTACACATGGGTCCCCCCCAGGTTCCAGAACCCTGCCAGCGGGCTGTGCCTCGACACGCTGCAGCGCGACGTGGAGAACGCGCCGCTCGGGGTGTACCAGTGCCACGCGGACCTGCAGGTAACACGTTACACATGGGTCCCCCCCAGGTTCCAGAACCCTGCCAGCGGGCTGTGCCTCGACACGCTGCAGCGCGACGTGGAGAACGCGCCGCTCGGGGTGTACCAGTGCCACGCGGACCTGCAGGTAACACGTTACACATGGGTCCCCCCCAGGTTCCAGAACCCTGCCAGCGGGCTGTGCCTCGACACGCTGCAGCGCGACGTGGAGAACGCGCCGCTCGGGGTGTACCAGTGCCACGCGGACCTGCAGGTAACACGTTACACATGGGTCCCCCCCAGGTTCCAGAACCCTGCCAGCGGGCTGTGCCTCGACACGCTGCAGCGCGACGTGGAGAACGCGCCGCTCGGGGTGTACCAGTGCCACGCGGACCTGCAGGTAACACGTTACACATGGGTCCCCCCCAGGTTCCAGAACCCTGCCAGCGGGCTGTGCCTCGACACGCTGCAGCGCGACGTGGAGAACGCGCCGCTCGGGGTGTACCAGTGCCACGCGGACCTGCAGGTAACACGTTACACATGGGTCCCCCCCAGGTTCCAGAACTCTGCCAGCGGGCTGTGCCTCGACACGCTGCAGCGCGACGTGGAGAACGCGCCGCTCGGGGTGTACCAGTGCCACGCGGACCTGCAGGTAACACGTTACACATGGGTCCCCCCCAGGTTCCAGAACCCTGCCAGCGGGCTGTGCCTCGACACGCTGCAGCGCGACGTGGAGAACGCGCCGCTCGGGGTGTACCAGTGCCACGCGGACCTGCAGGTAACACGTTACACATGGGTCCCCCCCAGGTTCCAGAACCCTGCCAGCGGGCTGTGCCTCGACACGCTGCAGCGCGACGTGGAGAACGCGCCGCTCGGGGTGTACCAGTGCCACGCGGACCTGCAGGTAACACGTTACACATGGGTCCCCCCCAGGTTCCAGAACCCTGCCAGCGGGCTGTGCCTCGACACGCTGCAGCGCGACGTGGAGAACGCGCCGCTCGGGGTGTACCAGTGCCACGCGGACCTGCAGGTAACACGTTACACATGGGTCCCCCCCAGGTTCCAGAACTCTGCCAGCGGGCTGTGCCTCGACACGCTGCAGCGCGACGTGGAGAACGCGCCGCTCGGGGTGTACCAGTGCCACGCGGACCTGCAGGTAACACGTTACAGCTATTCCTTTCAGACGTTTTTGTTCGATTGGATAACAAACATCCATCCACACGTCCAGCTCCTCGCAAACTTTTGCATTTATAATATTAGTAGGATATCACTTTCGTAAATGTAAAATGGAATTGCTGTTATTTTGTAATATCGAAAATGGAGTTTATTCCTATGCCAATCTGTATGTGTTCTTTTACCAAATTTGTAATTTAGCTAAAAATGATTCAAGATCTCGATTTCTCTGTTAGCGTGTACTCCAGAGGTATAAACGAAGTTTCATATTGATATTGCATTGTAGGCGACGCAGTACTTCGTGCTGACTCTCAACAACGAGCTCCGCGGAGAGGACAACTGCGCGCACATGAAGTACAGGAGGTGAGCCGCTCGTACTCACACGGAGAGAAGCCGTGCTTGTTATAATGTTAAAAAATATGTTAAACCTTTCCAAATAACAAATAAAAAAAGGGGGTAAAAAGTTATAACAATTCAGTGTTGGCCGGAAGAGGTCGCTTTAAGCAATAGCGCCCCTCGTAGTGACACTTATAATTAAGTTACTCTTATTAGGGAAGCTCCCTATTTCCCTCAAGCGACGACTCATGGACATATGTATACTACCTATCCTCACGTACGGCGCCCAAACTTGGTCTTTGACTGCTCAGCAGAGGTCCACACTCGAGGTTTGCCAACGAGCAATGGAGCGCAGTATCCTCGGAAAAAACTTACGGACCGTATAAGAAATAGCATACTGCGCTCCAAAACTCAAATTACAGGTGTTACCCATAAAGCTGGCAGCTTGAAGTGGGACCGGCCTGGACACGTCGGCCGCGTGCCGAACGAACTTTGGGCCAAAATAACAACCTCGTGGCATCCTTACAACGGCCGACGATCCCGCGGCTGCCGATTACAATGACGATCAATCGTGAAATGTGGAAAAATGGAAGAGAAGCCTTTGCCCTGCAGTGAGACGAGTCAAGCTCCATATAATAATAATATAATATAATAAACTCTTATCCCTAATTGTCACTTCTTCTGTACCATATTTGTGTACGCTTAATACTGTAAGTATTACGTACGTACGTATTTATTGGTATTCTTTTTGTTCGTGTCGATGGTTCTTATGTTTTAATGTTTAAATAATTTGAGCCCAATGATATTTTTTATTGGTATATATAATACCAATAAAATGGCGGACGAGGCCAAATATCAAATAGTTTTGTAATAGTTGCCGAATATTAGTTAGATCTGTAGTAGATAGTGCGGGAGTCTGCCAGTGATATGATGTTGTCTCCAGATCCAACTCGGAGGCGGACGACGACCTCAGCAGGAGCGTCCTGATGGCGACGTGCCGCGGCACGCAGCGGGAGAGGGTACGTATATATTTGAGAACAATTTGAAATTTCAAATAAAAAATGTATTCGTCATGATACAAAACCAGCCTTTTGCAGATTTCTTTGCCCGGGCCAGCAAAAAATTAAAAGTTGCTATACTCTGTGATCATATAGTGCGGTTATGTCAAATAATGTTAACGTCATGAGTGACACTGACAGTAGATTGACATTTTGTAAACCAATCAGCTCGTTACTCGGAGCCATAGTAGATGCTTTGAATCAATTGGTTAGAAGGGCAATTTGTTTTAAAGTTGGCAACGACATTGTACTTTATTCCACCTGACTAGTGATAATATAATCTGAGAGAAAAAATAAAATACGTATTTCCTATTTTTTCGTCTATTTTCGTAATAAAATCTTAAAAGGGGGTAAAAATACTGAGCAATTGTCTATAACATAAAATGCCGTGTCCGGCCGGCCCCGCTGTACACGGTGCGTGTGTGTGTGCTCCAGAAGTGGCAGTACCTGCCGGCGACGCGCCAGCTGCAGCACACGGAGAGCGGGCTGTGCCTGGACGCGGGCGCGGCCGCCGGAGCCGACGTCATGCTGCGCCGCTGCGCCGACGTGCCCGCGCAGCGCTGGGACATCGACTTCAGCGAGGAGAACGACTTCAAGTCCTCCGGTCGGTGCCGCGGGACACACAGATACACACGACACTGGCACGATACGACACCCACTCGGACACAGACACGACACCGATACGATACGACACCGACACGACACGTTTTGTTAATGTCATCATTCGTCCACCGCTGGATATAAGTCTCTGTGTCAGTGAGCGCCACCGAGCCCGAACTCTTCTCAACTGGCCGCCTTTCGCAGGTCGTCGCTCCATCTAACCGGTGCGTCCTACACTGTGTATGTCGATTCGTGGAGTCTAGGACCCGCCTGCTCCAGCAGTTCCGGCCGTCCGTCGAAAGATACCGCCCTGACGTCGCTTAATAATCGATAGCCATTATGAGACTTAACCGAGCGGCTCATCATTTATACATTTGTTTTTCATACAATATCAATACGACACAAAAGTAATGTTGAAAAGTGGTGTTGAGTATATCGACGACACGTCGCTCCGCTGTCGTATTCCTGTCGTGTCGCTGTCGTGTCGACCCAGTAAGGAAACGGACTTATTGTAAATCGTTTAACGTTAAGCCCGCGCCACACGGAGCGGGAGGCGAGCAGAGGACGGGTAGTCTTTCTTTAAAAGTGACAACCCTAACCGTTTGCTACTTCGTTCATGCCGCGTACTTATTACGATGAAAATCAAAAGTGACGAAGGTGATTTTATCCCCACCTCTGCTCTATATACCACCACTTTAACAGACCATGCGGCAGAAACGTACTCCTCAATTTCTTTTATGAAACTGAGTGACGAGCATTTTGTTCGCCTGATGATAAGCGCCACGTGTGACCATAACAATTGCAGTGCCACCCAGGACTTTTAATTCTACCTACTACTAATTTAATAGTAATTATCCATAAAAAATGCATTTCGATGAAATAACACCTGGACTTGGAGATCATGCAGTGGTCTCTGACTATAACACGTTTGAAACATAATTTTAATATAATTGTTTGTCCCTACAGATGACATTGTACCGACCGAACAACAAGTGAGGTTGCGCCGGCTCAGAGGAGAAAAGAAGTAAGTACCATTATACAATTCTTCGTTTCGACTTGTCTCAATAGGTGTACAACTGTTAAAGTATATCAAGAGTAGTTTTTTTTATTTGCTTTTTAATCTACTTCAAATAAATTGTTTTTTAACGGTGCCAGCCAAGTAATAGGTAGCAGATAAATACTATGTATATAGTAAGTACTACTTGTAGGTAGTATCTATCTACTACCTTTTAGACTTGGCTGGCACCGACTTCAAATATATGAGTGGGTAGCGCTTATGATAATTATATTAATTTATTTTTCACTTTTGAGTACCATTTGTGGTTTTGAAGTCGGTTTAGCTTTTTTGAAAAATAATTTATTTTACCCTTTTTAGTGCAAAACAAGTTTTAATTAAATTAATTCAAAAAGTTTGTAAAGACAAGCTTTTATGATCTAGAAGCCACATCGAAGTTTAAAACGGGCTATCACAATTAAATGCATGTACAAAAAAATGTCATGTCTGTCCTATTCACCGTTAAGGAGTTCCTTCACCGGAAGTCAACCCTGCGTGTATCAGCCATGTCATGATGGAATTTAGAACAGGCTATTATGGTTAAATCCATTTACAAAATGTTGTGTCTGTACTATTTACCGTTGAGGAGTTCCCTCGCCGGAAGTCAACCCTGGGTGAAGCAGGTGAAGCAGTCGAATACAAACCTTCACCTTTAGAAAGTCGGTTACAAAAAAACAAGAACCGACTTGAAGATTAAACTTATATTTTTTGTTGTTGCTATTTTTTTCAAAAAGTGCTGAATGCATTTCGATAAAATTTATATGGGACCACCTCTGAAGTATGACCTACCAATCAAAAAAGAATCATCGAAATCAATTCATAATTGGCGGAGTAATCGCGTAACAAACATACAAAAAAATAAATAAAAAAAACATACCGTGAATTGTAAACCTCCTCCTTTTGAAGTCGGTTAAAAAAGGGGAAGGTTCTCTATTTGATTGTATGATTTTTTATGTTTGTTATCTCAGAACTCCGTCATTTATGAACCGATTTGAAAAATTGCGTTGGGTTCAGTACGAAGTGAAGTGAAGTACGAAGTGGTCCCATATAAATTTCATCGATTTTTGACCTTAGACTTCGAAGATACATTAAAGACGTTTTTTTTTTATAAAATATGTACTTGTTATTTAGAAACAAGTTTTACAAGGAACAGTGTTCTAAGTAAGTACAAGAGCTGCGCAGACGAGCGACTAGCTGCCGTGGTCCTTACTCCGATACAACATAAACACTTGGCGTATGTTCCAACTACCGATGCAAATGATGCACAAAGAGGTCCGTGAAAAAAATGACTAAGTAGGTTTTTCGCGGACAAAGTCACGGAAAAGTCCATCAACTGCGCACTACTGCCACATGTTGTTCTTTTGACATAATTTATATAATAATAATAATAAGCCTTTATTAATCTTTAACATTAAAATGAATATTATATATAGGCTTAAGCTTAAATAAATTTCGCTGGTTATTTTGTAATGTTTCCGTTTTCGTTCCAAGGTTTGACAAACTTCGTCATAATCGGTAAGAGCACACAGTAAACCACACAAGTGAGCACAGTGTATTGTAATGTCACTTTTGAATTCCCTTAATAATATTATAATTGCGAAAGAGTTTGTTCGTGACGTGTTGACAGTAAGGCTAGCACTATAAACAAGCACACATGTTCACGCCGTGCACACGTGCACACAGTCTCGCAAGCGGCGCGGCGGTAACACTCGGCATGCTCTCCTCCAGGCGCAAGTCGCGCTCGCTGCTGTCGTACCCGACCGCGGAGTCGCTGTACAACGCGACCGTCCGCCGCCACACGCACAAGAAGCACAAGAAGCGATCCAAGAAGAAGACGAAGAACAAGTTCATTCTCAAACTAGTGAGGACGAGCCCCAACAACACGGAGGAGCACCTGGAGGTGGACATCCACTGTAAACACAAGCAGCTGTACCCCAACAACACGTTCGTGCGGGATCTAGTCACCATACTCAACGATAAGAGCATTAAGGTATGTTCGTTTCATTCACTCCTCCGGTCTGACGTTTAAATGTTCATCATTCGAAACCCTGAGGGCGCGTTTATTCGACACGAAAACTTTTTGTATAATCTACTAGCGACCCGCCCCGGCTTCGCACGGTTATTATACATATAAAACTTCCTCTTCGATCACTCTATCTATAAAAAAAAAAACATCAAAATCCGTTGCGTAGTTTTAAAGATTTAAGCATACATAGGGATATAGGGACAAAGAAAGCGACTTTGTTTTATACTATGTAGTGATTTTATTTGGGGGCTTTTGTGCATGAATTAGTACATGTCAGCCCCATCGAATGAAAACATTCGGCTAAATTCTGCTGGATTGTTTGGAATGATTCCGAGGAATTTGAATGTTGTTGCCTAGTAAATAAAGTTCATACTCGCTATTAAAAAGCACGAGAGCGCGCGCGGCGGGCGCGCGGAAACCGCACTGACATGTTCGTGCCGTCTAACTGGAGCCTTACAGTCAGTTAATACTCTGTATGACTTACTCTTCGTTCATTCACTCGTTCACTCTATTGGGCTCGGTTCCGGTTTTTATGATGTAAGTTTTGTTAATTTGGATTGTGTTTGTATAATAAAAGCTATTTGTGTTTAAGCGAACTTGCAAGGTAACGTTTAACGATTTGTTATGTTTAGTGTTGTACAAATAAATTAATTCGTTCTTTTGTTATTTTGTTCGGTAGTCAATATAATGTTTTTTTTAATTAAAATAGCAAGTTTCGCCGGTCACGTGATACACGAACAATTTTAGTTTTATTTTTATGATAATATAATACGTATACATATATTTAGATGAATATTTTTGTTATTGCGTATTTTGATAGTCTGTCCCTTGTATTTAGGTAAATTGATAAATGTTTATGATTACCGAGCTAAATAATAAATTAATATAAGATAAATGTATCAATCGTATAGGTAATAAACAACGGGCGGATCTTCGAACGCAACAAGGTGACGCAAGTGGAGGCGACGCGGAGCAAGACCGACAAGGACCCGCGGGTACTCAACAAGATGGACATCGCAGCACAACAGGCGCCGCCCGAGACGAACGACCAACAAAAGGTAATATTGTTGAACAAGGTGACTCGACTTAAGAAAAAATTAAATGGACAACTAGCTTTTCTCCCGGCGTTGCCTGACATTATTTCTGTCCCTTCCGACGCGTTTCTTACGATATCCACGATTATCAAAATGTTATTTTGAATTCAAGTAAACCACTAGCAATCAGTCATATCATATGTCGGCGAGTCATCTAGTCCGTCACTGGTACCCACGCCGGCGCAGACCATCAGGCGACCGACCTGCTCGTCCCGCCGCGCCGCGCCGGCTCGCGCCGCTCCCACGCTCCGGGAGTTTCAACCTAACATTTTCTTAATAAGCTATACTCCATGGTATTTTTACTTGGTCAAATATTAGAAACATATGTTTTTTTATCAATAAAACGAAGTTGTATTAAAATCACATCTCGTTTGTTAATCTTTGATCTTATCTACTTGAGCACTAGAAATTAACAACATTTTCTAAGGCACAATAAAAACAACAATTGTTTAACAATCATAATTGCTCTAGCTAAATCTGCCTCTGTCGTCAAGTCTTATGACACTAGGAACTACAAATAACAAACAAAGTACTTCCAATCAAAAAACGAAAAAAATTTAGTTTGTGAGTGACGTGCGGCGCGGGGCGGTGCGGGGTGGGGCTGGTCGCTTGGGTACTGGGGGGGGAGTAACGGGGCGGGGGCGCATTGAGGAAAGTACACGAAATCAGAACTCAAATTCGATGGCGGGTGAAAAACATAAACGTCACCAATGGCGAGTTACAAAGCCCCTTTGCATTAAAACATATTTAACCGCTCAACTACACGTGTTGCTCGATGACCTATAGAATCACTTGATGTTTAGATAACAAAGAAAGCCCACAAGAAGTTCCGCGAGAAGCAGCAGGTGGCGGCCCTGTCCGCGCCCCCGCGGCCGGCGCCCGCCCCCGCCGCGCCCTCCTCGCCCCCGCCCCGCCCCGCGCGCCCCGCCCGCCCCGTCGCCGAGGCGGACAACAGGTCCGGGCCGCGCGCTCACAGAATCATTATAGAGGACTTCGTGGAACTCGCGCCGGATTCCAACACGGTCACGCAGCGGCTCAAGGTACACCATTATTTTTTCAATTGGAAATCCAGTACTATCTAACTTTGCGAACTGATCATTTTGTCTCTACAATTTATCACGTCCGGTAAGAGTAGAAATTAAATAAATTGTAAAAAAATATTTGAAGAAATTTTTTTCTGGTGACCTGATACAGGTTCTTTAGAACCTACCACCGGCACCAGTCTCTCACAATGTTAGGTAGTAGTCTGAACTTTAGTATTCAATCCCGACCAATAAGAAAATACCTATGTGAGAGAAAATAAATTAATGATTGAATCTTGAAAAATTGATCAATGAAATGAAAATTGACATATAAACAAACCAGCTTATTTATTTCAGGCAATATTAAAGTACAACAAAGTAAAATTAGTAGAGGCTCATAGAATAAAATTGAAACATTATTCCAAAAAATATTAAATAACTTATATCTTACGGCTTACGGATGCTCCTGTTGCCCAGTTTGCCGCGCTAGACGGCACAAAAAGAAAAATCATGGATTTTCCCCATTAAAATATACTTACTGTTATCGCTGAGAATATCAAAACCTGCGATTTTCGAAATTATTTTCATGTAGTTCGCAATACTTTTTGCGTGGATACCACTTTTGAAAATTCTGTTCGGTTATTGCTCTAAATAGTATGCTTGCCTGTCCGCCGTATTGTTGAGTCGCGTGATGTGGTTTACATTGAATGCCCCGGTTGCTGCTCGGAAGTGCAGAGCCGCGGGCCGCGACCGCCACGACCGCCGCGGGCCGCGGGCCGCGTGCAGTAAGTATTGCTGCCTCAGCAGGTGATCGATGGCATCCAACAGTAATTCTTGACGTAAGTTCTGACAAAGGTCAGAGAACTAAAGAGTTGATATCGGTGCCTACCCGACGCGACCTCGAGCTGATTAATAAAGTGTTAATATTTCTATCTAGTTCCCAGGTTTCTCGCGGTATCTTCTACCATGATCCATGACCATGACTAACTGTAAAATTCCAGCGGATAAAGAAGCGCAAGCGCAAGCATCCCACCGCGCCCCCCGGTGGCGCCCCGGACGACGCCCCCGCGGTCACGCGCGAGGCCCGCGGTGGCGCCCCCGCGGTCGAGCGCGAGGGGCGCAACGAGCTAGTCAAGCTACTTTCGCAGAAGCTGCCGCCCGTCGAGGCGCAGATCAAGTGAGGAACTCCCTTCTATTTATTTATTGCATCCCGTGATCCTGTATTTCTTCTGACGCGCGATGGCGCTACAGCCTAATTCATTCAGATGAACTGAAAATTTGGTCATATCTAAGAAATACATACATGTATAGAGAACAGTTGAAAGCGTTGCAGCAGTTTGGAATCCTGTGTAAAGTTGAGGCAACTTGAGAGATTATCACGATTCCTTTTTTCCAGTAGGTATGAAGAATTAAAGTTTGCTGATGGAAATTTAAGAACGATAATGACCGATAAATGTCAGAACTAATAATATGCAATGATATAGATTTTTTCAAAAAGTTTGTTTCTTCACGTTTCTTTTGGTGTATAATTAATTGTCTCCCACCCGCGGCTGCAAACAGCTTAAAGTATACAGCTATAGTAAGTACGTTTGTAATGACAATAGTAATGGAAATTGCAAATAATGAAGTTCTAGTCACATCCTCTAGAGAAACTTGTAACTTAATAAAAAATAAAATAATTTAATAAAATAAAAAAATAAAAAGTAAAACTTGGAACGTGCTTGCTTTTTTAACCGACTTCAAAAAGGAGGAGGTTTACAATTCGACGGTGTTTTTTTTTTTTTGTGTGTTTGTTACGCTATTACTCCGCCAATTATGCATTGATTTCGATGATTCTTTTTTTGATTGGTAGGTAATACTTCAAAGGTGGTCCCATATAAATGTTATCGAAATTCATTCAGTAGTTTTTGAAAAAAACAGCATGATGTGGCTTCTAAATAATTTATATAGTAAGTACTACTTGTAGGTAGACTATGTATATAGTAAGTACTACTTGTAGGTAGTATCTATCTACTACCTTTTAGACTTGGCTGGCACCGACTTCAAATATATGAGTGGGTAGCGCTTATGATAATTATATTAATTTATTTTTTACTTTTGAGTACCATTTGTGGTTTTGAAGTCGGTTTAGTTTTTTTTTGAAAAATAATTTATTTTCCATGCCGTACATAGGACGCAATTTTCCCGTCTTTAGCGGGCCTTCTCTGTCCCCGGCGGCGCCGGCGGCGCGTCGACGCACTCTGTGCACTCTGTCTGTATAGTGTATGTATATGTTCCAGTGTCCCGCCGCATTCTGTCGAGGAGCGCGGCCCCAAGGAGTTCTCGGCGGAGGACGCCCCCATGGCCATGTCGAGCGAGCAGGGCGCGCCCCCGGCGCCGCCCCGCGTGCCCCCGGGCTCCACGCCGCCCAGCGCGGAAGCCGAGTCCGAGATAGAAAACTGGACCATGGGTGAGTGTACTCAGTTCTGGAGTTGAACCTTCTTTGTATTGTGGGAGTGTGGCGCGACGCGGCGCCCCCGCTGCCCCCGCTGCCCCCGCTGCCTCCCACACCGACGGAACAAAGGACGCACAAACAAAAGTTGACACTCCGCGAAGTGTATTTCCGAAATACCCGGTAAAGTCTATTTTATTTCATTTAATTCAGTTCTTATTCTTTTTATGGAACTGTGTAATTAGCCGAGTAAGTCGTTCGCCTGATGGTAAGCGCCCCGCCTGCCTATAACAATTGCAGTGCCACCCAGAACTTTTAATACCATAAAAAGTAGTACGTAGCACTGCATTGCGCTCATCACCCCGAGACATCAGCTATTAAGTCTCATATACCTAGTCGTGTCGCTGCTACAACTAGACTTTTCGTATTCGGAATTCTGTGGATATAGGGAAGAACCATCTCATGGACAAGCGTGCTCCATTCTAGGGCGCATGTTCGCTTTCCATCAGGCAAGATGTCGTGTAACGTGTGCCCGCAGAGCCGTAGCGAGCGCCGCGTGCGCCCCGTACGTGCCCGCAGCCGAGCGCGCACGCGGCCACCGGCCACGTCCGCTCGACGTGCGGCGACAGTCGCTACACGTACATACGTGTGTAAGCGACACCAAGTAGTAATGTGCGGCGTGTTGCCAGGCGAGACCCGCATCCGGCGCAACAACACGGGGTGGCGGCGGCACAAGGCGCGCGGGGGCGCGGGGGGCGCCGCGGGGCGCCGCGGGGAGCGCCGCGGGGAGCGCCGCGGGGAGCGCCGCGACAGGGAGGGGAGGAGGGGACAGTTCGCGCCGGACGAGGTATGTATTGTTTTTGCAAACTGAATTATTGAATGTAGCCACAAATATTATAAATGCGAAAGTTTGCATGTTCGTGTGTTTGTTCCTTCTTCACGCCACGAAGGTTATACCTTGGATTAACACATGGGAACACCCGAGAAGCCGCGGGGCGCAGCTAGTTTTGTAAATACAAAGAAGAAAAACTAATCAAATGGCGCTCGATACCGCGTCCTCAGAACACCGTCATGTCGCCTTAACTACTGGCCACCGAGTTTATCGTCTTTAAACTTTGTAACGATGGATATCGCTTTTATAGTATTAGTACGATAGTCTAAGGATTGATATATATATATATATATATATGTGTATATATATATATATATATGTGTATATATATATGTGTATATATATATATATATATATATATACAGGATCTTTTATAGCATTCGTGAAAGTTAATCCAAAGCTCGTAGCTACTCACATACTTATTTAACGTAGGATCTTATACTATACCTGCAGCCGCTCGACGTGGTTGACGCAGATAACTCGTGATGGGGACCATGGGGTAATTAAATATGTTACAGTAATACTAAGTGTTATAGACTGTAGGCCTACCGCACTCCGCACTGTAGGTACGGAGCTACAAGTACATAGCCGGACACCGACGGCGGGTCGCGCGTCGTTACACGTGCCGCGTCAGAAGAGATAAGAGCGGCGCGATAGAAAGAGACGCGCTCTGTAGGTTAATATGACTGGTAGGTATGCAGCGCTACGCGAGCTGAATTAAATTTTATTGCGTCATAGCAAGAGTCGCTATTTGTTTAAATTTCTTTGCGGAATGATGCTTCTGTCCCTTAGTATTTTGTGGCTGTATTCTTAATGACATGTATTGTCTCCATCTGTGGAAACTTTTATAAGCTACCGACCTGCCCAAACATTTATACCTACATTTTACTAAGTTTAGTAAACTGTAGTTTTCCTAAGAGAATAAATAAATAAATATAAAATCCGCGAATATCGTGCGGTGCAGACGCTGCAGCTGCAACGGCGGCGCGCGGAGGCGGCGGCGGCGGCGGCGGAGGAGGAGCCGTCGCCGGTGAAGGTGGTGATGCGGAGCAACCTCACCTTCAACCTGGGGGACGAGTTCTTCCAGTGGCGCCGCGACGACAAGTCAGTCACCACCCAACACCAACCACTTCACTCACTCACTCACTCACTCACTCACTCACTCACTCACTCACTCACTCACTCACTCACTCACTCACTGACTTCCTTCTTGTAACCTTCTCGTTTTACCAACCGCTGTTTTTTTTTGTATTTCTTCGTCTTTTTGCAACGTTGTTCACAAAAATCTTGGTGACGTCATCAAAGATCAAAGTTCAAAAGTTCTTTATTCAGTTTTCGCATCACAGACGCATTTTGGAACGTCAAAAAGAACCACTTCTAGAAGATACGGCAAGAAACTGAGGGGTTTTCTTTAAAAACTTTTGTTACACATTTTGTTTGTTTTTTTTTTAGTTTCATTCTTTTATATATTGAAATGTGATACAGAGTCAAAGAGCAAAATTTTCAAATCTCAAGGGTGGATACCTTTCCTGATAATATTAGAAAATTCTTGTGTTAGGAAAGTTAAGTGAATTATGAAGATATTTAAAACATGCTTATTGCCTTTTTCTTTTGTAAAAAGGTGAAGTCAGGTAGAAAAAATAAGCTAACCAGACTCTCTTATTTTCCCCCGAAGTTACTATTCAAATCGTACCCACTGAAATCGAGTAAACCGCAGAAACCTTCCATAGATACTCCATACATTCCATACATACATATTTTCTATAAAAATCTGGATAATAACTTATTGAGAAATGTTGTTTATTTTTTTTCTGAATGTATCTTTTTCAAAAACCTATCGTGAGCTACTCTCTACTACCGCTACTAGCCTCAAGTTTCCTCCTAGCTCCAACCTGTAACATTGAAGAGTGGATAATGCAGTCCGCACGACTGTCGCAGCCGGGCAAGCCGTCGTCTGTGTAAATTTTGATACAGACAGTCATCTATATAATCCATGTAGAGAGTAACACACGAACAGTACAGAGAATACCAAAATCAACAGTTATCTTATTAAATTCAATATATTTAAAAGTAAATAATGTATAATATAATAACCAGACACAGTCCTCGATAAGTGTTGATATGTATTGTCTGTTTCCTACCGTAGGGGCCGCCCATTAATCACGTGATGATTTTTTAGCTTTTTTAGACTAAACCAAATCATGTGTTTTAGTACCTACAAAGAATCTTAAAATTTCATAAAACGGCGAGTCAAGGTCACACTACACGCCGCTTACGTAAAAGACACGTGATATCTTACTACACCCCCCTTGTGATATTTCGTGATTTTTGCCTCACCCTCTCCCCTCGCCCCACGTGATGAATGCACGGCCCCATACTGTAAGTACCCGCTAACCTCGGGCGTGCGCCGGCAGTTCGATCGCGACGGAGATGTCGATCCCGGCGGGGCGCTCGCCGCCGCCGGCCCGCGCGTGGCGCCACACGCGCGGGCGCCGCCCGCATGCGGGGCTCGCCGACCTCGCCGACAACGAGCTGTCGGCGCGCGACAGGAAGCAAGATAGCGACGACGACTCCAGCAACAGCGACAGTAGCGACGACAAGTAGCCGCCGCCTGCCGCGCCACGGGACGAGCGGCTCGCCGCGGCCGGTGACACATGATGTCATAAGTGCGGTAATTACTGGGCATACTTAATACACTAATACAGGACTAATATCTGTTGTCTCGGGGTGATGAGCGCGATGCAGTGCTACGCTGTGCTTGTCAAAGTTCTGGGTGACACTGCAATTGTTATGAGCCGGCGTGACGCTTACCATAGGGCGAACGACTCGCTCGTATCAGTTCCATTAAAAAAATTATACTTCTACACTGAAAATGTTGGTGTTACTGACCGACAGCAAAATGTTGGTGTTACTGTCCGACAGCAAAATGTTGGTGTTACTGACCGACAGCAAAATGTTGGTGTTACTGTCCGACAGCAAAATGTTGGTGTTACTGACCGACAGCAAAATGTTGGTGTTACTGTCCGACAGCAAAATGTTGGTGTTACTGTCCGACAGCAAAATGTTGGTGTTACTGACCGACAGCAAAATGTTGGTGTTACTGTCCGACAGCAAAATGTTGGTGTTACTGTCCGACAGCAAAATGTTGGTGTTACTGTCCGACAGCAAAATGTTGGTGTTACTGTCCGACAGCAAAATGTTGGTGTTACTGTCCGACAGCAAATAGCAGACAAACGAACATACGGTCCCAGGCGCGAGGCGCGGCGGACGTCAATAACCAATGTTCCTGTAAGAACCTACAACTTACCTGTGAGGTGGGCTTTTGAACTAAGGAAAATCTATATCACAAATAATAGTCGTGTGTTCCTGTGTGGAAAAATGGATTTAAATTTCATTTCTTTGTATAAACATGCAACGAACTTCATAGGCGTGAAGTTTTCTCCTTTTACCCGACTACGGAGAAACCAAGAAAGAAGTAATTCATATCGCTGTGCTTTCTGACGTCATAGATCGTTTCACACTCGTCCGTCCGGGGGACACTCGGAATATATAAAAAGAAATATACTTTCTTTTGTCGTTTAATTAATTTATTATTCTAAATAAGACACTGTTTGTTTACTAAGATTGTGTAATTTATGTTACTGTTTTTAGATGAAGCTGTCATCTTTTATAACCTTTCTAATCTAGCATTTTATAGCCGCCTCAGGTAATAAACACGGTTAATATTAACGCCAAAATAACGCCGTTATGATATAACGACATACACCATAAAGTTTAGTATATGACGTTAATTTTAAGTTTTTTTTTTAATATCATTTTGTCATCACAGACGCACTTGAACGTCAAATTATCACAATGACTCTACCACCGTATCGGAAAAAGAACCACTACTCAGAAGATACGGCAAGAAACTGAGGGGCATTTTTTTTTAGAGATTTTGTTACAATTTTTTGGGGTTTTACAATGTTATGTTTGTTATGTACCAGTTGGTTACTTTGCAGAAGTGGAATGTTCCAAGCATCTTTGTCTTCTATGTAATTACGAACAGTGTAGTATGCTTTTCTCATTAGAACATTCTTAACGCGTAATTTGAATTTACTTTCTGTGAGCTCCGCTTTCTTTTTATATATTCCGAGTGTCCTCCTCAACTGAAAAGGTTTTTGTAAAAATGACTTGACGAATATGCTTTATAGATAAACTTTCGGCACATATCACTTAGATACTACAGTCATTTGTACTTACACATAAAGTAACGTAATATAATGACATGTCAAATAGGGTTATGAAAGGGGGACATTGTTCAGTTTGTTTTCTCTGTGGCTAGAATGTGTGTGAAATAACTCCGTCCTTTACAAGACTTGTAGTACACATGTGTCACACTTGTAGTACACATGTGTCACATTATATATGTTACAATCGACTCTATACAATGTTATGCACAATTTGGCCGATTTTAATAACTTGATCTGGATATATACTTGAACAACTTTTGTTCAAATGAATGTTTTACTTAATAATTTATAAAAAAGAAACCTAGAGTTTGATATAATTAAAATATCTTTAAAAATTAATTATTTATTTGCGCATCGAATTTATTTACCATTAGTTAATGTAAGTTAACCCTTTGAGCGCCAGCTGGAAACGCAACACCTCACCCTCCACGCCGAGTTACAAGAATTACATTCATTTTAGTCGGCTCGAGCCGACCTCGGCGTAGAGAGCACTTTTCGTTTGTCGTGTATAGCCGACTTTGGCGCAGCGGTCAAAAGGTTAAAAACAATATCCGGTAATTGTGCTAGTATTTAAGTGTCATTTTATTATTTATACGAAGGCGAAGATTTTGATATTTATCAAAATAGTAACTGCTTGAGCTCAACAAGCAGCCAGATACAACTGCACAATTGTTGACCGAGAATTGTAAAGTATTTTAAGTTTTTCGAATTGTTTTCATTTTAAGTTCGTTCCTTGCATTTAAAGTTAAGTTTAAGTTACCTTACGGAAGTACATCGCAATATATTTATAACATATCTATTAGCGTAAGAGAAACGATTATAATCTTCAGGTAGCACCACGATGCCCGCTACTTACAATATTTAGAAAATATATAATTTGCACATAATAAGTTTGTTTTTGCAGTTTGACGTTTTCCTGTGTTTATGTTAGAGAATAATATTTGAAACTGTTTCAGTTGTTATTGTTTTTGTATGGAAGTTGCAATAAAATTATAAGACTGAATACGTGTTTTACTTGAGCCCAGACTGTGCCTGGTACATCAACACAGGACGGATCTATTCTCACAAATAAATAATTTAATTTGATATGAAGAGTAACGATTAGACTCGGGGACGTAATTTCCCCCAAATTGTTTAGCAACGAATTGCAGGATATGTTTAAGACGCTAGACTGGAAAAGGCGGGACATAAATATAAACGGCGAGCACATCTCACACTTGCAGTTTGCAGACGATATTGTCATTATAACTGAGTCGTTGCAAAACTTGCAACAGATGCTGGACGGCCTCGCTGACTGTTCCCAACGCGTCGGTCTACGGACGAACTTAGATAAAACTAAGATAATGTTCAACGAACATGTGACTCCGGAACCGATTGCTGACAATGGCCTCACTCTCGATGTTAATAAGGAATATGTTTACCTTGGGCAAACAATGCAGTTGGGTACAACAACTTCGAAAGAGAGGCCAACATAACAATACAGTTGGGCTGGGCAGGATTTGGGAACGTGGACACTCACGGTACAGCTGATCCACAAATTTAAAGTCGCTTAGCGGGCTATGGAAAGGGCTATGCTTGGAGTTTCTCTGAAGGGTCGTATCCGGAACGTAGTAATTCGACAGAGAACTAAAGTCACCGACATAGCTCACAGGATTAGCCAGCTGAAGTGGCAGTGGGCCGGCCATGTTAGCCGTAGAACCGATAATCGTTGGGGTAGACGCGTTCTAGACAGGAGACCACGAATTGGCAAACGTAGTGTAGGACGCCCTCAGGCTAGGTGGAGCGACGATCTTCGCAGGGTGGCTGGTAGCAGCTGGATGAGAGGACCCGGGACTCGTGCTCAGTGGCGTGCAGTTGGCGATGCCTATGTCCAGCAGTGGACTGCAACAGACTGATGATGATGATATGAAGAGTAACAAATAAAGTTTGTTGTCAACCAATTATATTTTGAAACGTATCGTAAAGATTTATCTTTGGTAACGATGTTATTCGCCATTGCAAAGTTGTGCTGTCTGAATGCATTTTTAAAGTTTCCAAGAAAAATGTAACAGTACTTAGTTTCACGAGAGATGGCGCTGTTTATAATAAAATTGGGTTCTTGTCTAGCAAAACAGATGCGCACCTGAATGCTCGCACGTTCGACAACCTTTAACCTATTATCACCTGGACATTTGATCAGCTTTGCTTCAAGTTCAGTTTAAAATTTATGAAAGTCAACCTAGCAATGCACACTACTCAGCATCGTAATGGCATCTATCGTCTCTCCTCGGTACAAGCTTGTGAATCGCATGCGGCTGGTGGTCAACTCGTCACGGTGTGGCTGCGCTTACGCCTCGCTGCGCGTACGTAAGCGTGTGCTGACGTGGGATGGCGCGGTATAAAAATCTTTCAGGTAAGTACTGTCAGGAATAAGACGAAGATGGCACCATATTTTGGTATAGCCAAAACCACCAAATTCGTTGGTGAGTCTGCTAACTCTGATATTCATTATACATTTTAAACAGTATTTCCGGGCAAATTGATTTATCTCGGTACAAACCAATAACACTTATTACACAATGATCATTGTAACAATATCAAACAGTTATATCCAAATGTCAGCAATAGCTTCTAATTTCTCAACATCCTGATTACATCGAGGAACTAATTGTTGAGTTGGAGACAGTATGAAAATAAATTGTTGCGAGTACAAAATGATTAGTTTCCTAGTACTGGCATCGACATATATGTGACATGTTGCGTCCGTAATTTTTTGTAATCTTTTTTTTATTGGTAATTGGGCACACTTTTGACGACATCTCGCCTGATGGAAAGCGAAGATGCGACCTAAGATGGAGCACGCTTGCCCATGAGATGCCTATTCACTCTAGACTTAAAGAGACACAAGTTGTAGCTGTTTGGAGCCACAGACGCTGGCAGAGCGTTCCACTTCGCCACAGATTCCTTCAACACGCGGACTGCCTTAGCAGTCTGCGTGTTGAAGGAATCTGCGGACTCATCATTTAACAAACTGCCTAAACTTTTGGTGTGAATAGTGAATTTATGTTGGGGACGAGGGAATAGGGACCGATTTTCTTAATTGACCAAATTAGAGAAAAGGTACAAAGAAAAGAAATGCATTGTTTATTATTAGTATATAGTTTATTAGAGCACATGTACGTCATGTACGACGCCCGTCTGCGTTATAATACACATTTAATATAATCGTCAATGATTTAAAATAAAACTCTACAAAATAATAACAAAAATGTATCAAATCGTCGAAAACAAACCAATAATAATTTAATCAATTAGTGAATTATTTGGTTTATATGATTTACTAATAAATGAGATTATATAATTTATATTTATTAATAATTATATTCTAATGCTATGTATATATAATATGTATAATATAAAAACTACTTTTCTGGAAACTGGATGAGTTCAGTAGACAGCGACGCTAACCACTGTGTATAATATAACTGTACGTTATGTATAACAAACAGTTGTGTTATACATTACGTGTTGTTCAAATTAGGACAAAAAATGTGTTTATTTGTAAAGTAAGCTTTTGCTGCCATATTATCTGCCAACTGTATTTTAGATATCTTTTATAATACGTATATAAATATATAAAGATGTATATTTTAATACAGTATCGTTTATCAAATCTGAGGTAAAAATATAAATGCATACCACATTTTTCGTAAATCAAATTTTGAACAACGCGTTTTATTTTCGCAATAATTACATTTAATTAATAAGCCACGACATTAGCCCACACACGCGAACATTTACTTCTATATATAACATACGATACAATTACTACTCCTATTATATGAGTAAAATGTTATTTTCGAGCCCTAAACACGCAAGGGGTTCTGTAATTACAATTATAGTATTGCAGTATAATTACAATAATTACAGTAGTATAATTGCAATTATAGTAACTACAGTTAACACAATTTTACAATTAGTAATTATACAATAAATCTAAAAACTATCAGAATTGGTGTTTCAATACCTTCAGTGGACGAAATCGCTTTCGCGGGCAATCCTTATCTACAATAATCAAAAATACAGTTACAAAAAACGGGAAATACAGTTCATAAGCAAAGTACATAAGGCACGGTCACAAACAATTACAATTAGTGTAAATTACAATTACAAAGAACAAAAATGTATTTCTTACAACTATGTTATATTGCAAGTATTTAGCTGAAGACTGACATTCTGGTCAAGCTACCTGGCTCGAAGGCACCGTCACAAACTTGCTAAAAAATAACAAAAAATATATATTTATTTTTAATCTATTCGCCTGTTATTAAAGCCATGTTAACAGTTGCAGTTTAGTATCTCTACTGTTAAGTAAATATCTCACAATGTATATTAGAAGCTACAATATTGTTATATTTTAGTAAATATTTAGAAAAACAATTGCACCAGACGATCACTAGGTTTTTGAGACATTTCAATGAAGCTGGTAGCATTAAGTATACACAACCAAAATGGTAAAGTAATATTACCGCATCCTTTTTGTTTCACTTCCATAATCTGTCAGAGCTAGCTGTCGAAGAGCTTCAAAGAAATGCCCCAAAATGTTATCTGTTAATATAAAATCACTTTGTTTGTATATCTGTCTTCAAATGGCACATTATTTGTTTAAGTTAAGGGCTATATGTCGAATGTATGCCATAATTTTATTTCATGCAAGGGTTTGTCAAATTGACTAATAGATGTCGTTCTTTCAATATATTGACCGAAATGTTTATTTCGAAATATATATTCATATGTTTACTTGTTTTTCTTTGGTTGAAATACAACATTACATAGCTGCCACTGTCAATGTGTCCGTAGTACACTCCCGACAGTTCCGTGCACATATAGCCCGTTTCAAAACCTCCCCAACGCAGGCACGTGTGTATATTAAACAATAAATACAATATACTCTGTGTGTAAATGGCACTCGCGGCAATATTCCGTTTATAGTTATACGAAAGGCATCGTTTGTAAGGACCCTCGGGGGGCTAGCACTTTGTGAATATTTTGCACTCGCCTTGAATTTGAAATTGTTTACATGTCAATAAATAGCTGAAGTCGGAACACTGTGTTCCTCCTTTATACAATATACATTTGGTTTACTTTTATAAATTCATTGCAGTACATACAAAATATCATGCACCATGACTATATTGTACTTAATTGATTATACATTTTCGATCTAATTGAATATGTATCTCATAGTAATTCAATTTCATACTCAAGACAAGGTTTCAGGAATAGAAATCATCATTTACAGGCCTCTAGAGGTAAACATTTTCGGCGAAATAAGTAGGAGCTGTGAAGCAACTCTCTTTTTGTCAAATGATGTTTCCTACTCCTCAACAAATCAACAATCGTAGAATTTCAACAATCCAACTACAACAAGGCCTTTTTTCCGTCATTAAATTATTATAAATACATCTGTAGCACCTTAAGATTTCCTTAGATCTTTTATACTTAACGTCAAAAAATAATCCTAAACTCTTCCAAGTGGCTGAACAAAAGTGCCAATGTTTATTAATTTCATGTGATTCAAAGCTTCGACGCTGAAGTAATATCGAATCACAAGAAAATAACATAATATAATTATTACATTTGATCATAACAACAAACGCGTGCATACAGTGTACATATCAACGAACGCCGCTAGTTTTTTCCGGGGGAAATAATCATAAATAAATAGCTGCTGTAGTGTTACAATGCTGCATAACGTATATAATCTATCAACGCAAAAGAGAATGACATCAACATTTGATAGTTCGAGCGCAGCTTTTCTGCGATTTGTAACCTGCAATGCTTTGTATTGCTTCTATGATTCCCTCGGCGAAAACTGACACTGAAGACGAGCGTCTCTGAGACAAGCGAACACACAGCGTGATTGTTAGTTCAAACGATGCGAACCTCAGAAATTGCCGAACTTCTTGGTAACGGTGGAGCTGGACTCCGACTTGTGCGAGCTCGTCATCACGGACTTGCGCTCGATCGTCTCCGAAGTGATCGTCTGCTTCGAGAACTTCTTGTCTAAGCTATCGATCTCCTTAGACAACTCCGCTGGGGTTTTGACCTTTGTCACGTTGGTAGAAGATTGAAAATCGGATGACTGGAACTCTGAAGGTCTCATAAAGGAGCGACTGGTGTCCGAACTCAACTTGGACTCGAGAGTATTGAAGCGAGAGTCGAGAGTGCTGTACTTCGATTCGTTGTCGAAAGATTTCGAGAGTTCATCGATGCCTTCCAACTTGATCGGTTCATACTTAGTGCTGGTAGTCGTCATATTGACGGGCGAAGAGCTGTATATTTTAGTCGTCGTAACCTTCTGGGTCCCGTTAGGGATCTCCTTCACTTCTGTTGTGGTCTCCTCCATGTAGTTCGGACCTCCGTGACTATGCACTTCCTTTCCGTACGGCGAAGCAATTCTATCATAGTCCGGTGTCACGGCCTTGACTAGCTCAGTCGAAGTGTTTTTGAAATCGGTAAATTCCGTTCTTTCGAATTTGGGAGTCGAAGTGAAGGGCGACTTGATATCTTGTCTCGTTTCAATCTTTGAGAATTCGGTTTTGGGATAGCTCTGGTATGACTCGCTCTTGACCGTAAATTCAGAGTGTTTAGTTCCGCCAGGGATCGCTTCTGTTGACTTTTGATGTTCGGAAAACGTTTGTCCGACACCATCGAAGGGCTTTTTCTTCAGCGAAGAATAAATAGGTTCTTTGTCATCGAATTTGAGCTCTCTCGCGTTGAATTTAGGGCTCATAGGTGACTTGGGGGCATCGTATCCGAACTTTTGTTCCTTCGAGAACTGACTGGAGTGGTATTGGCTCGACTCTTGTCTCTCAGTTTTCGTATATTCGTTGATCGGTCGCGGAGTGTCGTACAGTCGTGTCTCGTAACTGTGAATGTTAATTTTGATTAGTTTTTTAATAGTTGTTTAGGTCTCCCGATTTATTTTTTTACTTTTTTGAGATCCCAGTAACCGGACAGAGAGTTGACACCAACACCGACATGCAAGCGTTACAGTTGATTATAGAGCAAAATTAGTGAAAGGTTTCAAGGTTAACACAAAATAGTCTGTCAAAGGTGAAATGGTGTCGCCAAATTATTTTGTAGTTGACCACCTGATGGTGTGTGGTAACTAGTAGATAGCAATTTTAACCCGAACGATTTTAACACAAAATGAACATTTATATTTCGTTCGGTGAGGGATATGTAACCTGCTTTTGAATAGATCGGTAGGATAAATCTTCACGTTCGATGAAATGAGAGGTTTTTTATGGATACAAGAATGATAACCCAAAAGTGCTAGATGGCCTAAAATATGACGAAAATCTTTGACAATAATTTGTATCACCGCTTTCTTTATCAAACACAATGATAACATTATCTTTAGAAAATATTGAGAAACATGCAAATTACGAATAAAAGAATGATCAACAACATAAACAAGATAAAACGGAGATAAAGGAAAGAATTTGAGTCGACTACCCCGTAATATCGGTATGAGATTATCCCACAGATCAGATCCAACAAGCCACACATCCCTGCCAAACGTACCACCGCCTACCCCAGTGCAAAACGTACAGAAGAACGAACCCAATCAAGAACTATCCTTCCCGTCATACTTTAGCAAGGACGCGCGTCGCGGCGGCGGCGGCGGCGCTTCCCTCTTGTAAAATATCCTCTCTTCTAATCTTCCCTCTGGAGACACACTCCCGGGCCGGTCGTCGACTAGGTACGCCATTCGGACCTCGGGGAGTTGGATCGATTTCACGACTACTGTCTCTTCGATCATGCTCGTACTGTGTTAAACACCCAGCATGCGGTTAGGGGTAGGGAGAGAAACAAATAGTTTGGCATTATTTTTGGTTTTTGGAGTCGTGAAAGCGCCGGAGTGATTTAAAGAGTGCTGGCGTATTTGGTGCAATTTTTTGTTAATTACCGAATTAAGTAGAGCCAAAAGGTTTTAGTTTGTAAGAATTTGAATAATAATGATATGTTTCGTAACACTTAAGCCCAATAGATATCAGAAAGGATTTTAGGTTTTAAAAGTTAACAAGAAAAGGTACACTAAATCTACTAGAGAGTAAGCTACTAGATTAAAGATTAGTCAAATTAATTTTGAAAACAATCAAAAAGTCGCACCAACATCGTACAGCGCTTTCACTACTCAGAAAGTTAGCAGCATCGATACATCAAGGGCATATCATCACGTACAAGTCAAGCTAATAAATTATAAACAACAAGGAGAACAAATACAATTCAGCATTAATATTATGTACAGAACGATGTTTCGGCTTTGCAAACGCGCGGACGGGGTAAGCCACGCTTTTGTACAAGTTTTATAAAAATTAGGCTAGCTTTGCTATCAAGCATTTGTTTATCTAGACGACTTACTTATTCATCGTTCTGTCATTAGTTGTTGATTCTCTGCAAACGAAATTTTACTTGAGTATTATATAAAGTAATTAACTATGGATGCATTGCTAGATTTTGAGTCTATTATTTCTAGTACATTACGTCCGTCCCAGTTTCACCAACAATACTCGTCTCAGTGATAGGCTTTATTAGGTTTCAGATACAATTTTGCCTTCACCAATTATCTCAAAAAGGTGAAGTAAGGCGTGGTGTTAGTATGTTGGTGAAATCAGGTAAATGTCTAAAACAGTCTTTAGAAATCTAACAATGCAAGAAAATTAATATGTAAACATAGAAATTGGCATAGAACTAAGCATGGGCATGGAATATAGAACCGGTCAGCGGTATCAGAATAAGATCATATTTTTCCGATTTGTACAGAATTTCCAAAACCCCTAAAATGTAATAGTTCTGGAGACTATTCTTACTGAAAACTGAAAATCGAAATCGATTAAGTGTTGCAGAAATTCTGTTTTACACAGGTATAGGTTCGTCTACTTTCCAGACCATAAAACCAATAGTAAGATCTGGATTTTAGACTAAAATCTAAGTATTGTGGCATGATAAGCGTGAAGCCAGCATGCTTTCAGCTAAACAGAATTCAAAGAGAAAGTTATTTGGAAACAGTACGTTTAAAAAAACTACATTGAAACTAGGTATAATTTGTGTTGAATTTTGTACTCCCACTAAGAACTGTGGTGGAAATTATATTGTTATTATAAACTAGTTATTATTATAAATACTTACAAAAATTTAGAAAAAAATATATTGTACCTTAATACCGCTAAGAAATCTATATTTTAGGCAGAATTAAGTTACATGTTTCAATCTCTATATTTTAACTATTCCTTCAAATAACTATAAAGGCGAATTCTTTGAGGTAATGTTTTCAAATAAAGTTCTCTTTAATATAATACGATCGAACCTTGTATTCCACATCCATGGATATCCATTTCTTCTTAACGTAATATAATATAATATTGTTTATAATAATATATAGAATTTTATTTATAAAATAGGCACGAATCATAAGTGTTGCGTGAAGGCACTTGTTGTTTTCTTGTACATTAAACTTTAATTATCTGTTGTCGTGATCCAGAGGCGGCGTGAAAGAGAGGTATAATGTGATTGTTAGACATTTCTGTGATGAGTTAGGTGTTCTAAGGGAGTGTATGTCATTTACAATGGTATCATTGTGAGAAGTAGCTAATAGAAGTGTTTTGAACTTAAGTTTCTTAGATCAGAAAATAATAGCTCATGCATTATTATTTTGTAGCTCTCGCAACTTTGTACATAAAATTATACATTCTAAAATTACTATATTAGGTACTGAACTCTTTTCACGATAGGTACTGAACTTCCAAAAAAGATTTGAACACGTTTAAAGTAAATAGAAATATATTTAAAGTGAACAACAGTGTGGTTTTATTTTATATTCGTAATTAGTTGTTAAGCTCGTTACGAAATACACTCCCCTCGTGCGTCATGAACCAAACAATCGTCTGAAACACTCACCGTGTGGTGAACCCTTCGTAGTTCTGTTTCGGTTCTTCTTGAGGTCTGAAGCTGGAGAAGGTAGGGCTCTGCACCGTGTATTGCTTGTCTTCGCTTCTGAACGAAGACTGGCTGTAGCTGCCGTTTCTATCGGCCGCCGGGGTCAAGTTTTGCGGCGTGGGACACGTGTGACTCAGGTTCTGAGCCGTGTGACTCAGGTTCTGAGTCGTGTGACTCACATTCTGTGTGTGACTCACATTCTGAGTGGTATTCTGTGAGTAGTTAGGCCCGTAGCCAGGGAAGGGCGAGCCGACGGATTGGTTGAGATGTGACACGTGTGAGGAGATGTTGGTGGTGTTTTGCGTGTGGTGCGGAGAGAGGGTACTGTTGGGGGAGTAGGTCGTGTTCGCGAAGCTGCTCGTCGGCGACTTCAGTCTGCAAGTGGGAATAATTCGCGATTAACGAGTGTTTGATGCCTCTATCTTTTCTCCGCTCTTTGTCAAGTAGCCTTCTCAAAGGAAACAAAACGTAAAAACAATATAGACTTAACAACATTTCTTTTTTTATTTCGAAAGTTAACAAATATTATATAACCAAGCAATTCTCATTTTTTTCTTAAAATGAATGACATGGTCACTAAAATTAATTTTAAATTTGTTCAAATCCGCCGATCTCGAGTAAGGAAGAGTAAGTTCTGCCAGCTATTCAAAAATTTGAAAAAATAAAACTTTTTACCAATACATTTTTACCTATAGATGCTTTGAACGAACTTCTATAGGTTTGTACTCTGTGGCTCAAAGGAACAAGCTGATGATTGGTCTACAAAATGTCAATCAACTGTCAAGTGTCAATTATGAAGTTGACATTATTGGACGCAACCACACGATATGACCACAGAGTATAGCAGTTCCTGTTTACTTGTAAAGTTTACCTCTGGTAGTCGTGTGCGTGTTGTGGGTCGGTGTCGGTCTCGTCGCCGGACGTGTCCCCCGCCTTCAGCTTGTACTTGGCTTGTCGGATGGCGGTGAGCCGCCCGCGCGCCTCCTCCAGCTCCTTCTCGATGCGGAGCACCTCCGACCTGTGAGGGGAACACGGACTTACTTGTTTGCAAGATATTTTACGAACACTTTGGATCTGAGACAAAGATGGTATTTTTTAGGTTTTCGAGACTGAATCGAGTGCAAAATTGTAGTCACAAGATTTCATGTCAGATGTCAGTTACAAAGTTATCAGCATAAAATCATTAATATTACAAATTTGGAAGTAAATCTGTTTCTTTGTTACTTAACCGTTGTTTCTTTGTTAAAACTTGTACTACTAAACCGATTCCGATGAATTTAGTTCGAGAGACAGGCCGGTGCAGCAGACAGGACTCGGCACACTGACCTGGCGTCGATCTCCTGCGCGATGCCGCCGACCATCCTGCGGTTGAGCACGAGGCTGCGCTCCTCCTCCCCGCGCATGGCGTCCCGCGCGGCGCGCACCAGGTTGTCGGTGGAGCGGATGACCTCGGCGCCCGCCGCCTGCAGCCGCCGCGTGCTCTCGCCCGCCGGGTCCGCCTTCACCTGGGGGAGCACACTCATGAACACACAACGGTCGCGTAGGTACACCCTGCCTTCAACGGAGACAAAGGAGTCGTGCGACTGTCGCACCGACACACAATCACTCTCTACACCTGGGGAGCAGATTGCTTCTAGACAATTCCAGTAATCACGATATTAGACCCTGATTTCTGCGTTATCAAGCAGGCAAACGAGTCCTGCGACTTTTGCACAAGCGCAATGAAGTTTACATAGTGCTTAATCGTGCGCTTTAAATGCGGATGTAACGTTCGACTCCGTACTGTGTGGCGGAGACGAGCTGCACAGTCGCCGCAGTACAGTAGTGTGCGTGGGGGGTACCTTGCAGGCGACGAGCAGCTGCGCGGTGGAGGAGGCCACCTGGCGCGCGCTGGAGACGAGCCGCTCCTCGGAGCCGGCGCCCTGCGTGAGCGCGTGCGCCGCCTCCACGAGCGCGTGCGCCGCGGCCGCCACCAGCCGCGCCGCGCTCACCAGCCCCTCCGACCACTGCCCGTCGTCCGACGACGACGTCGGCCGGCGCGCCACCTTGCCCTGCGACCGACGACCACGTTACACACGGTTGTTTTGTAAAAATGTTGGATATTCCTGTATGAGTATGAATGAAAATGAGCTCTCCAACCGAAAATGCTTTATTTATATTAAAAATGAGAAAATGTTTGGACTCTCGTCTATTAAGGACGACTTTAAATGATTAAGTACTTCTACGAGAACAAGAGAGAGTTTAGCCATATCAAAATTATTATTATTAAAATTAAGAGAAGAAAACGTACCAATTTACAAAACAAAATTAGAATCAAGAATCCGTAATAAATTTAAAGAAATATCTAATAACAATTGTTATGTATTTAGAATGCATTGTCATCGAATTGTGAGCTACCCTGAAAGTTTCAGCCGGATAGCTAATCAGGAAGTGCTCGGAATTTGAGTTGCAAGATTCCACCCGGGACGACAGGCAGACAGACAAACAAGAAAGTGAATTAAAAAAAACGTGGTAATATGAGTTAACCTATTTGATATAAAGACGCTAATATAGGGCGTGGCTAAATTAAGCGAGTTTCAGGGTCAGGGTTGTAAGGTTGTATGTACGTTCAAAAGTGCATGTTTGTGCGTATTAAATAAATATGTTTTGACTTGACTTGACTCGACTCGTCACCTGATCGATGAGCTCCCGCTGCGCGGCCGAGGCGGCCCGCACGAGCGCCGACGTCGCCGCTATGATCGACTTGGCGGCCTCCAGGATCATCTCGTCGAAGTTCAGCGTCTCGTCGGCCTCCTGCGGAGTACTCACGCGTTAATACGATAGTCGGGTACCAGCGACTTCGACCGCGTATGTCTATACACATAAAAGATATAACTAGGTATACAAATACAATGCTTTATTGTACACCGAACGAAAACAATCAGTAGGTACATGAAAATAATTTACAAACTATAGTATTAGTGGACTTATCGCTCAAAGCGATCTCTTCCAGTCATAAACAATTAACTATAGACATGAAAGAAAATTCTTTCACTGATACTGCCGCAGGATCAGTGAAAGAATTCTTAGAATCGGATGAAGTTTCAGAGGTGACCCGCTGTACAACTCAGACTTTACCTCTTTATAATACATTATTGGTGTGGATTACATGAACTTTTTAGTGTATACTTAGACTTGTTTATTTAACTGAGTGGCGAGACGAGCAGCTTGTTCACCTGAGGGTAAGCACCACGCCTGCCCATAACAATTTCATTTGACAGAGACACAAGAAGTATACGATATTAAATATATAAACTGTTTATTTTCTAAGAATAAGTAAAAATAATAAAAAAAAAACACTAAACAATGTTAAGAACCTTTCTCACTTTGTAAATGTGAACCTTTTGGAAACATTGAGCAGCTATCCTTCTAAACTTCTTCATTTTAGACGGCACTAACTGTAAATGTGTTATCGAAAATGACACAGCCATTTTATTACATGAATACACTTATGTAGGTCAATAACGAGTTTACACAAACGTAACGAGATCTTAGCTTATTTGAGGAAAGTAGTTATGTTGCGAGTACATGACTTCAGATCCGACGCACTGCAGTTCAAACCCATCTAACTCACTCTGACTCCATTATTTGGATAACCAACTAGTTCTCTCTATACTCAACAAATACACAAAACTTTATTGTACACCAAACAAAAATAATCAGTAGGTACATGGAAACAACTTAACAGTAGGATTTTAACGACAAAAACTAAGTTTAGGCTACAGTCTTCGAGTCATAGATTACGTATATTATGCCATTGATACCCTAGGAACCTTTTAAAACTCTGACAGAGAGATCCGAGTAGCACTAATTTTTTACATATTCTTTTAAAGCTAGGAAAATATTTCCCTTTTTCTTTACTAGAGCAGTGTTCCACTTTACAATTAGAGTTCGCGACTCCCGACAGTCGGCAGCACGCCGAACTAGTTCGAGATCATTGAGTTCATGCTTCACGGATCATTAGCTATTTGACAAATGTCTTATATCTTACATTATTTGTACACGTCTGGTGATTTTGATGTTACTATCAACTAAAGATATCAGTGATGTATGGAATGCCTTGAAATTTTATGTCTAATTTACTTTTGCTACAAGGAATAATTAAATTATACATACGCCCAACGATCACATATATACATAGATCCTGATCCCTGGTATTTAGGGAACCAACACAACACTCAGACACGAAACAAATGCTTGCGCGTTTCTTTGCACATACGTTTGTCCCGACTCAATCAATAGTATAGAAAGAATAGAACTCAATCAATAGAATTATGCCATAATACGCATTGAATTAATTCTAGATCCTACCAGACTAAGTCCGCCTCCTCATTGGGGCGACATGTCGTCGATATAACACGTCCCAACACAATTTTTGTGTCGCATCGATATTATGTTGAACGATATTTAACAAATGTATGCAAAACAACTTTTACTTTATGTGACGTAAGGTAAAAATTTGCACGTCCCCCCTAATCGTTGGACAAATGAAGAAATGTACGCGATCCGACATCGGAAGACGATGTCGTATCCGGGTCGTGTCGCTGTCGTGTCGACCCAACGATGTCGCAGCTTTAGCAATTACTTTATTTAGCCGTGTTCTTAGTAACTACTGTTTATCTCTACACACGTAACTATAGTCATAATTACCAATGCTGTTTTGAACGACAAGTAATCTTCTTGATTCTTCTATTCTCTTCTAACCGTAGTGTGTGCCGTGAGCGTTAGGTAATATGTTTGACTCCTGGGTGATAATAAATACAACCAAGAATATCAAACATATCTCAACGACCACGGCATTCTGTTCTCTTCTTGGTAGGTCTTCTATCTTCTCGAAGGGTCAGGGTTCGATATGAATGCGTCATAGACATGTCGTTTATTAATTAAGGAATCGACGTGATTTCGAAGCAAAGAATCGCTAAGTGGTCATAGTGAATTAGGGCCCAGTGCGGCGTGTACTTGGTAAATTATAATTTAATATTTGTTTAAGTATAAAACACAATGATAATATATAGTGCTTCAGATTTGAGATGAGTTTCCGCAACGTCACGCCTGATTCCACATTTCTTTCATCACACCTGCTCTTTTGTGTCTCACATTAATATACACCTGCTCTTTTGTGTCTCACATTGATATACAAGTGTATATCAATGTGAGACACAAAAGAGCCGGTGTCGTGTGTGCGCGAGGAGTGCGCGGAGTGAGCTCGTGTGGCTCGTGTACCTTGACGGTCTTCCTCGGGCGCAGCGCGTCCAGTTTCTTGGCGGCGGCGTCGATGGAGGCCGCGGCGCCGAGCAGCTCGTTCTCCGCGATCACAGTCGGGTCGTCCGGGTCCACCCAGTCCGAGCCTGCGGGAGTCGTCGCTCGGTAAGAATCAATGTATTTTAATAACTTTTTACATAAATAATATTGTACTGGACAAGCATCAGTGCTTTCTAATTCAGTGCGTGTGCAAACCCCATAATTGGGGTCTAAGATCTGGGCTCCACCAGCACCACTAATGAACGGCTCCGGCACAACACCTGCCGCCTGGCGCGCCGGAACCTGAGCGAATCGACGTGCTGACCCTATCCTCGACATCACCGTCTCCGATTCCCGTCGCCGCCAGCGACCTTCACAGCACCACTTCCTCATTAGCTTCATGCAAAGCGCCGTACTTCGGCAAGCAGAAATTAGGCGACCCTTAAATCTATACCCAGTTTTTTTAAAACAGCATTAAACGATTTTATTGTGTCGACTTTGGTCTTATATTTACCTAACGCGACAACGACCGGCGATCACCAATATAGATCCCGTCACCCAACTAGCATGTCCTGTTAAGGAACCGGGAACTACGCGACCATGCTCCAACAACACTCAGCACGCATTTTTTTTCTCGTAGCGGGAATCGAACTCGCTACCTCGGCCCAGAGGATGTCACAGTGCAAATGAGCTGCAATGTTTGTGTCTCGTTGCGCGCGGCACGTTTACCTTTGAGCAGCTCTGCCGTCGCGATGATGTCGGCGACCGTGTGCGCGACGTCGCGCGACAGCTCGGGGAAGGCGAGCCGCGCGCCCGCGTCGCCGCTGCAGGCGCCCAGCACGGCCTGCAGCAGCGCGCGGTAGGCGGCCGCCGCGCCGCGCCCCGCGCCCACCGTGCGCGCGCGCAGCTCGGCGGACTCCGCGCCGTGAGCCGCGCCCTGCCCGACAGACATCATCAGCCCACTACGTACAGCCGGGACACGGGCCTTCTCTCATACAAACAGAATGGGCCATAATCCACCACGGCAGGTACAGTGCGGATTGGTGGATGTCACATGTGCTTAAATTGTATGAATCTTTTACGTGCCGGTTTTCTCACGATATTTTTCTTTGACCGTTTAGAGAGCAAGTGTTAAATCGGCACATAACTTAAGAAAGTCATCGGTGCTGCAGTAAATCATAACATAATTTTACGAAATCGGATATAAAATCGTGCAAACTTTATGTCCGGTGACCGGTGCGCCACGTGGCCTGCGCAGTATACGATTGTGTATCGATTATAGCTAGTGCGCAGGTGAGGCGGCGGTGAGCGGCCACAGAGGGCACGTACCTTGCAGGCGACCAGCAGCTCGACGACCGTCTTCCTGCCGAGGTTGGCGGCGGCGGTGAGCTGGTCCTGCTGGTTGGCGTTCCCGGCCGCCACCGCGCGCGCCGTCGCCACCGTCATCTGCCGCGTGCAGCGGATCAGCTCCTCGGCCGTCGCCGTCTGCTTCGGCGCCGCCGGAGACAGCAGCACCTGCCGGGGAGAGAGGGAGAACGTTTTGACTCTTTCCTCTAAATACTATCAAAATAATATTGTTAACGCCATCTAGCGCATGTCTTCCAAACTAGTAGTAGTAGTGTAGTACATTCTGTTTGTTACGTCACAACGACGTGGGGTTGACGCGAAAATGACTCCCACTCTGTCCTTTTTGAATAAAAATCGCGAAGTTCGCACACGGTTCAGCATCTCCAGCCCAGAAAATCTGTCGATTCATGACATATGGATTAGATCCGCGCCCACGCCACCAAGACAGCAGTTCCAGACCTCTGCACCAGTTCCCGCCTCTTAGCCATGGCCGTGGCACCATCCGGGCACTTCGGGTCTCACGCAGCAAACCCATTGTGTTGACTGTCTTCCTCAATCTCGCGTCTACTATATTTCCCGCTAAAACCGCAGGTCCTTGAAAGCATAAAACCATCTAAGGGATTATCCGCCAAGCGGTTCCCGTATCGCATCTGAGAGTAGCGAAAGCAGAAAACAAAAATAATTTCGCCTTGGCTTACATTCCCAACAAATAATATAAATGTATGTAAATGTAAACACACTTACATACAAACTTTCGTCTTCATAAATATATACAAGTGTGATGCAGAAGTTTGTATTTTTTATTATTTATTATTATTTTAATAATAGGGGTATAAGTCTCACCTCGATCTCCTGCGAGATGGCTTCAATAGTAGACTCCAACGCTCTGGTGCCTCTCGTATGCTCGTCCTCCACTGCCTTCACTGTCTTCAGCAGCGAGGTCACGTTGGTCACCATCACCTGCAAGGTCATGACCAGGTCACAGAGTGGTCACAGTGGTAAGGGTGGCGGAAAGCGCGTGTCTGGGTGAAGTGTTGTAAATGTGTCGCCAACATAAAAAAAGTGTTTTGATTAAAAAATAAGCTTGTGTGTGAGAGAGAAACAAGTACTCCGATATCTCTCGCGTATTCGCTTAGTACTTCTAAGCTACTTGACAGATTTTGATTTGGTTTTCACCATAATTTAGATAATTTCTTCAGGAAGATTTAGTTGTATAACACATTCATAGTAAAAATATAAACAGCACCTGTGCAAAACCAGAGCCGGCAGCTAGGTTATATAAAAAAACAATCCATAGACAACACTTTAACAACACTCCCTCCAAATGACACATCAATAACATGACTGCGGGTGATACCAGTCGAATGGGGCTCTTATGGCAATATTACCACGACAAAACGCATTAATAAAAGCTTTGGGTTGCCAGTTAAACAATTCGAAACTCCCAAAAGAGGTGCGATAAAAAAAAACAACAGAAGCTCCATGCCATGGAAACCCATAAGCTTTCAAAAGATATATAAATAATAAATATAACAATAAATATAGCGCGACAAGGATGTTGATGAACACGGGCGAATTTGAAACCAACGCAATCACCGCGTAATGATATAACTATATGTATGCGTAACGGCAAAGGAGCGCGCCAATCCGTGTTCATGCAGACCCTTGCGCCACTACATGTCATTTTGACGTCAATATTGGACTTTTTAAGCTGTGGCGCGAGAATGAAAGCTTGTGGTTTTGTTCGTGTTATTGACAGATGACAAGCGAGGCGCTCCGTCTCACCGGTACCATGATATGATGCTGTCTGAACGGAAACTATTCTGATATATCATTTTAGACAATGCCTTAGAATTTCAACATCTAAAAATTAAAATCTTTGTAGATATTATTGTAAACTAGTTTTTTTCGCTATATTATGTTAACCCAGTGGGAATTTCAACAAATCTATAAAATATTGCTTTATTTTTGCCAAACTGAATTGGGGTGGATAAAATAAGTATTAATATATTACTAGCATATTCTGTTATCCAGGTAGGATAAGAGAATATGCTAGTAGGATGTACAGCACAGTAATATGGAAGTAACAATGTATCTAAGTAATTGTAAGTTTGAACAACAAACATTTATTTATTTATTATGGGTTCAAAATGAGTGTACAACTTACGTTCCACAAATAAATGAACTGGCTCCTAAGGCATCGTCTTTTGGAAAACATTGCCACTCGAGTACAAAAATAATAAAGTTAATTCAACACAAGTGCTTCAATGTATGAAATTGCGGGATGGCTGAAAGAGATAGAATGACTGACAGAGCTAGAAGACATGTTTGAAGCACATAGTGGTCTGGAAACTTCTACACGGTTCGGTACTTTGAAATGTTTTAGTTATTATTACAAACGTACCTTGTTACATGCTTTTTATGTACAGAAAGGTGCTGGACAATTTGTGATACTGTCAGCGTGCAAACGTAACTGATGAAACAATTCCATTATGTACAAAGGGAGGGTAGAAAACAATGTACACAACAATTGCTAAACGGACAAAAATATTCACTTCTTTCTAAGAACAACATCAAAACAGATATATGCTTCAAACATTGAGTAGAGCGACACATAATGACTCCTCAATGATTTGCCGAAGCCGCCACACCATGCGTCTCCTGTGATTGGTTAGCCGCAGACGTGCTTGTTAATACAACGATGCAAAGTCTCTGACCGATTCGTTGTTATCCGTCGCCACGGCTTCTGTCTCTTTGAACCTATCGTTCCTTATTTCGTCTAGCATTCTCATTTGCTCCTCCATTCTCGAATTGGGTCTCGATTTGCGTAGATTGTTTCTGAACTCGACTATAGTACGAATACGTTTTAACTCTTCGTCGGTTGTTTCTTTCTTGTTCAGTATGGCTTCATAGAAACTCCACCAGTTGTCGATAGATCCGAATTGGTTTTCTCTACTCTTCAATATGTCCTCGTAGATTCTCCACCAGTTGTTAGCATAGTATTCCATCGGGTACGTTCTGGTTAGGTCGAAAATTTCGAGATTATTTCTCGAGTTTTGATTGTTAGTTTGAGATCTTTTTAGTGTGTCACCGTTGGTGGTGCTCGTGTTAATATATTGGTTGATATGTTTATTAGAGTTGAGGTTCGAGTGGACGTTTAGGATAACGTTCTTGTGATATGTAGGCGTTTGAGATCTATCTTCAGGAACTTGATTCTCTTTGTTATAGCTTCGCGTCTTGTATTTGCGAATAATTTCTTTGTAATACTTCTCTAGCAGGCAAAGCTCTTCGTATGTATACTTGGATATGTCAATTTGAGTATAAATATTTAAGATATCTTCAATATTGATGACCTTTTTCTTGCGGCTTTCGATTTTGATATTAGACAAGGCTATTAACTGTTCAATCAAAGGGTCGAATCCTTTGTAAATGAAGTCTTTTTTCGCGAATTCAATCAGTTTGAGAACAATTTCTTCATATTTCTTGTCGTACTCTAAATCTTTCTTGATAGCATTAGATTTGTCAACTTCTTCAATAAAAGTTTCCAAGGTTTCTTTTTCTTTCTCGTATTTGTTAATATTTGATTGTATTTCTCCCAGTACGAGTTCGTGTCCGCTGAATCTCTCCAAGTCTCGTCTAGTTTCTTCCATTTTCTCCAGATTACGTTTGGCTATTGCCTTCCACCATTCGGAATCATCTTGGAAGAGCTTCCAGAATTCAATCTTAACTTTTCTATTCAGAGTGTTTGGGGAATCTTCTTTGGCTTTCACGTCTGGTTTTATAACTATCTCTGTTGATTCGTCTTTTTGTTTTTCTGGAGTTTTTAGATCAACCGGACTTTTGATTTCATATTTTTCTACTTTATTAAGACTAATAGGATCTAATTTCACTGTCAAATTCACAGGCTTGACTCTTTTGATTTTGAATACGGGGCTTTTCAATGTATCTTCTTCTTCTTCAACTTTAGGCTTATTAGCCGGCACAGATGTTATTATAGTTTTAGTCGTCGTAGTAACTGTTACTTCATCTGTTTCCATTTCTGAATCTAGATCTTCAATCACTTGAGAGAGTCGTTTCATTTCGTTATCCAAATCTGAATTTGCCTTCAACTTTTGAAGCATGTCTTTCTTTTTTCTTTTATCAACTCTTTCAAATATATCATCTGTTAGGTCTACCAACTTTTTAACTTCTCCTAAGAGTATATTTTCTCCATATTTGAGAACTCTCCAGTCCATATCAACTAAGCTGTTTCTAGCAGCCACATTATATCTCTCATTCAAATCGTCATCTTTAACTGCTTTAGTCGGATATTTCATGAGGCTCTCAATATAAGCGATGACCTCTTCGCAATTATCGTGAAATATAGACGGAGAGACGTCGTCGTCTTGACTCGAATAGTCTAAGAGTTTAATCAGTTCTTCTTCTTGATCAGATTGGAAGAGGTCCGTTTCTGAGTCGCAAGAGTTGTAGTCGTTTCTTAAGTTTAAGGTTCCGATGTTAAAGGATCTTCTCTTATTTTGTCGCGGGATGGTGTTATTTTTGACCGGGAGGCTCCACCGCTTCGTGGTGTCGGAGAGGCGCTACCGAACAACACTTCTATTAGTACCGGGATCGGGGAAGTCCAATATTGACAATCGACACGGTTTAGACATGGACACACATGATATTATACACATGGCAAAACTTGGAATGATTTGACAAACTACTGTGAGGTCACCAAGTTAGTTTTGTCGTGTGTACAACAAACGAAAATTAGTTAAATTCATACTTACTTGCGGTGGAAATGTTAATGTATTCCTTTTTAGTCGAAGTTTTGTACAACGATATATAAATATACTCATTGTCTCACATCACTTATTGTGATAATACATAAGACTTATTTTCCCACAGTTTAACAGCATTAAGTCTATTGAAGCGAGCTACCCACTGTCTTTATGTTTAATACGACTACAGCATCAAGACTTCAAAAGGGCTAAAAAATACCCTCAAGAGTAGGGATCGCTAAAGCGACGCCCCTTGTTGCATGTCTACAGGCGTCTGTGACCCGAATTCCACCAAATAGGCAGTCTACTTGTTTAACAATCTTCTAAATTACATAGAAAATGCCGTATAGGTGTCACAAGAGTCTGCAAGAACAGAGCCCCAATGGAATCGTTTCCGTCAATACTTTCAAAGTCTCGACAGACTTGTTATTGGAGGAAACGATAAGCCTAATCTCGAGCGCATGCAAGCAGATTCTTGTGCCGTCATTTGAGGTTTAGCTAGATCCAGCGTTCGTGTCAATGACACTAAGCGTTTGTGTAGAGCAATACACATTCACACCACAACTTCCTGTCATTTATACTTTAACATTGTAATTTTTAGGACTTTGCATTATTCACGGTTTGACATTAGAATTTGGTCTTAGGTTAGAAAATAGGAATTGTCATTATTCAAGGTGAAAATTATTAATATTTGGCATTATTTAAATTGGAAATTATTAGGATTTGGAATAATTTAAATATGACATCAGGATTTGGCATTATTCACTTTGGACAATAGGGTTTAGCTTTATTCAGGTTGGATATTATTACAATTTAGCATTATTTAGGTTGGACATTAGAATTTGGCACTATTTAGGTTGGACATTAGAATTTGGCACTATTTAGGTTGGACATTAGAATTTGGCACTATTTAGGCTGGACATTACTAAGATTAGCGTTATTCAAGTTGGACATTAATCGAGTAAACTATTATCTTATATCTATGTGTGTGTGTATATGTGTGTGTACCTTGGCGGCGTGCTTGAGGCGCTGCATGTGCGGGTGCGCGACGTGCTTGCCGCTGGCGGCCGTGGTGGCGGCGGCCAGGTCGCGCAGCGCCGCCGCCACGTCGCGCGCCGCGTTCAGCAGCAGCACCTGCGGCTCCGGGTTGCGCGCGCCCAGCGACAGCGCGCCCAGCTTCACCACCTCGCACAGTTGCACTGCGAACACACACAATGCATTTTATCGTCATTTATACTCATTTTTTAGTGTTTTATTTTTAGACATTTTAAAAGATTTAAATAAAGAGACGTCCCGCAGAGTTACTTGCTGCTCTTCTCTAGCGGGCGTATTTCCAAAGCAGTGGTAGAGTCACTTCACACATTTATTTTCTGGGCCCGAATTTGAGTACGGGAAAGAAATGTGAATACACTTACCTTTTTTTTAAGTTTTAATTGTTAATATTTTAAGTTACAATATATCAAAGTATTTTAATTGACTTGTATGATGTCTTTATGATGTTTAAAAGTGCATTTTTAATAAATGTCTTTTGAGTTTACTAATATTACTAGGTGGTACTTATGAAGGGAAGGGGTGCTGTGGACAGGTAGGTATTAGCAGGTGTCCACTGTAGGAGCGCCTACGTTTAATAAGATCTCTCGATCGAGCCTAATGTTGCCTTCTGTACGACAAAAGTGTGCTTGGAACTTGTATAGGTCTAATCTGTCGTGCGAAGTTCGTTTGCGCGATGCAGGAATGTATGGGCGTTTATATCAGCGCCATCTGTAAGCAGGCGTGCGCAATATCGTCGATATGTGTAACTTGACTCACCGATAGTAGTGAGCGCGCTGTGAGCCGCCGCGGCCAGCTGCTCCTGCGTGCCGGCCGCGCCGCCCACCAGCGTCTTGGTGTCCTCGACGAGCGTCTTCGCCGTCTTGAGGATGTTCTCGCGGTGGTCAGAGAACGTGTCCGACTCCTTGTCCGACTGGAGCGTGCCTGAGGGCGGGGGGTTTCACAATATAGACTGATAAAGTGATTGATGGATTTGTATACTGGTTATTCAACTTGTCACAGGCTTGTTCACGTTATGAAAGTGTTTTAAAACCTGTAAAAGTGTCTCTTTGACTTGTAAAAGTGTATCTTTGATTTGTTAAATTGTCTCGCTGGCGTGTGTCTCTAAGTGTCTCTTTATAAAGCGTCTCTGACAATTGAAAGGCAATCTTCGACAAGTGTATTTATGACATGTAAGCGTATCTTTTAGACAAATTGCATTTGTTTCGTGTCTGGGTGTTGTGGGACCATGGTCATCATAGTTCCTGGTTTCCTAGATACAGGGAATCCTAGTTAGGGGCCAGGATACATGTATATGATCGTTGGGCGTTTTATTATTTATTTATTTATTTAATTAGTATCTTGTTCGTCTGTGAAAGTGTCTCTTTGACATGTAAAAGTGTCTTTGACCTGTAAAAGTGTCTTATTGAGTTGCAAAAAAGCCTGATATGTAAAGAGTCTATTTGGCCTGTAAATGTGTCTTTGGCCTGTACAAATGTCTGTTTATGGTGACACATGTTTATTCAACGCGTACAAGGCAACTCACCAGCGCTGGCAAACAGTATGGTGGTGTCGAGATCGCCGATGATGGCGGCGATGGTGGCGGCCGCGTCGATGCACGCCTGAGTGCCGCGCGACCCCGCCTGCAGCGCCGACAGCACGGCCACCACCTGCAGGGGCGACGGGATGGGGGAGGTAAGAATCGCTTATCGACATAAAAAGAGAGAAAAAACATGCGCCTGAAAACTACAAAACGTTTTGACAGTTTATATACAATAAATATTAATTTGTATAACACTAAATTGTCCTGAAAACCAGTGTCAATTTTTTGGTGTGCATAAATATTTTCAAGTGTTGGCTTGATTGCCAACCTCGGTGTCACAATAACAATTATAAACTACTTTAACATATACCACCGCGACTTGCAATATTTATTTCATTTTTAAACAAAATAAAAAAAAAACAAAATCTCTTTAATCATTTTGGCATCACAGACGCACTTGTGAACGTCAATTATCACAATGACTCTACCACCGTATCGGAAAAAGAACCACTACTTAGAAGATACGACAAGAAACTGAGGGACTTTTTTTTTAGAGATTTTGTTACAATATTTTGGGGTTTTACAATGTTATGTTTCTTATGTACCAGTTGGTTACTTTGCAGAAGTGGAATGTTCCAAGCATCTTTGTCTTCTATGTAATTACGAACAGTGTAGTATGCTTTTCTCATTAGAACATTCTTAACGCGTAATTTGTTTTCAGTGTTTCCCACTCAGTGAGTACTGTCAATTCCCTCCTTGATCACCAATATGACTGATGATTGTTTGACACACAATCCTCTCTAAGATAGGACAAGAAAGCTTAATAATGAATGCATGAGATAAGGGTCCGTGGTTTAGTGATGCCAGGAAGAGAGAGACCTTCTCGTTGACGATCTTGGCGTGGTCGGCGACGGCGCGCTGGTTCTGCGGGATGGCGGACAGCCGGCAGTGGCCGCCCGCCTTGATCAGCTCCGACACGGCCTCGCCCAGCTCCACCACCGCCACGCGGATCCTGCGCCACAACAAGTGTGTTTGAGGACGTACAACAAACAATAATTGCTTTTATACTTATTTTTAGTAATCTACACTGTCTTACTGCGGGCCAAAAGTCATGTAAAATACATGTTGTTTCTTTGCATTATTCTCGTTTTCGTTAAGTACATGAGCTACTTCGGAGGAAAGTCGATTGAGCCAAACAATTTAATTTTTTAATAGTAAATTTACGGTTATGGTTTACGGTTCCATAAGACCATAACTGTCTACTTGACAGAAAGGGTAGCTCCAAACTTTAGAACCAACCTGTAAAGTATTATAGTAAAGTATGGACACTTTTTGGCGGGAGTTATTCGTACTTGTATATAGTACAGAGTGGGTACCTGTTGGCGACGTCTCCGATGGGCGTGGTGGCGGAGGCTCCGACGCTGTCCTGCGCGAGTTGTTCGTACTTCTGGCACATCTCATTCCCGAGCTGCACCAGGCGGCTCGCGTCCGTCGCCGACTTCGCCGTCTGAAAATAAACATCCATGTTTAGATAAGTGAGGCCAGCTTACGGGGAAACACATTATGGAGTGCCGTCTACCCGCCAAATTACAAAAAAAATTAACTCGCGATTTGACAGCCTCGTTGTATTCAACTTTCTGTAACACTAGTCTAGGACACTACCTGGAATAACCCATTCAATTCCGCGCCATAAATGTTATCATAAGGAATTAGCACTCGCGGTTGCTGATGGATTAAGATGACTCCAAAGATAATTTATGTAAATACCGTCGTTTAATGAGCAATCCACACCGATGTCGGCTGATATATACCGTGAAAGACAGATACAATAATTTCATCGAAACAGAAGAACAAAAATCACCTAGCGTCCCATTGCGTTATAAATTCCTCATAAGAAATAATCTGTTTGAAGTTCCTGACCGATAACATTCACCATATCTATAACAAGTGCTAAATCAAGGCAGTGTCAGCCCAAGTCTAGGTACGACGCCTACCGCTCCAAACTCTTGGGACATACACTCACCATGTCGGTAGCGAGCCGCGCGATCTCCTTGGCGGCGCCGACCATCCTCGTCTGGTAGTCGACGAACGAGTCCGTCTCGTCGTACGAGCCGAGGAGCGACATCCTGCAACAAACGTGCGACATTTTAATAACATACACTTTTAGAAAACACAACTGGGAATTTCTTTGCGCGAAATACAGTTTCGCATACGTTTTTGTTTACGGCAGTGGTAAATTATAAATAATAATGTCCAGCTGCATATTTAGGTGGGTTTAAATGGTTCAGTCGAGTGTAGTATTGAGAGTTAGCGTATAAGTATTTACGAGTGTATATAGTGCATATAGTAGAGTGTGTTATGTATCATAATTTATTTGAGAGTGTATATTTACATTTCATCATTCATTCCGACTTTATACTTTTGTGAAACTTCATTGAGGTGTCACTTAATATAAAACACATAAGTGGACCGTCAGATTTCGCATTCAGAGATACATAAATGGTAAAATCGCAATGACAGAACGGAGTAAAGAAATTCCACAGAGTCAATATTTAGTGATATTCGATTACTGGAATCCTTTACATCTGTGTAATGAGGTCCACCACTACTCTTCGGAGGCTGCCGCTACTTGCTGCGAACGCAGGCAAGTTGTACAGACACCAATATGTTTCGAAAAAATGACTTTGACGATAGCTTATGAATTAATACATACAATTTCTTCATGATTTCTTTCTTCACCACACACACAAACCCAAAAGTCCTTGAAAAACCACTTATAATTCACTCAAAACAACACTAGCGAAATTAACAGTACACTAATTCCATAGAAACACTACGTAATCACTATAATAGTAAACAGAGAGGTGACGCGGCGGGCGAGGCCGTGCCTAAACATATACTGGTGCAGCGTCCGCACTCACATGGGTGCTGTGACGCATGGTAATACATGTAACCGAGGTGAAAATGTCTGTTGTATGTCTGAATACTCTTGAACAATATTTCGAAAACGCCATATGTGTTTTTATACAATTTTGTTGCTATCTAGACTATTTATAAAATTTTATATATACATAGATCTTGGCTTCTAACTCGGATTATGATCCTCCCACACCCAGATACGAAAAGTTTGCTTAGAAGTTAGTAAAGAAAGCTTTACTATATTAAATTTGTACTGTGGCAGAAATCGTATTTGCAGTACCCGTGTTCAGAGCCGACCCACTCACCGACTACACCGCATGACTAGAAAGGCTGTCAAGTTTCAGCCAATTGTCACCACCGAGCGATGATTCGATCAAAATATTTACGTTCATGATGATAACCATATTAATTAATTGCTTAATTGGACATGATGTGCTCCATGAATTAAAATTACCCAATGAATCCATACTTCAAGAGGACATAATCCATAAGTGTATAAATGCTATTAATCCACCCATAAAGGAATCCTCAACCTTTCTTTGATCGGCTCCAAGTAATGTGTTCAATAACGGCCTGAAGTTCCACTCATCTCTCCGAGCGGCGCGGCGCTTGGCCGCGGTCCAATGTTGGAACAGAACAGTCCGGGAAGACTCTTGTGTGGGTGTTGTGTGGCTATTGTTCTTGTAGTTTCTTATTATCGATTACAGGAAAAAAATGTACGCAAAAATGATTAAACAATTCCAGCCTCTGTAGTGTAATGATTGGGCAGGTTGGTTCAAATATCATACACCACTGAGGTTGCAGGTTCGATTCCCGCATTGGGGCAAATGTTTTTCAAAATTAATAATTAATTTTTAGAAAAAAACAAAAACCGACTTCAATGTATCTTCGAAGTCCAAGGTCCAATCGATGATGACGACGATGACGAAATTTATACTATACTGAACCCAACGCAAAAATAATTTTCCAAATCGGTTCATAAATGACGGAGTTCTGAGGTAACATGAAATAATAATAATAATAATACAATCAAACAGAGAACCTCCTCCTTTTCTGAAGTCGGTTAAAAACGCAAACATTTGTTTCTTCTCTGGGTGTTGTGGTTACTCATATTTGCTGATTCCCTAGATAGAGGAAAATCCTAGTTAGAGGATTTACATAGGTATGAAATATTTATTGTTACCAGATTGTAGGTTTGATGGGTGTTACATAAATATAAATTAGTTCCTTTACAATCTACCCTATGTGGGTGTGCAACATTATAAATTTTATTATTTATTCTCGTTTATAATATAACATGCAATCAACAATTTAATTACCTATTTATAAGTCAATGAGTCAAAATAATCATCATAATCTAAATGTCAATTTTATAAAAATATGAAATAAGAAATCTATGAAAAAAACTGCCTCTGGTGTGGTCTGGGTGTGACAGGAATTAAGGCCCTGTCTACACTCGGCAATTGACTGTTCACTTGTTTTATCTCTTTGACATTACAGACAGCGTCTTGTGCACAATCCAGCCAATAATAGGATACTTTGATTTTCAGAAAAATCAGCTCCTTAATGAATAGGTATAAACCTTATTCAACGCGGACAAAGTCGCAGCTTTCAAGTAGTTTTGCATAAATCCCTCGTCACCGCCTGTTATTCAACTGCCAAACAGTAGTGTGTAAACATTTCTGTGTTAGATTGGAAAGCGCGAGATGAGATCAAACTTTCGTCGCTGACTTTACATTGCTACACTCGATCGGATCCAATCGATGCGTGACCTAACCCGCTCTAAATATAACATTGATATGTTAACTTGATTGATTTGTGTGTCTGTATGTCTGTACGAGCTACGAGCCGGCGGAGAGGTAATTATTGCGAGTTATTCGGGGAAAACTGAGTCAGGCTTAGTAGGTATATCGATTGAAGAATAAGTCGTAACTCACTAGATGAGTCGTTAAGTTTGGTAAACCGATGGTTTTGGAGCAGCCAATGATAACGCTGGGAACGATTACTTACGGTACATATATTTATGCACAGATAATTCATTTTTTAACAAAATAAAACAGACTTCAATTGTGATGATTCCTCAATTGGCAAAGTACGGCATAGTTTCTGAATCTGATTGTATTTAACATCTCCTTGGTACCTGTATTTTATGCAAATAAATGAATCTTGAATCTTGATGTATATTGGAAGTTCAAGGTCGAATATCGATGCAATTTATATGGGACCACATTGAAGCTATATTGAACCCAACGCAAACGCAAAGAATTTTTAACTCAGTTTATAAATGAGTTCTGAGGTAACAAACATAAGAAACCGTTCAAAAACAACAATCGAATACAGAACCTCCTCCTTTTATGAAGTCGGTTAAAAACTGCAAGCATTCGTGTCTGGGTGTTGTGGGAGCATAGTCCTCGTAGTTCCTGGTTCCCTAGATACAGGGAATCCTAGTTAGGAGCCAGGATCTATGTATGTGATCGCTAGGCGTTACTATAGCAGTGTCGGTCAGTGTGTAACTCTATGAATAGTTCCATCCGTCAGTGCGGCTAAATATAGATTCGCAGCTGACGAGCGGTTAAGGCCGGCACTGTTTATGTTGCGAATATTAGGCATCAATTTTAGTAAAGTTTTTTGTTATAAAGTTTATTTTGCATTGACCGTATCGCGATGAGAAAAGCAATATCCGTAACGTTTTAGGATATGATACTGCTTTTAATTTTTTAGTTCTGAAATTAGTTTTACTATAAGGTCGGTGATGGGGAAACTCTGTGCCATTCTAGCAAAATATATTTTGTACGTAGCTTGCGTCATCTTGTGCCGCTACCAGAATGTGACGTCACATACATTTTAGCTATTGCCATTTCTTTCTAACTACTGAATCTAAAATGGGTGTAATCATTTTATTTTTCAACAAATTTTAATTTTGTTTTTACTTCTTACCATTATTTTATGTTTTTTTAAAAGCACTATAAGTTTTGCCCGAGTTAAGCGGTGCACCTATGTACAGTAGAGGTCAGTTTTCTAGTAGTGTGCGGTCCGTTAGAGAGGGAGGGCACTATCTTCTTTGTTTCTTTCTTTGTTTCACTAGGTCGAGCAGCGGGCCGGTGGTGGGCCGGCCGGCGGGCGAAAAGTGCATGCAAGCACGCTGTCAGTTCCGTTAGACAGAGAGGGCACTACGGCCGTCCCGCTCCGACAGTACCTGTGGTCGGTGAGGCGCGCGATGGCGCGCTGCAGCGTGTCGAGCAGCGGGCCGGTGGCGCCGCGGCGGGCGAGCAGCGCGCGCACGCACGCCGTCAGTTCCGTCAGGGAGGAGCGGCAGAGGGTCACTTGGCCTTCCACTTCCCCGTGAGCTTGGACCGCCTGTGGGGAAAACAGCTCTATTAAACCACTAGAATAACCTGACGAAGTCTAATGACAAAAAATAACTATTTTTAAATAGCCCGAATCAATCAAAGGCAGGTCGCCATGACGGTTCTAGCATGTTCTACAAGAAAGTTCGACACTGTGCCGATAGCTTGCGACGGACCCGAGGACATCCCAAGGACGTACCTGTACCTACTAGCCGGCCAACACGTGCCCGCCGCTCCCGCCAGCCGCGCACGCACATCAGCGGTATATAAGGCTCCTCAGCGCGCGGAATCGAGGCATTCGCTCGAGGCCACCGCGGTGACCGGGTGTGCGACCAGTGCACCAGTCTGACCGCTCGCAGAGTTTCTAGCGAATCGCCGCTCCCGCTACCGGCACAGCCCATTGCATCCCGGTTTCCCGAAACTTCCGTTCCCAGGGCAGGAGCGCCGCTACTATCCCAGTTTCCCGCACCCCGGTTCCTCATACTCCGGGTAACGCTTCCCGTTCCCAGAGCAGAAGTGCGGGGCCACTGAGCTACGCCGCAGTAACCCTGTGGAGCGAGACGCACTCCTGTTTGAGGTCCCGCCGCGATGTCCTCGCCTAGAGTCCGCCACCCCTCTCGTGCCAAACCATTGTAAAACTTAGGAAAACACTAAAGTGCTCGTCTAAATGCCCTAAGCGTCCTTTGTAAATATCCAAATATAAACCTGTGCATTGTAAACTCGATACCGCGTGTTTCTCTGGACAAATACCCCTCATAGATTAACCTATCTTAGGTAGTCCATCCCTTACCGCTGTTGCCGTGGTGAAGGGCACGAATGCAATCATAACCAGGTGCCCAGTTCAGCTAGCCGAAAGGACACACGTTACAAACTGTAATTACTTACCCTAGGGTTGCCGGCAGCGGCTTTAGAGGCAGACACCAGCGCGATGCAGGTCTCCATGACGGTTCTAGCATGTTCTAGAAGTTCAGCCTGCGTGCGGGATTCCGTGATGTTGGACGCGGCGCCCACTGTGCCCGTTACTAAAGGCTCGGCGTAAGAAATCTGTAGGGAGAAACAAATTGATATTAGTAGATATCAGAAATACACACTAATATTATAAATACGATACTAGCTTAGTCTGTCTGTCTGTTTATTACCTTTCATGATTAAACGGCTGAACCGATCTTGAAGAAATTTGGCACATAAAACGTAGAAGCTATCTACCGTCCTTACAATCCGGGGAAGGAAATTAGTCTACTCTCGCTTTAAGAGCTGTGATGGGAAACAGATACAGAGTCAGAGCCACTAAACTCAAGAAAATGTGACATCCGACAAGCCCCGTCCGACCCCCGTGTCTGTGGCCTGTATGGTTCGGCTTGACTTACTTGTCTACACCGTACGGTAAGTGCACTCACCAGCTGCACGACGGCGTGCCCCAGGTTCTCCGCCTCGCTCTTGGCGGCGGTGCGCAGCGGCTCCAGCCGCTCCAACATTTCCGTCGCACTGTTCTCGATCTGTTCCGAGTAACCTGTTCAAACGTGGAATGTATTATTTACATATATTGGCCTCTCAACACACGCCGACTCCGACAATGAGCGTGATACAGTCGAGATGTTCTTTTACATAGTACTGGTGATGCCTAAACGCCTATGTTCGTATAGATCAAACATATTGGCGTTAAGTTTGTTCATCAGTACTCCACACTAGCGATCAGCTTATTATGAAGCATCCAGTTCTCCACACAATGTTCAGTGCGCAAGGATTGTCATCATCGAACAAACAAACAAATTATGAACTGTCTAAATGTTGGATTTTGGAGCCATAACTTATATTATTATTTAGGTTTTTTTAGTCAAATGTTTTATTAGTTATTTATAAAAAAACGTTATCGATATCATAAATATTGTCACTGTGACACATTCATTTTGACGTAATTTGAAGGGTAACAAACGTTTTTAAACAATCAATACGTAACAAGTAAACGATTTTAAGTCATATTTAAGTCATACGAGGGAAATAGTGTAAATAACTGTCACTAGTATAAAGTGTGAGATACCTTCAAGCGAGCTGTTCTTCCTGGGCTGCAGCTCCTGTCCGACGGCCTGGATGGCGGCCTGGTCCAGCTCGCGCAGCTGCCGGTTGAGCGTGTCCAGCGCCGCGCCGCACTCGCGCTGCCCGGGCGCCTTCTCCCTGCCACAACGGAACACGACGTACAGCTCGAGCGTGCTCGGGTCTCAACGTACGACGTGTAGCTCGAGTGTCAGAGTAGGCTGCGCGGTACGCGATACACAGGAGAAACATCCGTTTCTAAAGTTGGGTCGCCCACCCGACTGAACTATTATTGGGTGGTAAGCTATGGCCGCGATCGTATTATCACCCGACCGAACTACACCATACCGACACGAGCCTGAGTAATCACTTTACTGCAGTCTTCTGACAGACCCACGTGCTCCATTTTTGGCCACATCGTCGTTTAACAGCGAGGTAGTGGTCTCGCCTCAACGGTTTTGAACCTTATAGACATAGAACTATACCACTGCCGCTCCGCGCAACTACTTCAGAAACCACTTTCTATCGTGATTGACAAATAGGCGAAATGAACTCTTTGAATATTGCGGTTATTGAATATGATTTCAGCTCAACGTTTATAGTTTTCACAAGTAACCAATTACACACTAGCTCTATGTGTTGAAGTAAAGTAATTAATTAGTTCTAATAAAATCAAAAAGACCAATAGGTGGTGTCACTGCTGTCTTCTTCATCACTTCATTATATTAGGACAACTCTCATCTGTTATTAGAGACTAGCGCTTCGATACTGTCTCTAAAACCTCGGAGTAAGGGGTGCATAACCTTGGTCCCCGTAGGGGGAGAGAGAGACATAGAGACTCGATCTTACCTGATGTTAGTGACGAGCGCCTTGATACTGTCAGAGACGCGCTTGCTGTCAGCGGCGAGGCTCTGCCACTGCGTGCGCTCATCCGGCTGTAACGCCAGCACTTTGGCCGATTCCAGCATCGAACACGAGCCGGAGATTATGTTTCTGCGGAAGTAACGGGGATTGATAAAGACTGAGACAAAAAGGAATCAAAGTAAGACAAATACTCCAAAGGGAGTAAGGGTATATAAGAGGGGTATTATAAGGGGTAAGATAATTACAATAATTTTAAGTACATTCTTTTAAAAAAACATGCTACATAACTACTTCAGAAGTTTAAATCTCTTATTTATTAAGTGCACCAAGTGACCTTAATGTACTTCCGACCGATATACGAATTATAAAGACCGGTACAGTCGTTAAAGTACACACATAGAAAAAGTAAAATTTTTCCAATTGAGAATTCTTTTTTTATGTTTGGATAAAATTAAAAAAAAAATAGTCAAAAACGATCGCCGCTAAACGCATGGACTGTTGGTAACGAATAATGTATTAGCATATCATCAACAAACTGAAAGTCCCACCTGCCACAGTCCAGTATGGCCTCCTGGCTGAGCCTGGCCTGCGGGGAGATCTTGGCCGGGATGGAGGCGAACTCGGGGCTGTCGGCGAACTGGCACAGGCTGCGCACCGCGTCCTGCAGCGGAGCCGTGGCGGCCGCGCAGCGCGAGCGGTTGGCCTGAGGGAAGCGTACTCTACGTATAAGCAGTGCAAGGGTCGAATGTGCCCAAAATAGGAATTGTTTTAATTATTGCTAACATTAATTCACAAATCTTTGTTCAAGAGTGCCATGGGCAGTACCATATCTTTGACAGATATTCGACCACCAAGCAGTACTGTGCAAACATTGTCTATTCTTAGTTGAACGTCAGCAAAGCATCAAAAGGTCGTCAAGGCTGTGGTTGAAAACATTTTCTATGAGTATGAGAGGCCCTAGAGAACACCGACCTCGCTGTAGTCGGCGTCGAGCGCCTTGATCTCCTTGACGAGCGCGGCGGTGCAGTTGGCGACGTCCTTGGCGGCCTGCACGAAGTGCCGCTTGGCGGCCGGCTCGGCAGTGCGGCCCGACGCCACGCGGCACGCGTTGCACAGCGCGCTCGTGTGCTTCGCGATCACTGTCGCCGCCGACAGCACCTGTTATATCAACCGTTCATTATTATTTATAACCTAGAAATATTTGTATGCAACTGAGCAACGACACCAGTAAGTCATTAGGTAATAAACGCCATGTCGGAGGCGTTTGGGCGGTCCAAATTTCCTTTTTTACAAAAAATATTTTGAACCGATTTGAATTTTGGACCGTGAGTATGTACTTATGCAAATTCACTAACCTGGTGCTGGTTGCTGCAGGGGTCCGCGAGCGCGCTGCAGGCCTGCTGGATGGCGACGGCGGCGCGCGCGAACTGCGCCTGGTCCACCAGCCCCGCGCGCCCGGCGGTGCTCGTCTCGTCGGATACCGCCACCTGATCATGAAGTTTGAGCATCAAGAACCAATGTCGACACATGAATATCCTTCAAAAATCCATCTCAGCAGTTTTCGATCCCTCGAACACAAACTAGCGTCTAGCAGGTAGTAGTACGCACCAGGTAGGCGGCCTGCGCAGTGCACTCGACCAGCCCCTGCACGGCGCCGGCCACGGTGCCCACTGCGCGAGAGAACTGCTCGTGCTCAGAGCGCTTCACTGCGCTAGCCATGCCGGACATGCCTTCACCTAGGGGAGTAATGTACATTATTAAACTAGGGTGTATAAAACAGTAATTTAAAAAATTTAAATATGTCGCATTATTTGAATTTTGTTATGAGAATGACAAAGTTCAGGGATATGCGACACCAACCCGCACTGCAGGATTATAGCCTATACTTTCTCTAAGTGAAAAGGCCAGTGTCCCAGCAGCGGGAACACAATAAGATGATGACGACTACAAAGTAAATACAAAGTGCACTTACTAAGTGCCTTGCTCTGCTCCACTACACTGTCGAGACAGGCGAAGTAGCCGAGCTCGGTGAGCGGCTGAGTGGGCGAGCTGAGCAGCGGCCGGGTCGACTCGATGCTGCGGATGGCTGCCGCGCACTCCTTCTGCCCCGGCGCCGCCTCCGTGCACACGTCCACCTGGGGATATGTTGTAGTTGAAAGGAGATTTTATGTGTCACGACAGGTGAACGACTTGTTTTATGACTGTTTTATTTAATTTAATATGTCGGCAAACAAGCAGACGGCCCGCCTGATGGTAAGCGGTTACCGTCGCCTATAAACATGCAGCACCAGAAGCATACTCAGTTAAATAAAAAAACTCTCCAAGACATCTGCCAATACTTTCAAATCTTGTTAAATCTGTGGTTGATACGTTGAGCCAAGCAAAGCAAAGTGCTAATTGAATCCTTTCTATTGCATTTTTAGAACTCGGTTTTTGCTATCATGTGTAAATAGACACATTTCATATTTTAGATAATGGGGCAAGTATTCGTTTGTGATAGTCGTAAATAGGCTAGTAAAGTATTTTAACCGACTTCAAAAAAGGAGAAGGTTCTCTATTCGATTGTATTTTTTTTATGTTTGTTACCTCAGAACTCCGTCGTTCATGAAGCGATTTGGAAAATACTTTTTGCGTTGGGTTCGGTATAGCTACGAAGTGGTCCCATATAAATTTAATTGATATTTGACCTTGGACGTCGAAGATACATTGAAGTCGGTTTTTTTGTTTTTTAACACGTATACTTGTTAAATATACAAAAGAAGCCGCAGGCCTAGCTGATGAAGACGAAGTAAAATACATTGTAAGCTACCTAATATAAAAATCAAAAATTTGAAATCAATTTATTTGTAAGAACTTTCCGTATGTACATAGATTGCAAGTTATTATAGCAGGTTGGTGCTCAGCGAAATGGTGCCCATAACGCATACAGATGGGTGACGAGTGGTAGTTGACTTACAAGTCGGTTGATGGTCTCGGTGACGGCGCGCGCCGCGGCGGCCAGTTGGTTCTTCGCGTTGGGTCGAGTCAGGTCCTGGACAATACCAACATGCGTTCATCGAGAGTTACAATAAAGTTATTCGCTTCACATATTATGATAACAGTATCTTGAAAACGACTGTCAATGTCATTTTCGTTCCGTATGGAAGATAACATTTCTCTGAATATAAGCAATTTATTTATTTATTTCAATGCATGTGCCCGTCACACTTACAGTACTACAACCGAAGCGTGTTGCGGCCCAATTACATGTTAGAATACAAATAATAATAAAAATAATAATAATAAAAATAATGTTATACTTTTTTTTAATAGTCCCCGATAAGTGTTGCCCATTACATATGTAAATTAAATGCTCTAAGAGGCCTCTACGTGTTGGACTCATGTCCCCGCGCAAGCCTTCCAAAGGACCGGGTGTGTAACCCGGGAGAAAGAGCGACATAATAATAATGTTACTTAATAATAATGATTAAAATTTGAAATGCAATTGAATATACTCTTAATGTCACTAGCAAAAAATGATGCTATCATGATTTTTAGTCGCATCATTTTTCACCTTTTTTTTTGAGAGAGTATAAATTGTGCGAAGTTCGTACTAACTCACAGAAAGTTATTTTTTTTTTGCTATATTTAAATTATTTACTCACTCCAAAATTAGTATTTAATATTTAAAGACATGTCACATCTGCTAAGTCTCACTGGGCCGGCGTGGTGGATTATGGCCCACAGTCTCTGTGGCCCGTGTCCCAGCAGTGGGAACCAGCAGGGGAAGTAACATGCTGATGATAATAAATGGAGACATCTCACCTGACTGACAGACTTGGCGGTGCCGAGCAGCTTCGAGGAGTTGACGGTGACGGACTTCATGGAGCCAACCATCAGGGTCTGCGCGTCGCGGTCCTGGGGACGCTAACTGTTATTACAATATCCGAGAAAATATAATTTTAAACAGGATTTTTGTTGAAAAATATATTATTCAAGACAAGCTTTAACAAATTCATAATCGGAACCGCGAGCAGATTAGCTCAAACACTAGTAGTTTACGATTATCCGTCAAGGAATTCCATTGCCCACCTTCCGTCTCCATCATCAGACCAGCTGGCTGTGTGGTGACAGCCAGCTGATAAAATATATAAAATAAAATTTTATATATTTCATTTCATATATATTTTTTTTTTTAACAAGTATGCAAAATTTTATCTGTAGGATGCGAGGAAGTGGCTCTGATCCAACTTGCAAGATTTGACTCAAGCATAGAAAGTTAAATAAAAGCTTGTAAAAATGAATTGAAAAAACGATACATGTTAAAGCATTCTTAGCGAAATTTAAGATTCTTAACCTTCAGAAAAAAGGAAAATGAAATTGCTGTATTGAACCTACGTCTTCAGAATGCGGAAGGGGGCGGGGTATATTAAATTTCATATCAGTATGGATACAATTAGTAGTGGCTCTAGCTTCAATGTATGTGTAAGTTCCGTGTGTAGGTGTGTGTATATACCTCTGTGTGCGTGCACATCTCCATGGCGGCGCCGAGCAGGCGGTTGAAGCTGTGTCCGAAGTGGCGGCTGCTGTCCGCTAGCTCACTGCGCGAGTCTACTCGCTGAGCCACGTGCGACGCCGCTGTGCTCATCTCCACGGCCGCTGAGTTGAGCTCCGTTTGCAGCTCACTGCGGATAGAGAGAGAAACAGATATGTTGTGTGATTGTGGTACATTTTTGGGAACCTTTCCTAACCTTAAGATCCGTTGCAGTGACTTGAGAAACTTTTGCTTAACTGCATTTATGGATTAAGGGCGTCTGTGATGCGAAAACTGAATAAAGAACTTTTAAACTTTAAATTTAGTACAGTCAGCCTGAAAATTAAAATAGTCTAAAAACAACATGGTTTTAATCGATCCTATTTCCTGTCAGGGATGTTTCCCCCAAAGTAACACATCAAATCAAATGGTAAGTTTTTAAGAATATTACTGAAAACGTTTTCCCTGTAGGGTAGTTTGTAAAATATTGTTGCTTGACTACTAAAATAGACTTACCCGTAGCTCCTATCAGAAGGCGGGAACTCTCCCATGTTCAAGATATTGAGTGTTTCGTTAATATTTTCCAACACATTGTCCAGTTCTGCGTGAGACGGGATGGCCTCCATGGTTTGCTCCAGCCCCTGTGGGGACACGCGGATTAGTCTCGTTACTGACAGCCTCTTGTAAGTCTCATATGCCTAGTAATTTCACTGGCTACAATGCCCTTCCAAACCAGAACACAGTAATACTTTCGCACTACTGCTTGGCAGCAGAATAATTGGCAAAGCGTGGTACCTACCCAGACGGCCTCCCGCATACGAGACCTACCACGAGTCTAACATACAGATTAAAGTGCAAGTATTTATTATCTGTGAATGATGTGGCACTGGGCATATTTAAGTGTCACTAGACGAACAGGTCGTTCTCCTGATGGTAAGCAGCATTTAGAACACTGGCTGCTCTCGTATAGCTCCAATGGGAATGTCCATAGATGACAGTGACCACCTTCTGTTCGTGTCTACTTATTGGCTACAATTTAAATTTGAACAACCTACCAGAGAAATATCTTTCGCAATAGACACGATGGACGCAGTGTCAACCGGCTCCGACGTGTTCAGGTACCGAGTGACGGTCTCCACGAGCGTGAGCGACGAGCGCACCACCTGCCGGCCGGAGGAGATCACCCTGGGACAAACGTAGTAGTTATACTTCTATTGTTAACAATAAAATAATGTTATACAAAGTCCTACGGGCATCAGAAAAGGTTCCATTGGAGAAACTCAATATCTTTACGGTTTCTATTATTGAGTTGATGACAACCGTACTTTACAAATAATAAACCAATAATCAAAAAGTTTACAGGGTGGATTTTTGAGACGGGACAGTAAGCAGTACCTTACCCATTCTAGTTACAGGAAAACGTTCCTAGGAGACCATCCGTAACTTTTTGAGATATAATATGAATTGCATTCACAGATTTTAGAAAAAATGTTCATTCAGCAATAAAAAGGTAAATTATCAAATTTTTTATTTACGCCGATCGATCCTGTTTTTTAACCGACTTAAAAAGGAGAAGGTTCTCTATTCGGATGTATTTTTTTTGTTTGTTACCTCAGTACTTCGTCATTTATGAACCGATTTGGAAAATTCTTATTGCGTTGGGTTCAGTATAGCTACGAGGTGGTCCAATATACATTTCATCGATATGTGACCTTGGACTTCGAAGATACATTGAAGTCGGTTTTTGTTTTTTTCTAAAAATTAATGTAGGGACAATAAGACTCTATGGGACCATGTAAGGTATAAGTACTACGACAAACAAACACACCTTCCCATTTATACTAGGTGTCGAGGTACTAACCATTTCTAATGTGTTTTATGTGTACGTGTACGAGGAGCGTACATACGACTTGATAGTAAGTACACCTTGATCGTGCTTGACAGGAACCCAGATGATCTTGAGATGATTTATTTAAAGTAAAATGATGGCTATAACGTTTCGGTCGAGGGTTCACAATTATATTTAAAACGACCTTGTTTATAAAGGAGAAGTTATGCTGATAACGCGTTTGAGTTCGCGGTCAAAGGATTGAGGACATTGTAGTTCGTACAGCGCGTGTGACTGTACTGTGTGTAGTCATGTGTGGCACCTGTCCCTGTTGGGCTCGGCGCGGTGCAGCGCGGCGGAGGCGCGCAGGCCGGCCGTGAAGTCGCGCAGGCTGGCCGCCAGCTCGCAGCTCGCGCGCCCACAGTTGGGCACCTCGCCCACGCGCGCCGCCGACACCAGCTGCGCCGTGGACGACGCCGCGCCGCGGGAGGCCGTCGTCAGCGTCTGGGAGGCCCACTCCTCCTGTGCGGTGAGATCGTAGGGTTACTCGTTGTCATAATATACCGTACAAGGTTCTGGATGGTGCTGCAACTGTTAGGGACGGGCGTGTTGTTTTTACTAGGTGTTCTACTCGTCACTGGGTTGTTTACAATAGTAAAGCTTGCTCTTCAGGAAGAGAAGACAAAGCAGCAGTTGAACGACTGCTAAGAACTGTCTCCTTGATGACTTGTGCAGCATACCGTCAGTCCAGGCAGATATCTCAGCGCGGGTATATAGCTTGCGAACTTATCGAATTGGTCTCGCAGTTCCTGCAATACAGTGGCGGCGGGCGCAGTTGGATATTATCGAACCACAACTAGTATGTGTCCGATAGATGGCGTTGATATAAACGCAATGCAGCTCGTTCCGGCTTACCACGTGTCCAAGCACCGGTATTGGCGTTAGTTACCACACAAGTCGTGCATTGCGTCCTCAATTCCATGCGACAACATTTAGCTCACCATTAAACTAGAATTGTAATACGTCAGAACGCTCACAGATGGCGCTATGGCTCACCGTCTGTCCTGGCAGCGGCGCGGTGGCGGGCGCGTCGCGCAGCTCGTCCAGCTCGTCGTGCAGGTCGCGCAGCGTGTCGGCGGCGGCCTGCAGCTCGAGGCCGCGGCACGAGGCGCGCGCGCGCGCGGCCGCCGTGCGCAGCGCGCCCACGTGCAGCGCGAACGCGTGCGCCGTGCCCGACAGGTGCTTGGCCGTGGGCCCGTCGGACACGGTGGGCAGCGCGCCGCGCGCAGCCGCCGTCACGTGGCCGCTCGGCTGGCCACCACGAGTGTTCATAAGGTATTTCACAAGCATCAAACATGAATGGTGTAGTTGTAGTAATGGTTAGGTATCTTTCGTTTCACGCCTGCTGGTTAGCCCATAGCAGAATTGTCGGGATGCGACATAGTTTTAATTTTCATTCATCTGTCATTCCATTCTCATTACAATCGCCATATGGGCAAGACGAAATTGTATTGTATTTACTAAAAAGAAATAAATTACTGCATCAAGAACAAAATCTACTTTTCTAAATTTTTGATAATACATCTTTTTTTGGGGTGGGACAAGTGCCGGCCGTCCGACGTCGAGCTCCACGGATGACACAAGAAGAACAGCAGGGAATGTTTGTGTGAGAGTGGCGAGAGATAGGGGAGAATGGCAGCACCAAAGGGAGGCCTATGCTCAGCAGTGGACGATAACGGGCTGATGATGATGATGATTTTTTTTAAATTTATCTTTGACATTTTCTATTATAATGATATGCATGGGACATATTTATTTTATTTAAATGAATCCAAATAATGTAATATTACGAAAAAAATTTATGCCAGATATGGTGAGACACGCAGCACTCTTACTAAGATTGATAAACCTTATTATGAGCGTGTTTCCTACAAATAAATATCATTTCATTAAATGTTTTACGTCATTTAATTAAATACATTTTATAATGGTTCAATGAGAAAACAGAATCAAATAGAAAAATTAAATACAAACAGCCGTTTCAAATTTAGGAGTTAATAAGAAATGTCTTAAATATGACTTCACTGTTAGGTAGCGGCATACGAGATGATCCAAAGTTACGTACAAAAGATGTTTTACTAGAAAGGGAGGGCGCCTCCCCACAACACTGTCCTTTACCATATCTTTGGTGTGAGTTGACGTATCGAATATCTAGTCTCAAACCAATTTTCAGCAAATTCATGCGAGTGGATTGATATAATATTTTTTTTAGAGTTTAGAAAACTTGTGAATGTGATAAATTGACTGTTTTCTGGACCGACCGACCCATTCGAATATTAAAGCCGAGCAGTCACCTGTAAGAAGGCCTCGGACGCCGAGATGAGCTCGAGCTGCGCGGCGGCGCTGCCGCGGCTCAGCGAGAGGTTGGCCGCGTCCACCAGCCGCGGGATCTGTTCCTGCAGCGCCTTGCACTCCGACACCAGGGTCTCCTGCAACAATCACAAGTACAGTCTGTTCAGTTATAGAACATTTCTGTGGAGCTTCGTTTTGTGCAGGCTGACAGAGATTGAAGAAAGACAGATAATCAGCCCATTTCGTCGTGTACCTTCGTCAAAATAAATTGTTTCTTTCTTTTTTCTCTCCGAGTGTACCACGCGAATGCGGTGTTTTGGTGGAAGTTGTCAAAATTATTCAGTTATTTTTGACGATGCTTTTTTACTGTTATAAAAACAAGAGTGAAAAAATCGGCCACATCTTTTTATGAACTGTTACAGAGTAACTGAAGAGTGGATTAACTCCAGTAACATCGTAGTTGCACATTGTTTTATCGCTTATTATTCCTCGACCCCTGAACACAAATAAGTTCCGCCAGGGGCCAGGAGTGCGCGGTGGTGGCGCAGTGGAGCCGTACCTGCGAGTACTTGTTGGAGTTGTGGTGCGCCGCGTTGTGCGCGGACGTGACCAGCTGCGTGGCGCTGCACGCCGCCTGCCGCGCGCTCTCCTGTCGACAACATGCACTCGTCACTTCACATGCTCGTAAACTACGGCACATATGCTGCGTATTGTTTTAAGCTCGACAGTTTAATTTGAATGAACTATTTGAAAATAGAAAAAATACCTATATTTAAATCACATAAGTGAAAGAAAAATTGGATACATACAAAATGTTTATACACCGCGGCATAATAATGAACAAGATATATCTGTGCACAAATTCGAATTTAATTAAATTGTAATGCGCAAAATGTAAACAGTTCCAACAATATCTAACTGAATTTATTGACCGATAATTATAATATAATTGACTTTACATTGAGTCGAGATTTATCAAAGCAGGGACTTTTGGAATTGACGCGACACTTTTTATAGAGTCAATGCCAGACTTCCTAGGAGCTAGCGCTAGGTACAGCAGGGCGTGTGACCTGCAGGCGGGCGACCTGCGCGCCCACGATGTCCTGGCCGTGCGCGTAGTCGGCGGTGATGTAGCGCAGCTCCTCGGCGGCGGAGCGCAGCGCGCGGCGGCGCGCGGCGTCGTGCGGCGCGCCGGCGCAGGCGCGCGCCGCCTCCACCATGCGCGCCGTGGCCTCCGCCAGCAGCTTGGCGGCCGCCAGCAGCCGCCGCTGCCCGTCCGACGGCTGGCTCTCCGCCTCCGTCTGGGGAACCACTCGGCTATATGATCGCTGCCTAGTTTCTTCAACACCATTTTTATTAAGACATTCCCAGTGTATGAGAACACGTGATACGAGGAAGTCAAGCTGTATCTTGGCAGTCACTCAACCGATGTAACATATAAGGTAAACTGCCCATTTTCTTGCAGATTGTACCATTTTTTCAAAATCTGTAAATGCGATTTGTAATAAACTCAAAATACATGTACAGTTCTCTAAAACCATTTCCCTGAAGCTCCAACGCTTCCGGTATCCTTCCAGCCCTTCATGACCCTTCTGAAGTGTTAACCCCGTGTGGTGTCGCGTGGTTACCTTGATGTTGGTGATGAGATGCGCGGTGGCCTGGCCCAGCAGGCGCGCGTGGCGCACCATCTCGTGCGCGTCGGGCGCGCTCAGCACGCGCTCCGAGCACGACAGCACGGACTCCACCGTGCGCTCCGCCACCGTCGGCTGCGCGTGGCGGTCTGCATGGAAACATTCACGTGTTACCATTTGCAAGTTGGCTAACCAAAACTTTTCATAGTAGAATGGAAAATGGAGCTCGAAGAACCAAAAATGAACATTTCAAATAAACAACTCCGTCCGTAAGTATTGAAATCCCAGTGGGGATACTATGTTTTAATCTAAAACATCAAAACTGCTCCAATGAATATAGCCAGCTTCGAAATATAATTTAATAACTGCTCACAGGACCAAAACGAACTGCTCGAAGTACCAAATAAGGACTGCTTGACTTACCAACTGACCCAGTTCGCAATGCGCCAACATACCCTTACTTTAACCTAGACCTGTTCGAAGGGCCAAACAAGGAGTGCTCACCCAGCTCGCAGTGCGCCAGCAGCCTCTCCAGCTCGTGCGTGACTCTGTGCGCGGCGGCGGTGAGCTGCTCGACGCCGGGCGCGCCGTGCGCCGGCACGGAGCCGCACGCCTCCACGAGCCGCTCCACCGCCTGCGCCACCTGCCGCGCCGCGTGCACCAGCTGCTCGCGGCACAGCGGGTTCTGGATCGTGGGGGCTACCACCTACAGACAGGGGGACACGTTATCAATCACTACAATTTTTATTGAGTGGCAACATTAAATTGATATAATGGTAACCCTAGTTGTAAGCATCCGTCATCTGTCATACGAATAATGATGTCGTAGATAATTTTTTTTTCACAAACATATGTCCCGTAGTGGAATCAAACCCGCAACCTCAGAGGTGTATGAGATTTGAGCCAACCTGCCCGACCACTACACCACAGCAGCTGCAGTAACCTTACCTTCGCACAGGCGACGAGCTGGCTGGTGGCCAGCGCGCAGTGCGTGGCCGCAGCTATGATATTGTTCTGCAGTTGTTGTTCGTTCTTGCACTGCGCCGCCACGTTCTTGGCCTTCAGGACCAACGCAGCCGTCGTGTTGGCCACAGACTTGGCCAACGAGAGGAGAATGTCCTGTGGGAGAGGGATGGACTTAATATTTGTTGGCGTCGCTAATTTATGACAAGTATGTTTTCTTACCGACGGTCACAATATATCACAATAAGTTCACTTCTTAGCTTAGCGCTCAATACCTCAATTTATTTAGACAAAGAGTCCAAACTGAATAGCATAGCATAGCGTCTGGCCGCTAAAGGCCTGTCACCTGTGGCTCTCCAAGAATATATTATTTGTACGCTTCATAGGGAAAAGAAAGACATATTGTGCAAAAACCTAATGAGTGCTGGCGCATCGTAGAGTCATTGTAATAATAGGGGATCGGACAACTTTTCGGAAAGAGTTTTCAATTAACGACAATGAATATATATAGCCATGAAAAATACTATTTTAATTACATAACGCTCTAAAGGTACCTAAAACTATGTTTAAATATTATGTTTCAAATATTGCCGCGCAAAAGGTCCCCTCAAAACTTGTGATGTCATATGTAGGTAGAAAACGACAAAGTCTTCGAAATAAAACTTGCAAAGAGATTCTAATACGTTTTGTGAAGTTTGGGGACTATATTGTAGTAAAGGAACGAAAAAATTTGCAAAAATACATTTTATGAAAAGCAAAAACGTAAAATAAATACAAGCTTGACTCACGGCATTTGCCTACAAATGACGTCATGCGCTGTGATTGTTGTTTCGTTTGAGATGAAGAACAGATTAAAAATGTCAGAATTATTTATGATTTAAAAGTATAAATCATTATTATTTCACAAAAATATTGATTGAATGACCGATTGACGACGTTCGTCGAACCAGAAAGGTTCGACGAACGTTCGTTCTAACTACATTTTAGATTTTTTGTCGATTACTGTCCGATCCCATATTCATGATTGCGTCTGTGATTCCAAAACTGAATAAAGAACTTTTGAATTTTTAACTTAGCAAGGAAGACGGCAGTTGGACAACTGCCCGTATCTCTGATTACTGTCGCGAATAATATTATGTCGTATGGACTACACACTCTAATATCACAATATTATTAACGCGATATTTACCATATTTATGACATGTTTTGAGTTTTCTATATTTCGGCGCCGCGCCGTTACTAGCGCCGTGATCTCTCTTAACTCCTTACATTACGTCATAGCAATAACCATACGTGATCCTATGGTTATTGCTATACAACATTAAACAGGCAACCTGCTCATTTATCCGATAACAATCAGTTTTTGTCATTAGCTTGCTCTGCAGCATTAACTTGGAGTATTTGACTACTACAGACAGACATAAACTTGGCGCAAACAGATCTGTGCCGAAGTAAGTCATTAGAAGTTCGTGATCATGTGACGCTAGTGTTATGCCGCAGGGTCTGCCTGTTCAGAGACACTGCTAGCGCACAATGTATGTACACCTACGTGGGGTATATTAGTACACATAAGCCTGAACTTCACCAAATGTCGCGTGTGATTGCATCATGAACATGTGTGAGTTGCACTGAACATTTTGACTAGAGACTTGTACCTATGATTTTGGTGAAATCGAGGCTTAGTTATTTTTGTAACTACATTTACTTTTCCAGACTGTTAGTTGTAAATAAAACGAGAAATAAATGTAAAAGCAAATGTAATTAACAAAAATAACCGTTTTTAGGCAGTGACTATGTTTAACTATGATGTAATACCACAACCGAGTTACTGCAGTGGCGGCAAAAATATTGACTACATTTTTATTGATGAAATGAATTATGAAATGTTTTTAGTAAGTTGTTCGATTGGCATCGAGTACCTTGGAATTTCCTACGAAATTCTCTCTAACTTTAATATTTATACATTTAAATATTAACTTACCTTTCATTTGAATACCTCAACGGTAAATAAAACAAGAATGATTTATACCGACTTACTGAAGGTTTGATGTCATTTCAATAATTAAATACGGAGAGAATAAAATATTCAGTTACTGATTTTATAATGCATAACGATTTGTCTAAAATGGTAGCAATATTTTTGCACGCCACTACACTAAATACAAAATTAAATTAAAATAAAAGAAACTTAACAAAATAATGTGCAAGAAACGTCTCAATAAAATATAGTTTCTCGCACTATATGGCAAAAACCATAAAAGATAAATATTTTCAACAGAGTGGCAATACTGGCTTTGTACTTTGTGATGGCAACAGACGTTTGATAACTGTGGGCTACGGAATAAGCGGCAGCGTCTGTGCTCTGTAACAAAACCTTTATTGTGGTTCATGGCACCGAATGCGAAAAAATGAAGCTGTAAATAAACTCGCTTATTTCGTAGCCCGAACCGGTAGCAAGTGACATATTCCTATATATGTGTATTCTCCATTTTCGATAGACTAAGACCGGCAACTTCTACAGTGTTTTAGGTACTTACCCAACTAGCCTCGACTTGTTATTGAACATGCTCACTTGCTACCGCTCAGTCAGCAAATATTTACATATTATTTACATAGTTTAAAAAATAAACCAAAAACCAAATTAAAAATAAATTAGCTGCCAAGTTTGAGAATCATGGTTTAAAAATACTTTTAAATACAGATGAAAAACAGGGACGAGTTTCACAAAGAAATTGTTAAAGTTAAACCATAGGTTATCGGACGGTTAATTATAGTGAAACAAGTCTTTTAGATGCCAATTATCTTAACGCTTACAAAAATTAAAAAAGGGTTCAATAAACAAACAATAAAGACTAGATTAATAAGCATTAAGATTATTGTTAACAAAACATTATAATTAAAAAATAATGAAGATATTGTACAAATACCACCATGTATTATTGTGAACTTCAAAAATTTAGATTCATTATATTTCAAAATATAACTTTCTTTACTCTGCAATTGTTCAATGACAGAAAAATATGACTAATCTAATAAGTTTACGATTATTAAGAGAACTTAACAAAGGCAAGTGTTTAGTAAGTTACAAATACATGGTAGTCAATCATAATATACCAATTTCACCATAAATATAATTGCATAAACACCGCACTAATATCGATAATTAGCACACGTTTTAACAATTTCAAAAAGCATCAAAATATTATTCCACAAGTTAAAAACTAACCTTACGTTAGCGGTTAACTTTATGGTGAAACAGGACCTTAGAAGCTTGTTAATCACAAATCACGATTATTAATTCTTGTATTCATTGAATACATTCGTATACACGGAGAGGATAATAAACATCCTCCCCAGGACAAAAACCAATCCGTTTAAAATTGCGAATATCAATTATTATCAATGCAGGGGTAAAAACCTGAAAAAGTACTATTTCTCCTAGAACCTAAACTGGCCACGTTAGAAAGCGAGGTTTTTATTGGCCGGTAAAGTGAACTAATCTTTCAGTAGTGCTGCGGAAAATTACGGAATATTCCAGAAAACACGCTTATGTTCCATGAGCGAGGGGGTCTCCGCAGTGCGCATATGTAATGTTTTGATTTGTGATTGACACGCTTATAAACTTAAACATATTATTATGTAACTAAACCTAATGGTAAATTGTCATTGTGCAGTCTTTTTCCAATAAGTTTGTCTTTCTTACTTTTAAATATTATTCCAAATATTGTAATTTCAATAATTGAGAAAATATAACCAAATAACGACTAGTTTCAATTAAGTAGGAACCAAATGATCGTGAAATGAAGGAAAAAGACGATTTTAATATCATTAATTAATTAATCATGCCTTTATTAATAAGTAAACAAATGGCGAATTGTTTTGATAGAGCGAAAAAGATGAATTAAAGCTCGCAAATAGATTTATCAAAAATGGCTCAGTATATAGATGTCTAGTTTCTACCTACACCAGATAGTTGTTATGAAAGTTAAGGTAAAATAATCAACTTATTAATCAACAAACGGCTTACTCAGACTTCTAGTAACATTTAAAATTCACCGATTTTTTAAATTCTTTCACTATACGGAAAGACAACCTTCCATACAGGAACATCTTTCATTTCGGAAAATTTAAGATTACCCACAGAAAAACAAAAAGTGGTAATGAGTTACCACTTTTTATCGCGTCTTTCTAATATACCCGCTCCTAACATTTATGTGAAATTACTGCGCGTAATATGAAACTTCAAAAATAACGTCTCAGTGTGACGAGCGCAGTGCAATAAAGCCCGACCAGATAGACTAGAAATTAAATAATTTAGGACTACACATTTTTTTTACATGTAACTATCTGATACTTTTTTTTGGCGCGGCGGAACGACGGCGACGAAGACGAGTCTCGTGGTTCAGTTCCATAATTAACATTATTTCTGGTTTAGCCAGCTGCTTTATACTATGTTTTCCAAACTTCAACAATAGCTTCTCAACAGAGCGAGGAATGAATTAATGTGCATGTTAATATAAAGATTGACAAGTGTCGAGTACCGAAACTAGATTAGTTTCCTTGTCTTGCCATAAACGCGACAAGTGGCGCCCTCGTTTTTAGTCAACTCTATTTGGACGGACTATACGTGGACTGCAGCTAGCGTCACATCATTTCGAAACATTTATCCCCAGCGTCGGTTCCATTGCCTCTCTCACACGATTCCCTATAAAACAGGCACTGTATAGAAGCCGCAACGAACACGAAAATCAGTGCAAGTATCAGTAGAATATTTAACCAATGTTCTCTCCATATCTCCTTCATCTCGAGTTCGAGACACTCACATCTGGAGCAACATTTGCGATCGGTTTTAGGGCATCTGCGTTTGCAGAACTGGCAGAAACCTCTGATGTATTGCTCGCCTGTCGATTTAAACGTAGGATTGTAAAAGATACGAATCTCCGTCTTTCCTTTATCAACGTCCGTCTTTTCGGTTGTTTTAGAGTTGTTCAGAACCTCGACTGTGGTTTGTCGGTCGCGCGATTCGGTCGTGTAGTATCTTTCGCTTTTTTTAATGAAATTCTCAAAGTTGTCTCGAGTTAGTTTCCCTATTTCGTTCTTGGTGAAGCTAGCGACCGCATTTTCCATGAACGTCTCTGTAGTTGTTAAGATTCTGTTGTATTTGTCATGATTGAATAGTTTTAGATTGAGCGAACCAGACACGTTTGTGTTTGGTCCACTGTACACTACGTCGTTTCTTATACTGTGGCATTCTATTTTCTTATCGTTGAACTTGTTGAATTGATCGTTAATTTCGTTTTTATCAGCGTTATTGGATAGAAAGAAACGTTTGCGTAGAATATCGTTTTTGTTGCGCCTATCCATGTTTATGTTAGGACTATTCCGATCTTCAAATTTAACATTTTCGTAATCATGATCGTCATTATCCTTCTGATCTTGTTTTTTGTCCGAATTCGCATTCAATTCTTGTTTTTTATCGTCATGCGAGTCTTGTTTCTTGTCATAATTGATATTAACGTAATCGTGATTAGAGAAGTCTTTCTTAAAGTTGAAAATTTTATCTGAAACAGACTTGGGCTGTAACTTGGGCCTGGGCTCCAAGTAGTCCTTACAGTTTGCTATTATAGTTTCGTAGTCATCACTTTTTTTGTTTTTAGCTTCGTTTTGTAGTTTATTCCTATTAAAAATAGCATTACAGTACTCTACACTCTTATAGTAATCGCTATCCGACTCCTCTTGTATCACGTCTAACATTCCCCAGTTTCTAGAAGTATCTATATCTTCATAAATCCCTTCATCATCGTGTTTGCTTTCCTTTTTTACATCAACATTATCTAAATCTAGTTTCCTACCATCGCTAACATCTATCGCTTCAAAATCTGCATCATTATCTTTGCTATCGTAAAACATTTTGGAGTTTAGCTTCCTATGACTTTCAAGGTCTTCAAAATCAAAATCGGTATCGTACTCTTTTTCACCGTTTTTTCTGAAGAACACGTTATAGAAATTATCGTAGCAGTAGTTGAGTTTCCTATAGAGAAGAGATTTCTTAGCCTTCCGTTCTGGCGAGAGTTCCTTTACCTGTGTTTCCTTGTCTTCCTCTGTTTCTTCCCCGATGGTGTGCAGCACCGAGGTGGAGGCTTCACCGACGCGGGAGGCCGCGTTCAGGAGGTTCTGCCGCGGCTGGAACCGAGAAACATTGTACGTCATTAAATGGACCACGAAGAAGCCTATATCGAATAAATAACTAGTTTCAGCTGTTTTGAGATGACGAGCAGTCAACAGTCAAAAATATATTTGAAATTAGTTATTTGTAGAAAATTTATCAAGTGAGCGCGCGTGGCTCAAGGGGAACTCGTGCAACTTAAGATCCGACGCACCGGAGTCCGAATCCCGCTGGCCCCGCACAACCTATGACTTTCTGTGTAAATTTAATTCTCTGAAAACGGTGAACGAAAACATCGTGACGAAATCGGCATGTCTAAAAATAACTCACTAAATTCTAGGACATGTGACTTCGACCAAACCGCCCTGGGTCAGCCTGGTGGATACTCACCAACTCATACTCATACTATCTTTATGAGAGAAGGCCCGTATCCCAAGAGTGGGAACGTAACGTGATGGGCTGATGATGCTGATTCCTTACCTCCTTAGTCTCCGGCTCGGCTGCCTTCAGGAGGTCGGTGAAGGCGCTGCACAGGCGCCGGGTGGCGTCCAGCAGCCGGTCGCCGTTGTCGTTGTCGTCCATGAGCGCTGCGAGCATCTGCACGCCCTTCGTCATCTCGGGCAGGTTGGTGGTGATGGTGGTGATGGCGGCGCCGACCGCCGTGTGGTCCACCTCCTCTGTCGGACCTGCGAGGTGGAGGAACGTATGCTTGTATATATATTGGCAGTTGCAGAACATAAAAAGATGAAAAAGTGATATGTGTGTATAACTAAAGAAATCTGACTTATTACAAACTCATTTTCGAAATGAAACGCAGAGTATTAAATCTGGGAGAAAAACCTTTTTGACACTCGAACCTTGATTCGAAAAGTTCTTTATTCAGTTTTGGCATCACACCTATGAACGTCAAAACATAACAAGACCCGTTCCCATTCCGTCCCAACAAAAAACCTTTGTCTTCAGTCAATTTGCCCAACCACTACAGGGAGACTGTTTTTTTTTTAATTGTTGTTTGTTCCCTGGAGCATGGTATTCGGTGGTACTGACCGGTGGTGAGAGTGACGACCTGGGCGGTGGCCGCGTTCATGGCGGCGATCTGTGACGTCACCACCTGCTTGTTGGTCTCCATGGTGACCTGCTTCCACTTCACCGACGCCGCGTCTTCTCCCAGCGCCGGCAGGGACGCCTGGAACATGCCTCTACTTACAATAGGTCCAGTTTTTGGTGGAAATAGACAGGTAGTCCCTACACTATACGAAGGTGGCCATATCCTCTAACTAAATAGTATAAAACAAAGTAGTTAGTAGCTTCTAGTGTATCTTGATATGAATTTTGTACATAGACTAGGTGTACATTGAATAAGAATATATATATTTGTCTACATTCAACTGTATTTATATATTGTTTAGTTTACCTCAGAACTCCTTCATTTATAAACCGATTTTGCGTTGGGTTCAGTATAGCTACGAAGTGGCCCCATATAAATTTCATCGACATTCGACCTTAGACTTCGAAGATACGAACAGCAGAATTGAAGTCAGTTTTTTTAATATGTACTGCCAAATGTTTTTTTTTTCCTTCCACCACAAAAGACTTACCCTGCTAAGTCCTTCCTCAGTCTGCTTTATAATTTCCCGCCCCGTCGTAATAGTGGACAGTAGTGCGCGCTGCGGCTCCGTGATTATCGAAGTCACTTTCGTCTGCTGGATCTGAGACGCCTGAAGTATTCACAAAATTATGTTAGCATTTTGAATAAACAATTTTTCGTAAGTTTACTACAATAATATTATAGATGGTAACTCTGTCTGTTCGTTACCTTTTCACGATTCACTGCTGAATCGATCTTGACGAGATTTGGCGTAGAGATAGCCGCCCGGAGACATCGGACTATTTTATATCTCAATTTAATACAAGGGATCGCGATGTACAAAACCCACGCGCAAAAATACGCGAGTAGCATCCATTGCCCATTACGTTCCCACTGCTGGCACTCGAGCCTTCCCTCTAGAGAGAGAGTATGGGCCTTAATCCACCACGCTGGCCCAGTGCGGGTTGGTGGATGTCACATGTCCTTGAATTTTTGTGATTAGTTCTTGGACATGCCGGTTTCCTCACGATGTTTTCCTTCACCGTTTTTAGAGCGAGAGTTAAATCCGCACATAACTTAAGAAAGTCAGTGGTGCGGGGCCAGCGGGATTCGAACTAGGGTGCGTCAGATGGAAAGTTGCTCATGTTCCCAACTGAGCCACACTCGCTCTCGTTCGCGAGTAGCAGCGGGATCAAATTAGGGTTGGTTTTGCAATCTTCGATTAGTGATCAGATAGTAATTTAGACAAACTTATGGACCTTCTTCTCTTATGTAGCTATAATCATATGAAAAAAGGACGGAATGTATGACTTGACGTTAATTATTACATACGGCCGTTTTACTAAGTAATTGGAAAAACCGGCCTTTAATAGCAGTAATATATACCTACACACTGAATTTCGATGACTGTAAAAATCCATTTGTTAATGCAAGCGTGAAACAAAGGAAAAATATTTCAATTGTCTTTTTATGTAATCAGTAGATTAATTTACAAAACAAATATATGTACGTGTGCCGCTAGTTAAGCAATACGTGTCATGTAAAGATTGCAATATTTTTCTGGTGTAAGTACCATAAAGAGTTTATAGATACGTAAGTATAACTAGGGTTAGCTCACTAGTTAGCAAGCAACAGAAGTGTTAGCCTTTAACTTGTAACTAAGGTTTAAAGTCAAGAGATATTTATCAAATAGACACAAAAAATGTTTAAACGTCATACACATAATAGAAATCAATTAAAATACGTTAAAATTGTGACTTAAAATATCACGACTTTGAAAAAAATGGTGAGCTTGTCTACCCATTTCTTTCCACACTCAAATTGAAGTCCGGGCCTAGAAAAGAAATGCGAAAACTGACTCTACCAGTGCACAGGAAATGCGCCCGCTAGAGAAGATAGCACCAAGAAACTCTGCGGGGATGTCTCTTTTTTTTGTTTAGCAAACAACAGAAGAATTTGCCTTTATCTTAAGACTAGGGTTAGCAAGCAACATAATAAACGCATATACTGACGGCGGGCGGCGTGTGTCCCGTAATGATCTGGCCCGACACGGTGGTCTGCTGCGCGCCCGTCATGTGCCCCACTGCGAACGGCTTAGCTCCTAGCAACGCGCAAATTATAACTTTTGTAGTCGCTGTATTTACAAAATAAACGCGTACGAAGCTGGGCTATATACAGGGCCCTTAGCACGGACCGGAGACAAAACAAATTATCCACCGCTTAACAAACTAAATCCTCCGCCAGATGGAGCGACGACCTGCTTCAAGTGGCTGGCAGTGAGAGGAGCCGAGGAGCCTCGGTGGCGTGCATTGGGAGAGGCCAATGTCCAGCAGTGGACTGACGTAGGCTGATGATTATGAAGATGATGATGAACAAATAAAAGGTGGATAAAATCGGGAAACAATTTTTATGTCTCCGGTCCAAACTAGATAGAAATTGTTCTAAGTAATCATGATATCGATTAAGGAATTGATGAAATTGAATCAGAGTTGTGTTATTTAGTTGGGTATTCAATTGACTCGGGACAGGGAAGTCATTGTATTCAATCAACAAAACAATACGAAATAAACTATATCTATCCATGTTTCATTCGATGAATCGATATTCATTAATGATTTGATCATTTTCAATGTTAAACTTTTAAAAAAATATTCTGTTTCCAAATCTTTGAATAATTTAACGACTTTCAGAACAATAACTTAGAGGTTAGCGGAAGTCGTGGAGCTAAATAAATAAATATAAAATACATAAACATCATTAAAAACAGCATAGCTGCAAATAAAAATACGCTTATATAAAAATTTTGTACAGTTACAAATAAATGTTGCAAAAATCTTACAAAACTTTAAAGAAGATTTCATAAAAGGTAACTAGGTATGTAATATGATATTATCACACAAGATACATAATGTACATATACCTTCAGCGCCGGGCCGGTGCACGGCCGGCTTGGCGACCGACTCGGTGTTCACTTTGCCGGACTTGAACGTGTCGTGTTGGATGATGTTAGCTCTGGACAGAACACATTACCGGGTTTTACTTCATAACAGTAGTAGTAAACTCGCCCTGAGGAAGAGCATCGGACATGCTCGAAACTTAGGTCGACTAATTCGACAAACTACGTAAGCCCTAGCCGTATTATTAAATATTTATAATGAACCAAACTCGCTAAATCTTTCATACTAAAATATAACAATAGTGGAGGAACACATGTGTTTTAAGGTATACAATATACAGCCCCTGTGGTGTGGAGTTTGAAAATTTGAATCAAATTAGACGACGGCGACGCTCTGATTTGATAATGACTTATATTTGTGCATAGAAAAGTGTAAATATTTGTTTCTTGACGGAAGTTGTAGGCATATTCACGGAATGAAATGTAAAGACGGGCATATTCAAAGAATAAGAGAGACGGAGATATTCATGGAATAAGAAAGAAAGATGATATTTACTGTATAAAGAAAATTAGACGGCCATATTAGTATTGTACCAAAGCTGGTGTACTCACTTGGAAGGCGAGACTGAGTCCTCCAGCATAGCGGACCCCTCGTCGCCGTCGATGCCGAGGTGTTCCTTGGCGCGCTGCTTGCGCACGATGATGTCGATGTACCCGGCGATCACCTGCAGGATCTGCTCCGCCTCCGTCGTCTGCACCGAGTAGTACTGGTCGCTGGAATGCACCGTCCCGTCAGTACACGGTGAGGACAGGTTATGTATTGCAAACATAAATAACGCGCCACGTCCACGTCGACACTACTGGATTGGTTGACATATTGGAGCTTACATCGAGACTTGCGAATTGGTTACCAACGTCGAGACTTGTGGATTGATTGACAACGTGGAAGTTACATCGAGACTTGTGACATTGGTTACCAACGACGAGTTCACGTCGACACTCGTGGATTGGTTACCAACGTCGAGTTCACGTCAACACTCGTGGATTGGTTACCAACGTCGAGTTCACGTCAACACTCGTGGATTGGTTACCAACGTGGAGTTCACGTCAACGCTCGTGGATTGGTTACCAACGTCGAGTTCACGTCAACACTCGTGGATTGGTTACCAACGTCGAGTTCACGTCAACACTCGTGGATTGGTTACCAACGTCGAGTTCACGTCAACACTCGTGGATTGGTTACCAACGTCGAGTTCACGTCAACACTCGTGGATTGGTTACCAACGTCGAGTTCACGTCAACACTCGTGGATTGGTTACCAACGTGGAGTTCACGTCAACGCTCGTGGATTGGTTACTAACGTCGAGTTCACGTCAACGCTCGTGGATTGGTTACTAACGTCGAGGTCGCGTCAACTCTTGTGGATTATTTGCCAACGTGGAGGTTACATCGAGACTTGTGGATTGGTTAACAACGTCAAGGTTAAGTCAACGCTTGTGGCTATCAAACGATTAATTCCATTTTTGACCGAGTATTTATTTTTATCTTTCACTTCTTTTTACCTACAATAATTGCACACGCAACGACGAAATGTTAAATGACGTGCACGTGTACCTGTAGTCCCCGAAGTCCAGCGTGAAGGTGTTGGGGCTGGCGCACCAGCGGCGCACGGTGGTGAGCGGCCACGTCTGCAGGATCTCCTTGGTCTTCTCGTCCAGCCGCAGCACCGAGTCCTTCGTCACGCCGAGTAGACGTGGGACCAGCTTGTTCTTGCCCTTCATTTTCTCCTGACAATGTCGTACGGAACTCATTAGGACTTGCACTTAAGCGTTTGAGAATTCTAGCTGTACGAATACAATGAATGAATTCTTTTACCGCGAACCCAATGAGCAACACTTTGACTTTATAATCAGTATAATCACTACATATAATTGTGGATTGTCGACCCTAATCTTATTTTGTATCTGAAAACCACATTTATACATTTCAAATAAGAGTTTCTCTCAAGCGAGATCAAAATACTATCAAATATATTTATTATTCATCAATCAATTTTGACATTTTGAAAAATATTACAGTGGACAACGTACGGCAAAATTTTGATCTTTTTTATACATACAGCTGAGCGATGAGCAGGTCCTTTACCTGATGATAATGAATTAATTAATCAAGATTATTGATAAATAAATAAAAGAGTAATACTAACCTTGACTAGGAAGAATGCGACTCCATAAGTCTTAAGTTCCCTCGCACTCTTTGTATACAGTACTTTGGCGTCGAGTTCACTGACCCCGATGTGTTTGCGATGCTCTTTCAACACTTTCTTCTCGATCCCCTTCACTTTCACGTACGAAGCCGGGAGGAACTCTTTCAAGCTGAAAAAAATAAAATTTCGATTAAATAACGATTATTACCACTTCTTGACTGTTCGTTAGATGAACGTGGCACCAAAACGCTTTGTTCGTACAGGAATGATGCCTACCATAGATGGATTTCGCATAGCCGTGCGTCTGGTTGTCCTATGACGTCGTACGTCGAACTTGTGACGTCACAGCCTAGGACTCTATAGTCCTAGAAGTCCTAGAAAGTAAGAAATTCAACATAGCGAATAGTCGCTATGTTGAATTTCTTATGACATCACAGCCTAGGACTATAGTCGGTTTATATGTCAAAAGATCAATCATAAAAAAATGCATGTCCATTGCGACCAAAAACTAAAAATAAATGAAATTATGATACAAAAATGAAGAAGAAAAGATTCATTGCTGTGGATGAGTCTTGAATGAGTAAAAAATGACTTACTCGAGGAACCCAGGCATGTGCTTGTCCTCTCTATGATCTCCGAATTGGATTTGCGCTTGGATGCCCGCGAATTCGCACGCTGAAACAAACGAAATTATCATTTCAATACAATTTCAATAATAAATCTCAATACTTAATATCGTCATCGTGACCAGTACCACATTTCCACTGCTGGGGCACTCTTGGACGTCACGTCGTCTGTGTATACTTTCCATCGCGTCGCTTCTATAAATTTAGGGGTGCCGCGCCCGCGCTTTGTCTGCGCCAGTCGTCACTTGTGTTTAAGCCACGCCGCACGCGAGTCCACGTCGCGTCACGACACGTACCTTTGTCCTGCGTGACGGGGTGCGTGCCGTCCACGATGGCGTCCCGCGCCTGCACGTACAGCAGGTTGAGCTGCACGGGGTCGCGCGAGTCCACGTTCCGGTCGGAGAAGAACAGCTTGCGGCGCAGCAGCAGCGTCTCCGCGGCGTCCACGCCCTGCTCGCGGAGCGTCTTGCCCGGCTCCACCCAGTTCACTGTTACATGACAACAAACAAACAATCAATCAATTAATATCTCTTTAATCATTTTTGGCATCACAGACGCACTTATGAACGTCAAACTACCTATGACCTTATTGAAAAAAGAACCACTACTCAGAAGATACGGCAAGAAACTGCGCGGCATTTTTTTTAGATTTTGTTACAATTTCTGTCGTTGAAACTCAACCGTTAGCCAGCGGGCCTTGAACAATCAGGGGCCATACTCCGACACGTAATAGCGATCGTTGTCCAAACGTGAAGCAATGTTTATGGAATCCGAATAAAAGAGTTAAATTGCGGGCGCGTGGCAGCCCTAGATTATTTGACCCGCCGGCGGATTATTCGCGCTTCAAACAAAAGCTAGGAGCAGAAGGTGAACCGATTTAGGTGCGGTATTTTTTATTTGAAAGTAGGTTTTCTAGCGGTTGTTCTTAGACATGTTTTATTGTGTCGGGGGTTTTATTTTTTTTTATTTATTATTTGTTTTTATAGAGATAGAATGACAAAGCTCTTTTCGCTGCTAAGTTCCCGCCTACCTTCATCATCGGTCCTGAGCTTCTTCCGGAGCTGTTCCATCTTGGTGTCCCGCTCCTTGTCCTGGTGCTTCCTCTTTAGCGTCAGCGTGCCATAGTTAGGTTTCTCGCAGGGGTCCGCTTCTTCCTTCGTATCTTCTCGGACCTGAGGGGAAAGAACATTAAAATCTGGTCATAGCGTGAATTTTTCGGGTGGATTTTGCAGGTATTTGATTTAAAAACCTGCAAAACAGGTGCTAAAACTCTATGAGCTATCAGCGTTTATGAACGTAAACCCACCAGTCCATACTCGTCGTAGTTGGTGATGCCGATCTTGGTGCATATGACCACCATTAAGTTGGCGACGATCTGGCTGTCATCTACCAGCAGGGTCTTCACTGAACCTGGAACAAAATAATTTATTTTTTTGCAAATTCGCTTAAATGGACTAAGACATATGGTTCCTTACAGTTCAAACTAGTAGTGTTGTTTGTTCGGATGAGTTTATTAACAGGGATCCCTAAAAGATTGAATATATTGTTCTTAGAAATCCATCTTTAGTTTTCCAACCGTAACTTCATGACATCTTAAGCCATATTCGCCCTTATTGTAAAGTAAATAGAACTATATTTTCCGTTATACAAGTTCCATTATCATCTATTAATTTGATCATTTGAGCCCATCCTATTATGTATAAAGTGATTTCAACTTTATTTTCTAAGACATAAGGTCTAACACATTTAACGTCATCAAGCAAGAGCTTATCTAGTTATTTAAGCTATATTCATCTCTATTGTCAGCAGCATAAGGTCACTTACCGTCCAACATCCTAACGCGAAGGTTTCTCGTCTTCTTGTTGTACTCGAGCAGGTCGCCGTTCCTCAGCATGTAGTAGTCGAGGCTTCGAGAAGCTTCGAGCCATATTCCTTTCTTGTTGTCCTCTTCCGACGCGAGGAAAAGGCCGTACTCTTTCGCTGTGGGAGAGAGATGGCATACATTAGTTTGTCGTAATGATAGAGTTAACATTTTTGTTGGTTTAGGTATATTATGTAATTTTTATCTTTGTTTTCTGTAGGATTGGAATAATCATTTAGGTTTCTCAGGATATCCTCTAAATGATGGCGACCGCATCTCATCAGAAAGCGAAGCGATATACAGAGGTGGATAAGCGTCATATTATAACTGTTTAATAGTAGATAATAGATAGACATTACAGAAGATATAGATATTAGATAAAATACAGATTTTAGAGAAGATATACATACATTTGAGACAAGATAGATAATTAGAGAAGAGATAGAGATAAGACAAGAGAAACATATTAGAGAAGAGATAGGTATATATTAGAGATGAGATTAAAAGGTACTTACGATCACCAGAGCTGGCTTCCAGAATCTTCTCCCTGATGATGCGACAGGCGTCGTACACGGTAGTCGACGGCTCGAACTGTATCGTCTTCACCACCTTGCCGCCGTCGATTGAGATCTTCAGCGAAAGCGCCGCCATCTTGGTTAGCGACTGCGCTCTGACGACAAACACATGTCACCTAAGAATCCAGTTGATAACTCAAACAAGTTAAAATAAAATGAATCAAGGTGCAGGTTGTTAAACAGTTATTGTTACTTAACCATTGACAATCAAATTTGGTTTAGGAATATCGAAAAATCATAACACAACGTAGTAAAAATCCCGTTTATAAAAGGTACACCAAATTTTAAAATTACAAGTTGCATCTCAAAGTTCATTAAATGCGGGAAAATTGAGTGCTTGCCTTCAGACAAGCGGCAACACCAATCCGGTGGCGAATGTGTCCAATCATTTGTAAGTAACAACACCCATGTTGAGGTACTTACTTGTGTATCGTAGCGAAGTTCCCCGGCCTCTCTTCAAGGTCCAAGGAGTGTTGGCTGGCTCGTCTCTCTTTGTTCCTCGGCCGCTCCTGGCTGAAGGAACGGTTGCGGGGTCGGCTTTGAAATGAACCCTGGAAAATAAGGAACGATTTCTAAACAACTTGTTAAAGCCAACTCCCAGTTTCTTGCCGATCTCGGTTTTTCCAAACGGCTTCAGTGATAGATTGTACGTTGTATGATGAGATGCCTAACTTGAGTCAAGATCTTTTCAAATGTGTATAGATTAGAAAGACATGTATACGAGAGCTTATCGACACAATAGGAAGACGAATACGAAAACGGGACAAGAAGCATTGGACAAAAGCAGTTATTTTACCAAGAAACTTTACAATATTACGAAAGAATTAATAATAATAAGAAACTTTACAATATTACGAAAGAATTAATAATAATACCCATAGCGGTTTGGAATATCCGGGAATAGGTCTAAATTGTACTCGTACAAGTAATTATTCTGTGGTATTACGGTAATTAGCTTAACGGTAATTGAAAACATAGGAATCAGACTATCCAGAAATTGGAGGTAACAGACCAACTAGAGGTAGATTCATAGTGATAATTTGACGGTCTATATAAGTGCGTCTGTGATGCTAAAACTGAATAAAGAGATTTTGATTGATTTTGACTAACTCAAACCGTAACTGGACCTAATGGGTCGGAGAGATGACAATGACGTCACAGAAGATGATGTAGAACAAGAAGTAGCTGAGGCATTTGTAACTCACGTGTCTAGGCGACGTGACACGCCGCCAGTTGTCCTGAAACGCGTGCTCGATGCGCTCGCGCAGTGAGCGTCACGCGCCCGGCGGTGTTTCCTGTGGGTAGTCCTCAGCTGGGTTCTGTGGACAACGGAAACTGAGATGAGTTTATGCCGAAGACGGATTACTGTACAACAAGAATATGTCCAGATTGAGGTTGCTGTGGTTTGCCGTCTTTCATCATCATCATCATCAGCCCATTTCGTTCCCACTGCTGAGACACGGGCCTTCTCTCATAGAGAGAGTCTTCTGCCATAATCCACCACGCTGGCCCAGTGCGGGTTAGTGGTATAGGTTGTATGTAGTATGGAAGTATGTTAGCTTGAATGAGTTTTGATTGCGAGATGAATAAATGAAACAAAAAAATCGATGAGAGTCGTACTTATTTAGCGTTTAAAAAAACGCGCGAAATAATTAACGCTGGACTTATTTTTAGTTACAAAAAGATGATGATAGATGCAAGCGCGAAGTAAGAAAGTGAAGCTTGAAGAGATTTTATACAGAAATAATAATGTCACATGTCCTTGAATTTTTGCGAAATTTTTTAAATTATGAATATGAAAAATCTAGGCAAAATAACTGCTGAACAAAAACTTTTTTGAATTCTATGGTTGTCTGCCTGTACTCACGTTTCTATAAGGTCCCAAGTCCTGAATTGAAATCGCGGCTAGCTTGTCTCGGAAAACCAAACAGTCTATCATGTAAGCTGCTCTGCTATAAACCTAATTCCGTACGGACGGAGTTGCGTGTGCCAGCTAGTTCTGAATAACGGAAATATGAGCTTCTAAACTTTTACAAAAGTCACTAACAACCACTTTTTTTAAACTTTTACCATAATTTGAAATTAAACAATTTATTTATTCCAAAATACACAAAAGGAGCACCACTACACTGCCATGTTCAGGACTAACTTATTACTACAATTATTATATATTTAATACCATTATTAATTAGTTACGTATACGTATAAGATGAAAACATGAGTCATTATATTGTTGTCTCCCTTGACCAAAGACAGTAAAACTGTTAGACAGCGCATACTAGACCACCTCACTCACTTCACTCACGGAACTTTGGCGTGTTTTACCTAATATATTTCCAGGCATTTTCCGTAAGCTAAAGTATCACTAATTACACCAATTGCGACATGCGACATCGTTGCAGAGTACAATTTACTTAACCCGTAACTGACGGTAAAACCTGTTTACTATTTATACATTTTATGCAATTGGATTTGACTGATAGGGCAGCACTAGTGTAAAATCACTTTCTACTCTCCATCGGCCAATTACAACCGCTTTTTTACTTCACTTCTGGACCGTAGCCGCGGTGGTGAGTCGTATAGGAAAAATAGGCGCACCAGCTCCAAGTAATCCATGCCCTTGACACATAGTCCTCATTCAAGAGATGGGACAAACAAGTTATTCACAGAATGTCTCCATTGACAGAAATATGAATTATCCTTATAGTAAAACATTGTGGGTGCTGAATCACTAGAGTAGCCATGAATGGCGAAGCTTAAGGACAAAACATTGTTTATTTATAGGACAATATTCGCACTTTAATTAATCGAGTTCTGATTTAATTTTGCCGACAATTATATTTTTATGTAACTTGCGATAAGTGGCGAGACAGGCAGGTCGTCCACCTGATGGTAAGCGACACGCCGCTCCGCCGCCGCCTGTCCAGAACAGTTGCAGCGTCACATAGTTCAAAATTTCGGTAAAACACGCTTTTTCTTTTTTCTCGCTACTCTGGTATCGGAGTACAACACGCTAATCACGTGTGACTAAGGTGGCCTGGTATGCGTAGTCAAGTAGAGTTTCTAAGTTTTGGGCCATACCTTAAAGTCGATAGTGTTGGAACTATTTAAAAAAGGGCAAAAGAAGTTTTACGATTGCAGTCCTGATTTCCATCACAACAGAAGCGTTACTCTACGGTCGACCCAAATCGTGGGAATCCATTCATGCGATGTATTTTTAGACGTATCCCGAAAGCGTCGGGAACATTTCGAAATAATTTTACAGGAAACATTCTGAGGAAACGTTATTTTTCTTTGTATAATTAATTTAGAAAAGTGTTTGTTTTTGGTTGATTGTACCTGTTTTTAGTCCTAATGTTTCTTAATGTTTGTTATCAACTATTGTAAAATTATTTGTTTTTTGTTTGTTGTATTGAGCCTGAGAATATTTTTAACCAGGTGAAGCCTACCGGGGGTTCGTTGCGGGGACAATTTGAGCAAATAGAGTTACAATAGTTATTTTTAGTATAAAAAATCTGCATACTTGTGCAGGCACTGCGGCAGGAGTCGCAGTATAGCATACATGTGCTAAACTGCGACACCTGCCACACTTAGAACGAACTATATGATGCCACTGACAATGCCGTTGACGTGGCTGACTTCTCTTTTAAAGCTGTAAATAACTTATATTGTAGAAACGAAGGCCTGGATTATCTTAAGTTCTAGCTAAATCCTATGAAGTATGATCAATTGAGTCCAAAATCAGTTCTATCTACAATATACTATCCAAAAACCAATTAATCCAGTAAACCATCCTAAATATAAAATTGTCCAACACTCAATGTTTATTTACACCGCCGACACATGGCGCCGTCACCTGTGTCGATATTCTTGGCGGTTATTATTAGAAGTGAACACATCGCGTCGAATAGCGGATGACAGATTACTGACAAAATTACAAAATCATAACATTTAATTTAGGGAACATATCATATGTTCAGATTTACTTCTCATGCGATCGCGGAAGTGAATGACCTGGTTACTTTATGACCATAGATGAGTTTGGTATTCCACCATTTGATGTTTCGTTAATGGTATGATATAAGTGGTGATAGACTTTACTAAACTTCAAGTTAGGCATTACAGATGCTTATGAACGGCAAACTATCACAATGACACTATCGCTTTTCTGAAAATAATCTACCTACACAGAAGATGAGAAAGTGGAACTTAACTAAACCATTGTGGTAGTAGTTTTAGGTAACGATATCAAAGTATGTCATGCGAAATTAATTTATCGCTACAAAACAACATTTATATGGAATCCTAGTTATTGTAAACGGTTTATAAATATCAATTTATGTATATGCAACACTTTTTAATAATAAACCGGTAAAATCCCCGCCAGACATCTAAATCGGGATATTATAATCTCCAATAAGCGATGCGATACCGTGTAAACAATTGGAGGAAACCCGCTACGAAAAGCTTCTAGTAATTATAGGTTATTCACCGAGCGCCGTGTACTTGCGCGTTGGCTATTTCGGTTGAAATAAACAGAACGTGCGTTTAACTAGACTAAATGTTTCAAGTTAGCGAATATCAAAATGAACTAACACAATATTTTATTCACAGCTCAGCTGAAGAGAAGATACAAAGTAAGGAATCATTGGACCATTACATTGATTTGGATTACTGTAGCATCTAATTACTGGCACAGAATACCTAATAGTAGATATTACTGGAGGGTTCTAAGTCATCGATCAATTAGTTGATTATCCCAATTTTTCGAGTCATATTGGTCGTAAGATTACCCCTGTACCTAGTCTGGTCTAAGAGGGTGACGTGCCTTCTTAAATGCTTTGTCAGAATTCGAGATGAGACAAATTGTCAATAGAACCAGGCTTACTTGTCAAACGCCAACATAATAAAACAGACTTAAACTACATAAAAGTCGCACTATGCGTAATTTTAGCACCACTATTAAAAATTCGTTAATCAACAGTCCAGAAGTGTCAATAAGAATCCTTTTAAGGCCCAGAATTAAAAGCCCTTCCTCGGGCCGCTCATCATCCGATTTAAACGTAATAAAAACCGACGCCGAGGCATTTCGAACCACCAGATAATTCAATACTGCTTTACCAAATAGAGTCTTAGATAGTAGAAAATAAGACCGACAATGGATCTGGCAGAAGGCTATCACCAAATGCCTATGGACTCATTAAAACCGTATGGTAATAACTGTAGGGAGTTATTGCATACAGTTTTGCATAAAAACGTTTTGGATGGGCCCCTCAGAGTTGCCAGAGTGGTGGCAACGGTGCCTGCAGGAATTTTAATAGTTCAATATGAGAGAGTGGTCTCGTTTATTTGGATCACTTTATTGTACGTAGGAGTATTTTGGTGGTATGTAGTTAAAGGGTACGAAAGCCTTTAAGATTAAAAATATGATAGCTCATGACGTTATTTATAGACAGAATAGAAGTACTTAAATTAGGTAAATACCTGCCTATTTTAAGTACTTCTATGTTAAGAAATAGTTGAAAAGGAACTTATCTTACGTTTGTTTTAGTTATCAAATACTAAAAAGTTTGTTATAGAATCTGATTTCAGTCGTTGTACGATAAGAGAGAAGACCGATAACCAATTGTTATGTGTAAATTATAGCGTACTCTTACAATGTTTGAAATTAAAACTATACATTTGACAAAAACAATACGAAAAAGAATGAAATGCTCGAATAATAAAATAATATTCAGTATACGAAGTACTTCTAACCGTACAACACTTAAAATTTGAAACCCTGTATAAGACAGCTTCGTTTATGGCTTTCAACAAAGGGTGCATATAAATACAATGTATCAAAATATTCATTGGTAAAGTGAACACGTCAGAATGTATCACTAACGGGTCAATAGCTCCCCCAGTGCAGTGTATGCAAACAAAGAGGGGGGTTTATTTTGCGTGGTTTAATCGCTAGAAATATTCAAAAGTTTAAATTATACATGAAATAAAATGTCAAAATCTTCTTATTATACTCATAGAAAAACAATAAAAAAAACAAAGGCATTATTTTGCGGCATTGAATATTCTTTAACATAGCTACTTTGGAAGTAATATTTTCATGTAAGATATCAGTGAAACTTAACGTGAATAGTGGTCACAAATAAAGATAGAGATTTGTGCATTTTATTATGTTACGTCTCCAAGGAATCACGACGCATTTCGCTAATGGATCTATTATTACCAGCTCTCACTGTTTACATCAGTTATAAAGATGTTTGATCTTGCTTCACAAAATAGTTCTGTAGTGTTTGTTTTAAAAAATTAAATACGACTTTTTGTCATTACGAGTATAAATATATAAGTGAACCTGAGGCATCGCTCTAGATTTTCCTCGTGATTTCTCGAGAACAGTGAAATACCAACATTGAAGATTAGCGAAGCTGGCGTGGCGACGCGGCGCCCGCCGTCCCGTCGCGACGCCGACCTCTGTTGGCGACGGGAACTATTATTGGGTCATATTCAGTTCAACAGACTCCACTCTGTCAAATAGCGTATATTTCGTTTAGTTTACTACTGCTGCCTCTAATTGCAAACTAGAATATTATTATATAATTAATAATTATGCCCTCTAATAAATTATTTTTCAAAAAAAACTAAACCGACTTCAAAACCACAAATGGCACTCAAAAGTAAAAAATAAATTAATATAATTATCATAAGCGCTACCCACTCATATATTTGAAGTCGGTGCCAGCCAAGTCTAATAGGTAGCAGATAAATACTATGTATATAGTAAGTACTACTTGTAGGTAGTATCTATCTACTACCTTTTAGACTTGGCTGGCACCGACTTCAAATATATGAGTGGGTAGCGCTTATGATAATTATATTAATTTATTTTTTACTTTTGAGTGCCATTTGTGGTTTTGAAGTCGGTTTAGTTTTTTTGAAAAATAATTTATTTTACCCTTTTTAGTGAAAAACAAGTTTTAATTAAATTAATTCAAAAAGTTTTTAAAGACAAGCTTTTATGATCTAGAAGCCACATCATGACGAAGTTTAAAACGGGCTACCACAATTAAATGCATGTACAAAAAAATTTCATGTCTGTCCTATATCTCTGTTGAGAAGTTCCCTTGCCGGAAGTCAATCCTGGGTGTATCTGCCATGTCATGATGGAATTTAGAACAGGCTATTATGGTTAAATCCATTTACGAAATGTTGTGTCTGTACTATTCACCGTTGAGGAGTTCCCTCACCGGAAGTCAACCCTGGTTGAAGCAGGTGAAGCAGTCGAATACAAACCTCCACCTTTAGAAAGTTGGTTACGAAAAAAACAAGAACCGACTTGAAGATTAAACTTATATTTTTTGTTTTTGCTATTTTTTTCAAAAACTACTGAATGAATTTCGATAAAATTTATATGGGACCACCTTTGAAGTATTAACTACCAATCAAAAAAAGAATCATCGAAATCAATGCATAATTGGCGGAGTAATCGCGTAACAAACACACAAAAAAAAAATAAAAAAAAAAACATACCGTCGAATTGTAAACCTCCTCCTTTTTGAAGTCGGTTAAAAACAGAGTCAGAATGATGTCTGAGTAATCCAATGGATATTTTGATATGCATCATGCATGATAACAAAAATGGTGTTACAAGTTTAATGCATAATTCTATTGTTAATATAACATTACATAACATTTTTATTTATTTCTCCCACAACGGTTTACAGTATACTTATGAATAGGATTTACAGTAGAACTTTGAAAGCCTGTTTTATGGGAGACTGGTGCCTGATGTAGGTCTAAAAGACCTGAATTACAGGTCACCAGGCTCCCACTCCGCGGATTAAACCTAGATTGCAAAAAAAGATGATGTTACACCTAGCACGTTAAGAGAGATATAAAATAGTTCAGTATTCTGGATATTGTGAGACTTTGAGATCTTTGTAGTTCCTAGTGGTATCCTAGTATGTGATAGTATTAGTTAATCTAATAGAAACGTCCTGATCTCACACGTGTTCATCAAGACCAGTTGACTGAATCAATTTGCTACCTTAAACGAAGTACCCACATTTTCCAGGCGGCTACACCCGCTAAGCTCCATTAGGTGCGGCGCCGCGACGCCGCCGCCGGTCGCCTAGCAACCGGGACGTGTAGGAACCGAGACTAGTAATGAGGTCAGTAGGATCGATGCGGAGAGGGACTCAACGCCGAGTCGACGCTTCCGAAAAGGCTTTAATGATGATGTTTGCAGTACAACTATCAATTTAATATATTTTTATTAGCGATTTGGAAATTGACAAGACGTGACACATCATAAAAAATATTGTAATAATGAATCGGATAATAATGAAGAATTTATAATATTATTCCATTAATTATCTTGATGGTATTTGCAGATTGAATATTCAACAAGTCAATCACTTCTGTAACGAGACTAACCAGTAATGACTCACTAATTGAGTATACTACCTACTGTTTTGCAATGTACTATAGTAGTTAGAATTGACTTTGGTAGGTCTCTCGTATGCAGGTGACCGTCTGGGTAGGTAGCATGGCTTTGCCAGTTATTCTGTCGCAAAGCAGTAGTGCGCCAGCATTAGGTACTGTGTTCCGGTTTGAAGGGTATTGTTGCCAAAATTACTGGGCATATGAGACTTATAATATCTTATGTATCAGGGTGATGAGCGCAATGCAGTGCTTATTAAAAGTTCTGGGTTGCACTGCAATTGTTATGGGCAGGCGTGGCGCTTACCATCTAGCGAACGACTTGCTCGTCTAATCACTCAGTAACATAAATAAAAAATTGAATCTATTTTGCCATGTCTACGAGAAGAGAGACGTCGACGTCACTCTTGAGACACGACAAGGTAACAAATAAGTATGACAGTCAAATCCGAAGTAGCATAACATCCACCCCTAGTTCCCGTACCGATTAGCGAAACCCGATAAGCAACAGTCGCGTCCACTAATCAAACAATTACTACAACAAACACTCCACCCGCACCCCCGACACAAACGAAAGGGTTCGCGCGCGGCGGCGGGCGGCGCAGACTGAACGCAGACCCAGACTTGACAGGTCAAGTGAACTCGTAGCAAAGAAAGAAAAGAAAAATACATTTATTCGACAACCACAAAGAAATAAATGAAAAAGACACACGTAAGATAAAAATACAAAGACAGAGAAGGAATATAACAAAACAAGGCAATACGAAATACATGCACAGAGGAGGTTTGTGGTGCCAAAAGGGACTAACTCAGCACAAATATCCAATGTCGATGACATCAGACGCACATGTTGGCGCATGGAAACATGGTGGATGGAGAACGTGTCTTAGAGTTTTCATCAATATCATTGATAACAAGATAACTTTTTTTTAATATAACTGAGCGCTCATAGCGTAGCTCGCCTAGCCGTTCGTAACAGATATTTTAGCTTAAGCAACGTTCGCAGCGGTCACAACTTGGATGGTTCTCCGTTTTTGTGATATTTACATCTGAGTGCTACCGTGCTTCGGAAGGCACGTTAAGCCTTCGGTCCCGGTTGGGCGACACCGGGGTTGGCCTCAATAGATAAGAAGAAGAATATAACCGAGTGACGAGATGAGGACGTCGTTCACCAGCGAGCAACACGCTTGCCTATACCAGTTAAAGCATTACCCAGAACTTTTATTTGCAAGATCTTGTACTGTACTGCGCTTGTCACCCTGAGACAGCTCGTATCATAAGCCCAGTAATTTCGCTTAACATAATGCCCTACAAACCTGGACACAGCAATGTTTGCACACTACTGCTTAGCAGTTGAATATTTGGCAAAGGTATATCCCAAGGCGGACTCTTGCAGTAAAGTCCTACTACTACAAACAATAAATTACCATGGATGACATACAGGTGACGAGACATGAGACTCGTGGTAACCAATGACAGGTATTGATGGCGATTACTTCTTATTTGAGCTTGCTTATTTGAGGGACAAGAAACTGAATGATCGGGATCATTCAGTTTCTTGTCCCACTGTACGTCAACGGCAACACACCACCCTAACACGAAGCAGACAATAGGGTTGCTACGTGGAGACAAAGCAGGCAACCCTAATTCTTGTCACTCGGCGGTGACAGGTCGGCTGAAGTTACAGCGCGGCCCTTTTCTCTACGAGCTCTATTGTGATACATACAGATGCTACTAATATTATACCAGTACCCTGTGCTTTTAAATCTTTCGTCGATGGTAATTTATATAGTTAGAACTGATGTTTATACAAATAGAGAAATCAAATAAGCTTATGGTCATAGAAATCAGAAGACCAAGTTTTTATTTGAGTATGACAAAATTACTTTTTCCGAGCATCTGTAATATTTTTGATTTTTCGCCAACCCTGCTGATGAAACTGGGTTCTCAGCGCGGCAACCCTGACGTGTATCGCGCCTTTTATAGTGTCGGGTTTCTGTTGGTGGTTTAGTGAATTTGTCGCTAAACGACGACAAGAGATTATCGTCTCTGGTTACCGAGTTATGGCGTTTGACTTATTGTTGTTGGAGATAAATGATTATATGATTAAAGTATTGATAGTGTTGAAAAAATTGTGTTTCTCGAAAGAATCGCTCCCAAAAGCCCTGATTATGCCTGATCTATGATGCTATTTCAATAAATTATTATTATGAATTGTATTGCTTTTAAGCCATCTATAAAGAAGTGGATTATGGCCCATACTCTCTCTACGAGGGAAGGCCCGAGTCCCAACAGTGAGAACGTAATAGGCTGATGATGTTGATGATAAAGAAACGGCGCGGCGTAACGTCGACAAGTTCATTCAATTCGTAGATTTAGTAAGTACGGTAGACGTATATATACGTACACGTAGGCATACGTATACATCTTATAATGATGATAACGATGTTGAGAGGCAGTAAAAGTAATGCAATTTAAAGTTTATTTAACCTCCGTCTCGCATCAGACTCAATACGTGTATGAACTACGACAGGATGTAGTAGTTTGTAAATATTTGAATTTTAATTCGTTAGTACGGAAAGAGCATATAATAAAGACTATATAAATTTTGGTTGGAAAATATACAACTGGGATTCGAAAGTTAAAATTTTCCAAACTCAGGAATGGCTCCACACTTAGGCGATGATAACGCTATAACGCCAGGCGAAAAAATATGCCTTTATTGAACAGTAAGTAAAAAGTGCTAAAGTGGTACTGGGCGGGGCACGTGGTTCGCATGCATCTGAAGAGGTGGGCAAGAGTCTTCACTCAGTTGGAGCCTAAGACAGGTGGCGACGGAATAGGTGGTGGAAAAACCGAAAGATAGAGATGTTTGGAAGAAGATGGGGATGGACCTTTGCCCAGCTGTGGGACACAATAAATTAATAAAAAAAGAGCACCTTAAAATCTTGCCTATATTAAAAGTAGTACAAAACTCTTGGAGTATTGTATATTTATCTTTTTATTGCAGTTATTAGTAGTTCGTTAATCACAAAATCCAAATGACCAATCGAATCAATCATAAATGAGTACCAATTTAACGATCATACACTCAAACTAAATGCCTATAAAGACGCAAGTACCATTAAGAAAATCCATAAGCTGGAGGAATCTGAACAAACAACTTGTACGCATGCGTCACCCCCTCCCCCTGTCGCGCTAATGGAAGTTAGGGGGTGGTCGATAGACTCCGGCGCCGATATGTCTGGCGCCAATGGCGGGTACAGTCTCTCTCGCACTTGGAAGAATAGATAGAGATGAAAGAAGGTGTGGTAGGTTGCCTGTATGAAGAATAATTCAGGTGATGGAAAGATGGAAAGATTTAAAGATATAATTGTAGCAAATAGCAATGGTAGTTAATCAAAAAATAGAACAAGGTCTCATAGTCAAATGTGCTACGTTTCATACCGTTCTCATTTTCAGACCACTTTTACTTCAGAATTCGTGGAACTTTCCTTTCGTATGAGCTAAACTAAAATCCAAGATAAAGCAATACACACTTTTCTTACAAGTAAAAGCAAAACAAATGATTTCGTTGTAAATACACAAATAAATAGGAAAATCTATCATCCATATTGTACATCCGGTGCACGCCGGAAGTCGTCTCGGTGTCCGGCGGAGGAAATCCGATAGCATGTATATAAATATACATTATGCTATCTATTAGCCGAATTAGGGGAGACGTAGTGGACAACCGGGAGGGAGAAAATATTCGAGCATTAACTGATTTTAATATAGCGGGGATTTCTTTGTTAGGAGATATTAGCACGGATGATGTTACAGGTCAAGCTTCGACGAAATTTATCCATTGCGATGGAGACAAAGCTGTTAAGGTAACAAAAGAGGCATAAAAGATTTATACATTAGCAAGACGTTATACAAACAGAGAATATAAAACATTAAAGAGCACGTTAGGTAATAATAATTGTAATGAACCTATAACTCGATATAACAAGAAATTTTATTTATGAAGGTCAAGTAGGTGGAAGGAAACCAATACTCTAATAGAACCTAAAAGCCATATTAAAAACACAGAAAGATTTTAATAATGAGATGACGATAAGGAAATAGACTACGATGCATGAGTCACTTGAATCGTAAACCTATAACGTGCTTGCAATTCTATACCCATAAGACATTCTAACAAAGTAACTGAAAATATTGCGCACAGTATTTTTTTAAATGACGAAACACTTAATCATATACATTAAGCTTAAATCAATCCCTGATCAAGTCATCCTAATTCCTATTAATCTATCAGTATTACAGAATCTAGTTGAAAAGAGCCTGGTGAAGCTATTAACACCGCAGGAGGCTAAGATGGAGCCCCGCTGCGAAAAGAAATTGATAACGAAGCAAGGAGGATCCTGAAGGTAATGAATGACGGGAACATTCTTCGAACTCTTTGGTAAGACTGATGGATGGTTTTACATGATAAATATAAAGTGCCATTGTACAAGTAGTTCTTTACTGAAAGAACTACTTCTTGTACATTATGACGAGACATTGCAAAAATACAAAGGATGTGATTCAAATTGTGTTAAGCAATATTACTTTTATTACTACAAATTAAATTACTTTACTGAATTGATATAACAAAAAGAAACTAGAATTTAATAATAAAAAATATTCTGATAAATCTCGTCATCATCATCAGCCGAAATCATAACGTTCCCACTGCTGGGACTCCGACCTTCCCTCGTAGAAAGAAAAAAAACAATCTGATAAATCTATTACAGTAGATATGAGAAAAAAATATGATTTAGACACAATTTAAAAATAAATAATCTCACAGATAGTAATTACTTATACGAACGACTTGGGCGTCAATTTACGTGCTCCGAATAAAAATGAGCAAGCAGCAAACTAGACGACAAAAGTGGGAAGAAAAGTAAAATTTGTATCAGGTAAAGTTAAAAAGAAAGAATTTACATCTGAAAATGTATCACCAATTAAACAAATCAATAAATTGTACAGTCATACAGCAAATAAAGGGAAACACTTTTTTACGAACCAATAGTGCAATTGAGAGATACAATTTAACAATACCGAATGCAGCCTTAAAGCTAAAAGCGATCTTTCCAAAAAACCGAACTTCTAAATAATTTTAAGAAACAAATCTTAAGAAAACTTTTTATTTACAATATCTTGTTGATTTTCTAATAAAACTTGAAAAAAAAACATTATACGCTATCATTGCTTATCTTCGCCACAGGAGATGACTTATCCGCCCTCGCAGTCAGTACAAATACACGTAACGAGCTCCGTCGCGAAGGTGGACGTATAATGAATGGAATGAATTTGTATCACGCTGGGGTTGTTTAGATAATTTATTGAATAAGAAGATAGGCTGAAATTGATTTAAAAAGTGAAATACAATATTCAGAATATTCTTAGAAAAAATAATAATAATGAGGTAAGATTTTTAGACAGTTCTTTAGATGCTTGTAGTATACCGAATACAAGAATATACCGTAAACCGTATTATTACAAACTATTTTTTCAAGTGGAACCAATTAAACTGACAAAGATAAATCGTACAAACTCAAAGATTAGGTTTAACGCAAACCACATTTTCCTATCAGAAACAAAGCAAGTGAATGAAATAATAGCAGACCAAATGGGAACTGACATCAAAAGTAAAATTACTCACGGTGAAGAGACACAAGACCCTAACGAAGTATAATAACACGATGCAACGTTTGACAAGTAAATTATACTAATTCTGCCTAAAGACGGGGGTTAGAAACGATATGTCGCTTTATCAATAGCGATGTTAATTATAATTGAAGGATGGATGGTAGCGACTCTGGTGGCGTTTGTTATTGCAGCTATTGAAAATAGACAGAATAAACTAAATTTAACTTTATAACCACACGTGAAATTACTATTTGAAATCCTAATTGGAACAACATTATGAAATAAAATGACTGAGACAAAGCCAAATAAACAATTACCTAATGAAATATTTCAAAACACCACGAACTCGAACACGAGCGACACTGCACTACGAATAAAAATTATACGTTATCATATTTTTTTAATCTCGTCTTATTCTCACATCGCAAAAATAATAAAAGCCCTCATTATTTAAATGAAAGAAATAATTCCATGTCTCAACAAGAACAATCGAAATCTTACAAAGCAACTGGCCCATAAACTTTGGCGCCGAACAGACCTAGGCCCTATTTAATATCATACGTTCAATGGACGCAGGAAATGAACCTCGAGGGGCAACAAACGCCAACGAAACAACGAAATAACGAAACAAACAGTTATCGAATAACTGTCTCGTGAAACTGAAAACTAAAAGTTTGAACACGTGGCTTTACAAGTGGCACTTACCTTGACCGGGAGCGGCGTGCCATCGCTTCGTCTCGTTCCCACTTTAAATGAATACTTCGCCCTCTCGCTCTCTCACACCCTGGGTTTTAGCGTAACCTCTGGATTAGATTTCAATAGAAACTGGAGATCGGATGCGAAAGACTGAGTTAAAAAGGCAGTAGGGAGGATTGTGTAGGAGGAGCTGGGACCCAGCCCTTGCAGTGAGACTAAGAAGCTGTTTGGAGTGCAATTGTGTAGAGGTTTTGTCCGGGGGTGAGAGAGCGGGACCTCCGCCTCAGCGGACGGTCCACGAAGGAATGTTCCGGGACTCCAGCAGCGAGCCAGGATCTCGCGCTCCGCACTATCAACCTTCTCCAACGCTCGCGAGGGGTTGATCCGCGCATGCGTCTTGCGTGTCTCCTGTCACGCTCACACCCGTGCCGAGAACGAGACGCACAATAAACTTTGGGGATGATATTCGGAGGGTGAAAAGACGGTGAAAGATGGAAATGCATCTCGGACTCTGCTCGGATTTCCGGCGCTCGTGATTTTGTTTATTGATTTCAGGCGAAGACTTCGATGGGACGCTTTTTGGGAATACACATTTATTAATCCCCTTATCATGTCAGGACAAGATTTAAGACTTTTTCTTTATGAAGACCAATAAAAGTTTTTGTTAGTATCGATCATTAATTTATATATTTGACGTTCTTATTGGTATTGCTGCCATTCATAGGTCAAAATATATGCGAAAATAGCTTGATCAGATAGAGGGAACTGAATTAAAGTGTGGGGATGTGTTAACAATACACCTGGGGCCACTTTGTCCGACAAAAGAGCATTGATTGACACGCGATCGGGAGGAAAAGATGTGCTTATTCGAATAATAAACCTTAAGTCATACGGAAAAGGTTCTAAATAGACTAAGTGATGATGTCAATTGCGTGAAGAGGCGAAATAAAAAAGCGTCCCCGGACTTCCTTGACAATCCCGTGAATCCGGAAATATTTAAATTTTGACTAACAGACAGAACCCATCGAAACATGAACACATCCACTGTTTGCCACCTTACAGCAACAATAACAACGAAAAAAATGTACTATAATCTGAAAATCCGGAAGGACCTCTTCAACCGTCGGATCTTTTAAGACAAAAACTTGACCGCGATCCCGTTCAAATACGCAATTAATCCCGGGATTTAAGGGTGAAACATCGAACGAACTTGTTCTCTATTCTTAACCCTAAAACGCATCAACGTAGAGGACAATTATTTACTCAGCCAAGTGCAAGAGGTGCCGCGCCGCGCGCTGCCGGGAGACGGTGACGGCGACGGTGACGGCGACGTGCGACGGCACAGAAGTAATGCTTACAGACGTGAAGGGTTACGTGTTCGCAGCCTGTTTAGCTAACGGGAGATGTTGAAGATTCGATTAGTGCGAATATTCCTCACGTGTGTAATCAGCCGTCAGAATTGACAGTTCTGACGTCAATGGATTCAATGGTGCTGGGAGCAGTGTTGTGTCATTTTGATAGATAAAAGGGGTGACATACGTTGTGGTACTAGTGGTTGCTTAAGCTTAAGTGTGGCTTAAGATACCAAGGTGCAGGTTCGATTCCCGTGACACGAATAATATTTGCATAGAAAAATAACGAAATAAATATTTGAACTGTGATTGGATGTTGTGGGGCCAGGGTCCTAGATCCTAGACGATTAATTAAATACAAAGAAATCTAGTTAGAGGCCAGTGCATGTCTACATTATGTGATCGTTAGACGTATTGACTTTATTTCTAGTACAACAAAGTGATTCCTCTTGACCTCAGATAGTTAGATAGAAGATTGTTGATAATAAACTTCTTAATAAATGTATATGTTTTCGATGAATTTTTTATTGTGATGAATGTCCCTCACAAACTTAAAACCACATCCTTTCTAGTAAAGTTTTCTTTTCTAGTAAACGCGAAAGTTTGTATGTATGGATATTTGTTACTTTTTCACGCAAAAACTACCGAACCGATTTTATGAAATTTGGTATGTAGGTACTTTAGGACTTGGAATAGCACATAGGCTACTTTTTATCCCGGGAAACCGCGGGGCGCAGCTAGTTCATTTATAGTTGTGGGCTAAAAAACACCGCCTATTGTACTTTACTTATTAGGAAGAATCTTAACTATAACACAACATAACTCACAACATGAGTCCAAGCGGTTCTTTGTATGCATCTACGATATAGGTACGTATTTTATTTATTGTGTTTTGGCGACAATAGCGTTATAGTACTGTATTTATCTAAGCAAAACCCTTTCAAATATTTATACTAAGATTTCTCTATTGAAGTCGCCATCGCACTCCCGATCTGATGTATCAATATTGTTGCAGCCGATGGCTCTCACGGTGTTACAAGTAACGATTGACAGACTGCAACTTTACCTCGAGTGGATGAGTGGCGGAGGTTTATTTTGCATATTGATATTTGTTGAGTGGTATAACTGTTAATTGGGTCTGAAGTGAAGTGGTTGAATAACAGAGAATTGATGTCGACATTAATGCGTTAACATCCCAAGTGGCTCTTAAGACGGTTGGATTAAGATCAGATGCAGAAGGCAGGACTTCTTGACACGGCACATTTGTATTGTCAGCTTACTCTGCACTGGTAGCTACCGGCACTACATTTTTTTATAGTATCACAGGGTACTTAATAGCACCAATAGATCGTAATAAATACAGAAATTTCTCGTAAATAATCTGATTGTTTTGTTTCTGTATGTAGACCATATTTAGTTTTAATTTTCTTAACTTTTGATGCATGCTACCAAATTAATTTACAGTCACAGGTAGAATGCATTCTTATGAATAAGCGTGCGTAAAGGGCGTATGTACGGGAATATGATCTCATTTACAAGAATCAGCATGAACACGGCTATAGTTAGAACTAACCGGTAACGTTGAAAGAATTGACGAAACGATTTCTTCCATGTTTTTCACCGTGATTTTGCCGCAGAGTAGCAGACCCTTGTATATAGCATGTATATTAAAGATTTTCTCAACTCCGCTGCCTTACCCAAAACACAACACTTGTTTTGCTAAATCCCTGCTATATTTTTTTATCCGTAAAACCGTCGGCACTCAATCTGCGATGCACCGCCCGCTGGGCAGCACAGGAACAACATTTGCGTGTGGAAGCACCTCATACGTCTTCTGCGACCCTCTGCTACGTCGGATTTTACGTTTTGTTTATATTTTTTGGGGATGGTACATTAATTTTGTTTTTGAAGTCTGATTTACCATAGAGATTTTTTTTTTATTTTTGTAGGTAATAACTTTTTATGGATATATTTCACATTAGTTAGTACTAAGAAACCAGAACTCTTTTGCCTGCACTTAAGTGATGTTCGAAGTGTAGTAATTTAAAAAAGTTTGTAGACTATTAAATTTAGAAATGGACTTTACTACAATTGAAAAGGTGTTTAGAAAGAAAGTTTTTAGTCGAAGTCGTCTAAAATAAGACAGTATAACAACATCAGCATCAGTAAAAGTGGTACTCACCAAATATATATATTATGTTCGTTATTCGTTCGTTCGTCTTATACTATAACTATGTAGGCACGTGTATTTTGTTAAGGCACTTTCTATGGCGTATGTTTGTATTCACATTGCAGTTATACCTGAAAAAGAGAAAAAACATCATTAAAATCAATATTTTCGAGATAATTATTCATCTTCGATCGCCACCAAGTAGGAAAGAAAACGCAAGTAACAGAAAAAATATATTTCGTTTTCTAAATCAAATCTCAGCAACTCAGCATCGAACTATCAACGCAATCCAATAAATTCATACAAATCAAATGGCAATAAAAACAGGCAGTTGAGGCAGTATTCGCATCTATCCGCAGCCCCACGTTGGGCGCCAACAATCCTGACGCGAGCGAGAGGGGGGACGCGCGCCTAGTGGCGTCCCGCTCTGGGCGCCAGCCGGGCCGGCGCCGTCTGCGACTCGTCTACCGCCCGCCGCTCTGGAGCCGGTTATATAACCTGAAAAGCCCGGGCGGCACGAGCTCAGGAGAGAAGTAGACTTTGCGATTTTCACGAATTAACCGAAACAAAAATAGGATACAATTTGAATGTTAACCGCCGGTAAGGTTTGCAGCTATTAAGTCTAGAGTAGACGGAAAAGATTGTTGTCGAAATAGAACTTTTTGTTTGGTTGATGTTGAGAACATTACACGCTGGCACATTTTCTGCACAAACAAACATCTATTTCAGGACACGACCTCAATTATCAATCTTGTCAGTAAATCGTTCAAATGACAAGTTATTAGTACAAACTCAAATTTACTCGAGTTAAAATGTTTATAGGGGCGTGAAAAAGAGCACCACCAGTACAGTTGCGAAATCTACCCTCACATCCTGAAGAAAGCCTCTTATGTAGATGTGCGGTTATTAAAATATATGAGGGTAGTTTCTTGTTTTTCGGGAATTTCAAATGCGGCGTGAAAATTAATGGTGGAGGCCTCTGCGACTTGTTTTTACGTATTTTATGGACCTTGAATGCATGACATGTATTGTGCACATGTCATTTTGAGAAAAACATGAAGGCGACGAAGGTTTTTATTTACATTTTATTTTGTTGAAAGAAAAAGTTATCACGTTTGACCGCAGTTTCATTCTTGGAAGCACTGCAACTGTTACAGGCACGCGTGGCGCTTACCTAAAGGAGAATGTAATTGCCTACCTTTTGCCTGGGCCCTAATTCACTATGACAACTTAGCGATTCCTTGCTTCGAAATTACGTCGATTCCTTAGTTAATAAACGACATCTGCGAAATTTGTATTCCCTATGACGCGTCATAGAGAATCATATATATGAATATATGAATGCGTCATATAGATGTCGTTTATTAATGAAGGAATCGACGTGATTTCGAAGCAAGGAATCGCTAAGTTGTCATAGTGAATTAGAGCCCTGATTTGGTAAGCAACACGACTACGCACAACACTTGCAGTAAGTACAACTTTGTTTTGCCTACCTAAATACGCACAAATGCGTAATTGCTCATGTACGAAAGAGCATGGTGCTGTTGCGTTGGCGTAAAATGACCGCACCAGCCGACAAATTGCTAACACAAAATGAAATACTGCGTCAGCATCATAGTTACTTAATAATAAGCTACAACCGCTGTTCAGAACCGCAGAAGAACAGTAGCCTTAGACCCTTCACTCATACTTTACAAAAATGATCTCTAACCTAACTCCACAAGATTCAACATCCCATGCGTTCTACACAATGTCCCATTGAATGCGAGTAATCGTGCGCACGCGCCACTTATCGTATCAATGCGCGGGAGCAGATATGCCACGCGTCAATGTACTCGGCTTGTTTGGCATGTCTTACAGTGGTGAAGTGGTATAACAATTTAATAAATCAAGTATTATTTGGTAAGTTACAACAAACAAAGAAAAGATAATTAGCCTTAGAAGTTCTGACTGCGGGGCACAGGTCTTCAGAGAGAGTACCGCTTATTGAATTTGGCGATGCTTGGATAGGTATGCCAGTTTTCTTAGCGGTGTCCTTCACCGTTATAGAGCAACTCAACTGTTGTCAATAGCCTAATATGGCGAACATATCCTACCGTGCGTTCCGAATAGCGACCGCGGTTGACCGGCCATACATAAATGGTCGTAGTGGTCGCTTTCCGGAACTCGCTACTAGATTAACAGCTATTAACAGATGGTTGAGCGTGAGTGTCTCGCAAGTCCGCAACCCATGTAAACAGCGGACGGAGTTGGAATACGAACTCCAGTAGGTAAGTGGCATCAGTTACCGCTCGTCCACACTAGTTTTCAAGCAGGTGTCATTATATTCATTATCAACGAGGTTGCAACAGCCGTGTACCTACGGGGACCGTTTTATTAGGCCAGTAGGCCGATCTTACGAGCGCCCGCGTTCGCTGATGCAATGTGGACTGACGAGCAAGCCGCTTTCGATTTCAGATTATGGCAAAATTGAAAGTTCTATAGTTAAGTTAGGCATCACAGAAGCACTTACTAACGTCAAATTATCGCAATAACTCTACTAGCGTATCTGAAAAAGATCCACTAACCAGATGATGCTGCAATAAAATTGAAGGAGTTTGTTTATTCAAGATCTTTGTTACGATTTCTTGGTTTTTAACAGAGGTTGAAGCTTTCAAACTATGCATAAACATTTGTCCCGTAGCAGGAATCGAGCCCGCAATCTCCAACTCCGAGGTCTACAAGCTATGAGGTAACTCACGCAAGCACATCATAGAGGCTCTTAATAAAAATAAATATATTTACTGTAAGCCCTAACACCAACAGCCACGTTGAAGGCGACGATGGTGTTGAGACTTAATAAAGAAACTCCCATTTGCCACTTGTTTATAACCGTATACTGGTGGAGGTATGTATAGACGCTCATCATGCCCGGACAAGTAGTACAAGTGCCCGGAGTCGGAAACACAACTCCAGTACCTCTGGTGTTGAAAGTCCTCTGCTGCTGTTACGGGCAGTACTCGCATCTCTTTTACATAAAATAAGTGTACTTTCTCTCGCCCTGCAACCTTTACCAGTCGTGGTCCCGTGGGCCGCATACCTACCGCCTACTCTCGACACACCGGATGTCTAACTGACGTAATGACGCGCAGTGTAGGAGGCTGTTCCGTGGCCCGACGAGCTCGATCGATATAGATTGCCGCGATCGCTATGGGAGAAATTATCGAAGTTTTATATGATTGACTAGCAACCCGCTTCGGCTTCGGTGCGACGTATCATACTCCCGCTTATATAAATAACCGGCCAAGTGCGAGTCGCACTAGCGCGCGAAGAATTCCGTACCATTATCTATAAAAACGGCATAAAAATCACGTTTGTTGTATATTCCCGTTTTACCCTTTGGGTACGGAACCCTAAAAACTGAGAAAGTTTGTGAAGATGAATGGATCAAGTAGGTAGGTACTTTAGATTTTGGAATAGGTAATTTTTGGCATTGTTCACCTGATCCCCGCCACGCAAGTCTTACACAATTTGATTCACACGCACTTACATACATAGGTACACACACAAATAACCGCTAAATGGTCAGTTCGAGTTGTTCACATCCATTTTTAGGCATAACCATTGGCCTTTGCAAATAATGACGCCGATTGTTAGTTGATAATAGCCGTTTTTGGGCAGCTGCCTTGGTACACAACATGCACGTACGAGAAGGTAGCGGGAGAGCTCGGTTGAGAGCGGTTTGTAAATAGTAAATCCTGTCAGTGTAAGTCATTTAAATATCACAAGTTTTTAACATAATAAATCATTATGCATTAGTGCATGCTTAACAAAATCTAACATTATAAACATACTAACATTACAAATTATGGGCAGGAGACTTGCTTATCAGGTGAACAACCCGGTCGTCCCGGCACTCAATTACATAAAACCTATGAAATTCAAAGTGGTGGGTGGCACTCTGGCACTGCTATGCAGGCGTGGCGCTACATAAAAGGCGGAACAACCATAAGGAGCACTATAACTCGACAATTTAACCTTACCATACCCGACGGCCGTGACGCGTGACATAATCACCGGCTCCGATGACGCGTCGCGCCGCTCGACCGCCAATGAGCTCTTGTATTTAAACATGTGTCATTCGTTCATTCACGTTTCAAGTAAATTGTGTTATATGCTCTTTTTGAATAGGTTAAACAATGGTCATATGATAGGTATTATTACTTTCGGTTCGACGCACACAAGTTCGAATCCCGCTGGCCCCGCACCACTGACTTTCAAGTTTTGTACGGATTTAACACTCGCTCTAAAAACGGTGAAGGAAAACATCGTGGGGAAAGCGAGTCCAAGAATTATTCTCAAAAATTCAAGGACATGCGACATCCACCAACTCGCACTGGGTCAGCGTGATGGATTATGTGGCTCATACTCCCTGTATAGAAAGAAGGCCAGTGTCCCAGCAGTGAGAACGTAATGGGCTGATGATGATTAATGATGACATTCAAAAATTTTTACCTTCAGTGGTTGAGACTGTTACTATCTGTCAGTCAGTCACGGAATTCTTTTATAATTTCGTAGGTGTATGGTGTTATTTATTGTAATGTCTTGTAATTAGTGTGTCCAATCAAGCGTTTTCTATTTTTCTATCTATATTGAGTTTAAGCAGCATCGGTTTTTGTTTCGAGCTACGTTTGAGTTCCAAAAATGCAGCCGACCTCGCCTCAACTCGATACAAAGGAGATCAGACCATCATTCGTAAACAAACACAAGTAGGTACCATAGGTCACGGGCGATTTCGTCATTGCTTAATGCGAAATTAGAAATAACACACGAGATTGTCCGAATGTCTTCACAACCTCTCTTTTAACGACATCTATGAAATAGAAAACCCCGATAAAGCATTTGATACCTTCTTTGATATATTCAAATTATTTTACGACCTATGTTTTCCCGTCCTGAAAGTTAAGATAACTCTAAAAAAACGTCTAAAATGGTTAAGCAAGGGAATCAAACTTTGTGCTAAACGAAAGCGAAGTCTATTATGGAAATATAGACACGCTTCCAACGACAACAATAAGAAGACACTTAAGCAATACTCTAAACGATTAAAAGCAGTAATAAAGCAAACACAGAAATCGCAAAATGATTATCACATAGCACAATCTACAAATAAATCGAAAGCAGTATGGGATATAATAAATAAATATAAGCAAATTAACTTAAAAGAAGAAATTAAACATATAAATATAAATGGAGAAATAGTTACTGACCCAAAGAAAATAGCTCAAAGTTTCAATAACTACTTCATTGACGAAATTGAACAGGGTATAAATCACAATGTTAGTACACAAAAAACATTATATCATACACAATCAAATTCATGTTTTATGGCACCTACAGACGAATATGAAATAATTAGACTTATACAATCTCTGAAAAATACTAACAGCACCGGATACGATGACATATCTACAATAGTGATAAAAGAGGCTTCAAAATTAATATCACCCGTACTTAGTTACATTATTAATAAAAGTATTGAATATGGAATTTTTCCTGAGAAATTAAAAACGTCTATCGTTATTCCATTATTTAAAAAACAAAACAAAGAAGACATGCGTTATTATAGGCCAATTGCTTTGATACCAGTGTTCTCAAAAATTTTCGAGAAGGTCATATACAAAAGTCTTAGTAATTATTTTGAAAATAATAATATTCTCGCGCCTGAACAAACTGGCTTTCGAAAAAATAAATCAATAGACATGGCTATTTTGAATTTTCTCGAACAAGTCATAAATAGTCTTGATAACAAAAAACGAGTCACAGCTCTTTACATGGACATGACTAAAGCGTTTGATCACGTAGACCATAGAATTCTGCTTCAAAAACTTGAAACATATGGTGTGAGAGGCAACATACTCGAATACATTAAATCCTACCTCTCTAACCGAAAACAGCAGACTGAAATAACCAGGTTAGATATAGTCACCAAAACAGAAATAAAATATGTATCAGATTGCAGACCTGTAAGGTATGGGGTACCACAGGGAAGTATTCTAGGTCCCCTGCTATTTTTAATTTACATTAACGACCTTCCAAAATCTATAAAGCACCCCATGGTCTTGTTTGCAGATGATAGCACTGCCGTTTTTACAGACAATAATACTAACCATTACGAAAATGACATCAATAATTCTCTAGTATCCATAATTGACTGGTTAAACAATAACAATCTCAAAATTAATCTTGACAAAACACAAATTATGACATTTAAAAATAAAAACTCTACTTTTGACATTTTAAATATTAATTATCTTGGTAAGCAAATTAAAGAAATCCAATGTACAAAATTTTTAGGTATCCACATAGACGCAAACCTATCCTGGAAACCGCATATCGAACATGTGTGTACAAAACTAAACCAGTTTTCGTACGCACTGTACATGTTAAGTAAAGTAGCCTCTGAAAAAACTCTTCTTAGTGCCTACCATGCCTACGTAGCGTCTACGCTCAAATACGGAGTCTTGTTTTGGGCAAACTCCACAAACAAAGATATTGCCTTCAAAGCACAAAAGAAATGTATCCGATCAATATGCAAACTACAACAAACCGATTCTTGCAAACCATATTTTAAAAAACTTAAACTTCTAACTCTCCCTTCGATATATATTTACGAATCGGCTCTATTAGTGAAAAAAAACATCACTATGTACGATACGCTCAACAGTAAACGCCACAAAAATAGACTGAGGCTGGCAAACTGTAAAACATCTATGTTTAGTAATAGTATTTTCTTTATGGGAATAAAAATTTATAATAAAATACCAGAAAAAATAAAAGAAATTGAATCTTTTCATATCTATAAAAATAAACTTAAATCTTATTTAATCGACAAGGCATTTTATTCCATTAAAGAATTTCTAAATGATAATTAATTGTAATCGCTTACCTGACATGACTAGTTTTATGCTCATTATTGACTATGGAAATTTAATTTGATGTTGACATGTATGTATCTAACTATTATTGATATTTTAAATTAATTAATTCTCATAAATATTGCTATTTGTTAAATAAAAATAAGTTATGAATGTTACATTTATATTTAATTTATTATCTACATACTGTTATAAAAATTTGCGCACCTGACGGTAATAACATAGAGATCTATTATATTAATTAAAACCTATAATACAATTATGTTTCTACCTATGTTTATGCAAATAAATGAATTTTAAATTTTGAATTTTGAATTTTGAGTATTTCAAAATGGCGATTTTTTTTTGCACATTATGAAAATGGCCGCGAGTTTGCGTCCCATCGAAATCGTCAGATTAGTGAATGAGAGCTTTTTTTTGGTGTACTTAACACTCCCTTAGAAAATCTGACGCGCTCGATAATTTTTTTTTTTTATTTTCAACCCTTAAATACAACCACCCGCATCATGCAAACGATCAGATTAACATACGTACATTATTAAAAATACGTAGGGCATTGATGCTATCAATATCTGATGCGCCATGCAACAGTTTTTTTTTTACATATTTAAAAATCTATAGCCGCTTCCCCCACCGATGTAAAGGTATATATCATATAACATTTTTTTCTTCTTATCATCTAAGCTTTGCATCCCAATAGGTCTCTACGACGCTCGAGTAAATCCCCATTTAGCCTCGTGGGCTCCCCTACTAAAACGTCCTAAACCAATGGATTGATTCATATATGGATTTATATTAATGGATGACTTCATGGATATAATTTGTTAGTTGTAAAGTAGCCGAAATTATAGAGGTACCAATATTTTGGAGGCTTTGCGGTGACTACATCAATAATGGATGGATTAAATCCGAAGGAGTCAAGATGTTTTCGTTCAATGATACCCTGACGAGAGGAATGTGCCGAGAGATTGAAGTTGAATTAAAATACGCAAATGGACTGGCTGGTCAAGTAAAGCAAAGGAATGAAGCCGGTTAACAACTATTGTAACTGGTAAAGACGCAGACGGACGGAGACAACGGGTTAAGTTATTCCTCAGGTTTCGTTGCTACGGAATAACCTGCGAGCTTAATATACATCTTACTCGAGAAACCGTTTAGAAAACGGGCTTCTAATATTCATACTGATTGAAATAACTTTCGTGGTACACAATGTTATTTAGTCAATGCTGCAAACCGTTTCTCGGAAACGTTGCTACTACAATTTATTAACGACCATTGCATGACTCATACAAACAAGGTTGAAATAGAACAACATTTAACTCATTTAGTCATATTAATCGTAACAATCTATTATTATGTAAAATGTAAATACCACTGACTGACTGACTCATCAAGTCATCGGGAAACTTTTACACACCTATAATGTTACATAGGTACCTACTATGTATATGTATAGCGCAGCTGCGCCTGCGCACCGTGTGGCCAATAAATGACAGTGCGTTACTGACTATCGTTCGTATCACTTCTCCGCTGCTCCATACTTACCAGTGGCGACGAGTACCCTCGAGATAAAAAAAAAAAATGTCGTGCTCAAATTTCGGAATATTAAATAATTTTGATCATAGCCTTCAAACTTGGAAGACTTGGAAGTGTAGACTCACGCAATGGTTCATCGCGAACGACATTGACGCGGTGAAAGACCCGGCGGGAGTCAAAAGACGAGCGATTTTGCTTAGCGCACTCAGCGAGGCAACGTATAAGTTAGCATCGGACTTGGCGCTGCCGAAAGAACTTCAAGAAGTACCATTTGAGGATATTGTGACTCTTCTTGACGGTCATTTTACGCCAAAGTCGACGGGGTTCAGCGAGCGCCACAAGTTCTACGCCGCTACTCAGTTCCCGACGGAGTCTGCATCGCAGTGGGCTGCGAGACTGCGCGGTCTCACTGCATCCTGCCAATTCAGCAACGTAGAAGAGGCATTACGGGACAGATTCATAATGGGAATGTTACCAGGGACCGAAAAAGAAAAGATATACATGCAGGAGTTGTCTGGTATGACATTGACCAAGGCCGTCGAAATGGTGGATAACCTGCGGAGCGCTCGGGCGGCTGCCGCCAGCGCCAGCCAGTGCGGGGACGTTACGTCACTTTCTGAAGCTGACCAGCTGTATAAGATCGAGAAAAATAAGAAGGCTAAGTGTTCTGTGTGTGGTTACTCGAATCACAAAGCCGCACAGTGTCGATTCGCTAACTATACCTGTAAAAAGTGCAATGTGAAAGGTCATTTGCGCCGTATGTGTGAAAAAGTGAATCACGTTGGAACGGTTGAGGTAGATGAGGGCGATGACGACGACGGTAAGTTATTTAATATACGTTCTATTAAAGGCGAACCACTGATTGAGACGGTGTGTATTAATGGTATAAATTTAAAATTCGAAATTGATAGTGGCTCAGCTGTGACCGTTATGTCCGAGCATATGTTTAATATGTATTTTAAATGCGTTCCATTATTATGCACTAAGAAAAACTTATTGAGTTATACAGGGGAAGTGTTGGGTTGTGTTGGTTGTGCACGAATGCCGGTCTGTTGGCAGGGCCGTACTAAGGAGCTAGATGTTTATGTGGTGCGCGGGGGCGGTCCTCCGTTACTGGGAAGGGATTTTATATCACAGTTTAAGTTAGAGTTAGCTCCCGTTTATCAATGTGAAACGCCTAGTGACATTATTGATTCATTATGCGTACAATATCCGAATGTTTTTTCTGAATCTTTGGGGTGTTTCAACAAATATAATGTTAAATTGACATTAAAAGAAAATGTGCAACCAGTTTTTTTCAAACCACGGCCAGTTGCGTTCGCGCTAAAAGATAAAGTAGAAAAAGAAATAAGTCGGTTAGTCAATTTAGGGGTGCTACGGCCCGTCGAATATTCGGAGTATGCATCTCCAATCGTGCCAGTACTCAAACGAGATGGTTCAGTGCGTATTTGCGCAGATTACTCGGTGAGCATCAACAAACAACTCGTAGTTGAACAGTACCCGTTGCCTACCATAAATGAACTGTTTTCCAAGATACATGGGGGTCAAAAATTTAGCAAATTAGATTTATCCATGGCTTATAATCAGTTTGTCCTTGACGATGAGTCACAAAAGATTACGTGCATCAATACACATCGTGGATTATTCGCATATACGCGTCTAGTGTTCGGGTTGTCAAGCGCGCCGTCTATTTTTCAGCGCGCGATGGAAAATGTGCTGGCGGGCCTGGACGGCACGCTGTGTCTGCTTGATGACGTATTAGTGACGGGGCGAGACGACGCTGAACACCTGCAACGATTGCACCAGGTGTTGCAGCGGTTACAGAACGCAGGTCTCACTTTGCATCAAAATAAATGTAGTTTCTTCCAAGACGAAATATGTTATTTAGGGTACATCATAAATAAGGATGGTTTAAAAAAGTCACCAGAAAAAGTTGACGCTATTTTGAATGCCCCGGTTCCCACCAACATCAGTCAGCTACAATCATTTTTAGGATTAGTAAACTATTACAGGAGTTTTGTAGCTGGCGCGTCAACAATATTAAGCCCACTGTATGATTTGCTTAAAAAAAGCACCAAGTGGCGTTGGACAGATCGCGAGAATAAAGCATTCTGCAAAATAAAAGAACTGTTGGCGTCCGAGCAAGTATTAGCGCATTATAATAATAACGCGACTTTAATTTTAACTGTGGATGCTTCGCCGACCGGTTTAGGGGCTATTCTCTCACAGATCGATACCGATGGTCAAGAAAGGCCAATTTCGTTTGCATCACGTACATTAAACAGCGCTGAGAAAAAATACTCTCAAATACAAAAAGAAGCAACCGCAATTATTTTCGGCGTACGTCGTTTTCATCAATATTTGTACGGTAGATCGATTCCTTTTACCCTTAGAACCGACCACAAACCGCTTTTATCGATATTTGGCCCAAATAAAGGAATTCCCGAAGTTTCAGCCAATAGATTACAGAGGTATGCGTTGTTCCTAAGCGGTTATAATTATGTTATTGAGTATGTTAAAAGTGCAGATAACAGCGCTGACTACCTATCGCGGGCGAGCCTACCGGTCGCCAGGGGCGCGGGCGCAGCGGGCGGGGAGGCTGGGGCAGGCCCGGCTGACCGCGCCGCCTATGTGTGCTTCGTAGTGGAGGGCGCGTTACCTATCACAGTAGATGAGTTGCGAGATGCAACGGACAAGGATAGCACATTACGTACTATTTCATATTATATTAGGAACGGTTGGCCTAGGAATACTTCAGATATAAGTATTAAGCCCTACTACTTATGTAGGTTGCAATTATCGGTCGAGAACGGATGCGTTATGAGGGGTCACAAGGTGGTGATTCCGGAATCCTTGCGTCATCGCGTTGTATCCGAATTGCATTCATCGCATCTAGGCATAGTAAAAACAAAAGCGGAAGCGCGCTCTCGATTCTGGTTTCCAGGCATAGATGAGTCATTAGAACGAATGATTGCATCTTGCGAGGTATGCATGCAGTTACGAGCGTCACCGCCGCGCGCGCCCATCTCGCCGTGGAAGTATCCTCCGCGACCCTTCCACCGAGTACATCTCGACTTCCTGGGCCCTATCAATAGTCGTATGTATTTAGTTATCATAGACGCGTATACCAAATGGGTTGAAGTATACGATATGAGTACTTCAACTAGTGTGGCGGTAATTGAAAAAATGTACGAATATATGTCTAGGTATGGGCTACCACACACGCTAGTGACTGATAATGGGACGTATTTTATTTCACAAGAATTCATTAATTTTTGTAAATTAAACGGTATCTTGCATGTGACGTCACCGGCGTACCACCCGGCCAGCAACGGGCAAGCTGAGTCCTATGTTAAAGTTATAAAAAAGGGTATTCGGTCCAGTCTTATAGGAAGTACCACTATAAAAGAAAGTAAATTAAGATTATATAAATATATTTTCGATTATAGGAACTCGGTTCATAGTACAACAGGCGTGTCACCGGCTCAATTAGTGTTTGGACGCAAACTTAGATCTCGACTCGACATCATGAACCCGTTACCGTCAGCGTCGATGCCAGCATCTACCTCACTTTCTAACCATGTCAAATCAAAACAGTGCTTGCAAACTGAAGCCAAAGGTGGCAAATCAAAAGACTTTTTACCGGGTCAATATATAATGTATAAAAAGTTCATAAACAATAATAAGTTTGTTTGGCGTAAAGGTACAATTGTAAAACGAATAGGAAAAAATGTTTATGTTATTAGTGATTGCATAACTTCAGCGACATCTAAAAAGCATAGTAATCAAATTGTTTTATGGCAAAATAATAACGCCAATAATAGTGGGCAACCCTGGGTCAATAATTCCAACAGCCCTACTACGACTACTACCGCACAAAGCACACCTCAACCCCAGAGCCAGCCTCAATCTTCGACGTCAACTATAGATGACATCATCACCACCACGGATCTTGACGAAGAGAGAGGAGTTATAGATCAGTCAATATCAACGAGCACATGTACACCGACTACTCCCCTCAGTGGACCGCAGCCAGGTGTCGCCACACCATCGCCTTCCAAGGTAACGGTGACACGAGGAGTTCGGCGGCCCGTGCAGCTAGATGACGTCGATATCAGTGGAATACAGTCCGGCAGTTCCTTACCCTCACCCTCCAAGGTAACGGTAACACGAGGTGTTCGGAGGAGGTCTGTGCACTCGGATGACGATGAATTCTACGATCTTGATTATTAACAGAAGATAAATCACCCCAGGGTCAGCCATAAACAGATTTCAAACTAACTTTAACTATTAGGGGAGAATTGTTACATAGGTACCTACTATGTATATGTATAGCGCAGCTGCGCCTGCGCACCGTGTGGCCAATAAATGACAGTGCGTTACTGACTATCGTTCGTATCACTTCTCCGCTGCTCCATACTTACCATATAAGAAGGCGAATTTGTAGCATGTTTCTTGGCTCTGAGTCTGAATGGGCTGATGTCATCATCAGCCCTACTGCAACACGTTACACGGGGTTTCTCTCAAAGCAAGTATGGGTCGTAATCCACCAGGCTGGCCCAGCGTTGGAGTATTACACAAGTCCTTAATTTTCTTAATTCTTCGACATGTCGGTTTCCTCGCGATGTTATTCTTTACCATTTACGAGCAAGTGTTAAAGCCGCACATCACTGAAAGTTATTCAAAAAGATTCCCAACTACGTCAAATCGAAAGTCTCACGGGAACCCACTGAGATAAAATTGTCCTCGCCAAATAATTAAAATATGTTTAATATTTACACTTGAAAGAAAAACACTAGCAAAGACGCGGGCGGAAAGTGAGGATAATGAAGAGTATCCGTTCCGGACATCAGGGAGTCCATTTTAGACTTCTCGATGATCTCAGTGATTTTATACACTTCCTATTATAGACAGTTTTGACTTGATAAGATCAAAGCATTATTAAATTATTGAAACTATTAACAACTGCTACGCTTGTACTGTTAGGAATTCTGTGGCATTACGCAGTTGGGCACGACTTACCGTATTTAGTACTAGCGGTTGTATTAACTAGCTTCAGTTTTGTTTCCATGAAAAACACATCCGCTAGGCTCATTTTTGTAACAGCTGTTTGAGAGCTGGAGAAGATTTTTTGCACAAATAAAGATAAGTAATCTAAGACCTCATAACAGAGAAACTTGCTATGCCTACACCCACTTTAGTAAACCGACAAATACTGAGGGCTTGGGAAAAAAACAGTTGTATGTTCGCTATTTGAATTTTTGTGACGTCCTGGAATAGGTGATGATTTCAATAACGCTTGACTGTTTTTGATGGAAACATTAATAAGGTCATCATCATCAAGGCTATTACGTTCTCAATGGTGTGTACTGTGAACAAGATAAGGGCATACTCTTTCATGGAGAGAGTATGGGACATAAACCCCACGCGGGTCGACTACCTAGCGGATGTCACATACTTATCATTGTTTGTGTTTGAGAACATGCCGGTTTTCACACGATGTTTTCAGTCACCGTTTTAGATCGGCTGGTAATGTTAACGATAGCATTCAGTAGTAAAATCAACCTTCAAAATCGATAAGACTTCCTTAGTTAGGAAATATTTTGGGTAAATACTAAATAGATTACAGTTTATTACAACTGATAAGCGGTGATGTAATTGATTGATACGATTTATCGCCAGGATAACTGGCACTTTTCGAGTTTTGTAACGCTACAAAAATGTTCTAAAACAATTATGTACGGTTTCTTGATGCCGCACAGCTTGGATTATGAATAAAAGAAATAAGTAAAAATGGAAAAGATTATATTGTAGAACATACTAATTGATAAATTGATGAGAACGCGTGATTGATGAGATGGTCGGTTGCGAACTGGTGAATTTAGGCCGCGGGCGCGTAAACTGCACTTGCAGCAGAACGCAGAGTTCAATGTACGGCTTGCTCCGTACAAATTACTTATATTATATATATTTTTAAATCATAACTTTTACTTTATCTCCCTCATTTTCTCGCTCGTGTGTGGTTTCTTTTAGTTATTTTTTAAACTATGAAGGACCAACAAAATTATCTGGCCCATATTTGGCGTTTCCATTCGGATCATTAGCACCATTGTTTCGTGCGTGATCAGAGAGCACTTGAAAAAGCGCGGAGTAGACACACCGTCACGATTTTAAATCAGTGTTTCAAATAGACAAATACAACGGGGACGTTAATAAGCCTTCTTGGTTCCTCTCCTCAAACCCAGGTCTAGCGACCGGTTTGGTTTTGGATAAAACCTTTACGGTACTCAAAAGGAGCGGCTACCGAATCCTAAGATCACCAGGAAAGGGTCACTATGACAATATATTTTTTATCATCATCTTTTTTTCATGTCAAGTAAAAATCTCTTTATTCATTTTTGGCGTCACAGACGTACTTATGAACGTAAAATTATCACAATGACTCTACCACCGTATCGCAAAAAGAACCAGTACTCAGAAGACACGGTAAGAAACTGAGGGGCATTTTTTTAGAGATTTCATATATATTTTGTAGCTTTTTACGGTCCTATTCTTGGGTCACAGGCTTTCTTTCATAGGGGAGAGTATAAGTCCACCACGCAGTGCGGTTTGGCGGATGTTACATATATGTACACATAGATTTTTTGTGATCCTTGATCATACCGGTTTTCTAATCAATCTAGTGTAAAATCATAAGAAAAGTCATTGCTTTATTAATAAGTAACCTATTAATATAATCACAGGATAGGTTATTTGAATACGTACAACGTCAATAGTATTTACTGGTACTTTCATATGTTATCAATGTCCTATAATCCGGTATTTAGTACAACACTGTCCAAGATAGTGTTGCTAATGTAAGTAACAAACGTTAGACAAAATGTTTGCGTAGGTATGTGTATTGGCTTGGTTATAGGTACCTAGTAGTACCTACATAACATGATTAACAATACGTTTAAGGTGTTGGTATCATATATGAAAAACTTCAAAGTATTGGGTAATTTGGCTTCTTTGGCTTCGAAAACACTGCTACCAGAACCTACGACCACCTACCTAACAAGGCCTAATTATTTGACCAAACATTTGCTCCAATGTTTGGCGGTATGCCAGATGCCAGCGCGATGGGCTCTACGATACGTCGGAGTGTTATGATCCAACTGTCCCATATATCAATGGTGGATGGTTACACGCATTTGCATTTAAGAGCTAGACTACTGGTGCTGGTACTGGCAAGTACAGGCAAGATGTAAATGATGGACAATAGCACAGAATACTAAGGGACAGAAGCATCACTCTGCAAAGAAATTTAAACAAGTAGCGACTCTTGCTATGACGCAATAAAATTCAATTCAGCTCACGTAGCGCTGCATACCTACCAGTCATATTAAACTACAGAGCGCCTCTCTTTCTATCGCGTCGCTCTTATCTCTTTTGACGCGGCACGTGTAACGACGCGCGACCCGCCGTCGGTGTCCGGCTATGTACTTGTAGTTTCGTACCTACAGTGCGGAGTGCGTTAGGCCTGACAATAGTAAATAACGCATAACGATCCATACAAAGGTAGATTAGATTAGATAACTCTTTATTGTTACATCACCAGAAATTAACACAACAAAAGATAAATTACAAACTTAAAAAACTAAAGTGTTACAATGGGCGGTCTTATCGTTCAAAGCGGTCTCTTCCAGACAGCCTTTGGATGGAGAGGACTTAAAGTAACTGTAAGAGACGGGGTGTCAACATAAATAAAGTACAAACTATAATATCATGTACTACTTACATATACGTATGTTATGCTACACTAAATATACACTCGAGAGCAATGAATCCGGGTCACTTAAAGAATCCTAAAAATCTCGGAAACTAAAAATGCTAGGTTAATGCAATAAATTGTATTTAATAGACAATGTAATACTCCTTAAATGAAGGTATTAAAACTTCTTAGTTATTGTAAAGTTATATCATAAAAAAATCAAATTTGAAAAAGGGCCACTTTCGAAGATGGAACTACGAAATTACAGCATTTGGTTTTGCTTTTGTTTGTAATCTGTCATTTATGTGGGTACATAAACCATGTTGATAGTGCTCTATATTCATTATTCAAGCTGAAATTATGTCGCTTACGCCTGAAGAATGCACCAGAATACTTACAATGCTGGAAACCGGCCGGAGTCAGCGCGATACAGCCAGGACTGTCGGTGTGTCGCTGTCAACAGTACAAAGAGTTCTCCGACGTTACGAAGAAACTGGTTCTAACCTACGCAGACCAGGAACGGGCAGAACCAGGTGTACCACAGCACGAGAAGACCGATACTTGGTGAACACCATGCTTCGAAATCGCTTTCTCACAGGAACTGAACTCACCAATCAGTTTCGACGCCTCGGAGGAAGTAACCCAAGTGCATGGACAGTAAGACGTCGGCTTGCTGAATCTAACTTAAAACCCCTTAGACCTGCAAACGGCCCTAAACTGGAGCGTGGGCATCGTATTTCGAGACTAAGATATGCCCAGAGCCACGTAAATTGGAGTATTGAAGATTGGTCAAAAGTTATGTTCTCCGACGAATCAAAATTTATGCTCTACAAGCACGATGGAAGACACAGAGTGTATCGAAGACCAGGGGAAAGATTCAAGCAAGCATGCATCGAAGAAAAAGTAGCCTACGGTGGTGGGTCTGTACTTGTGTGGGCCGGAATTTCTTCTGAAAGTCGCACAGAGCTGGTGATCATAGAAAACGGCTCTTTAACTAGCGTAAGATATGTGGAAGAAATCCTCAATGATCACGTTGGTCCATTTATGGTAAATTTAGGTGAGGATGCTATATTTATGCATGACAATGCCCGACCTCATACAGGTAGGATTGTGAATGATTACCTTCAAGAGATGAACATTACTCGTATGGAGTGGCCAGCGCGCAGCCCGGATATCAACCCGATCGAGCATGCTTGGGACGAGCTTCCTCCCTTAAACTCTCTTAAACCCTCCCCCAATCACGCTTCGTGAGCTCAAAATTGCTCTCACAGAGGAATGGGAGAATATTCCCCAAAATCGTATAAGGAACTTGGTGTACAGCATGCCAAACCGCGTAAACGCAGTAATGGAAGCACGAGGAGGCAATACGAAGTATTAAAATTCAAGAAAATCGTAATAAAGTTCAAAAATTTCATGTTTCCTATTTTTGTTTTAAGGAGAGATCAGCAGTTTTTTTCTTTATGTAATTTTGTGTTAATAAAATGTATGGTGACTCATATTTTTTTTACTTTCATTTAAGGAGTATTACATTGTCTATTAAATACAATTTATTGCATTAACCTATCATTTTTAGTTTCCGAGATTTTTAACATTCTTTAAGTGACCCGGATTCATTGCTCTCGAGTGTATAATAATATAATACCAGGTAGGTATAGATCCTGGACCTGGCTGGCCCATAAGACTCATGTACCTAGGGAGACAGAGACAAGGAATGACTCAAGACTTTATGCGAACTACTGCTGAAAGGCCTCTAAACCCTGCTCGATTTTCCGGGATGAAAGTAGTTGTTGTAAATTTAGCCAATAGTTTTAGTAGACAAAAAAACTTCGCATCATCGTAGCCATCATCAGTCTATTACAAAAAGAATGACCTCCCCTCCTACATCATTTCCCTAATGCGGCGTCATTGATAATAAAAACCGTAATCAATGGTTTACATCATCAAATCTGCAGTTTATAAATGAACTTGGGTGTACGATCAAACTTGTATATTACATGCTTGTTATGGGCAGGCGTGGCGCTTAACATCAGGCGAACGACCAGCTCGTCTCATCACTCAATTCCATAAAAAAATTGCATCAAGAAGTAGCAGTACTAGATAATGTCAATACTCAATACTTTATTGCAAACATATATATATATATAATTGATGCCATTGATCTCCACGATGAGCTGTCAAGGTTCTCAGTGCCCAATGATTTTCTATCCATCAGAGAAGCCAGGAAGCCCAAACTATTCGCAGTGCCGCTTAGTAGGAGTGTTTCTCGCGCCCGCTCTCCTACTCCCAGAACCGGACAGTTTTTCGCCGTGTGGCAACATTAGGATTAGGTGTCAAATTTGTTAGCTCCGTCTAAATAATTTTGTAATATTAGTTTTAGGTCGTCTAATTGTTTTAATAACCGTGTGAAAGAACTGTTTACTGTGTAAATATATAGTGACATTGTTGGTGAATTGGTGTGCAAGAGTTTTAATGGAGAAAAATTGATCTGAAGTCCGGCTGTCACCCTGACGTTATCGCAACGGGAGAATTCAAACTGTGACGAGCCAAATAGGAGTTATTCACGAATCCCGGGGAGTATTGCTTTTAATCAACATTTTCAAACATAAGACAATACCTAAAATACAACACCCAGTACACTTCTCGCTTTGGTGAGAATCGTTCATAACTCACAAATCGGCTCCTGTTACTTCTCCCTCTGCTTGACATATTTGTGGAAGCAAAGTCGATGTTTTAACTCATAGCCGCAGACAAAAACTACTTCCATATACTACACCTAACATCAAGCAATTTCAGTTTCAAACTGATACCTAGTATAATTTAATAACTTTTGTTACCAAGCAATGATAATCTAGTCAATATCTTACATCCAAAATATAAGTTTGTAAAATAATATTTATAGAAATAACATAGTTCTTATTAAGTAAAAACAGTTATAAACAGGTAGAAGTCTCACACTTTTCTCTGTCTACTCTGTTTCTTGCTTTATAATTAGCCTAAAATTTCATTTCTTCATTCTTACTCCAACTATTCTGTGCTCCAACCTGATTTTCTACATTCCCATTTCTCACTTCTACCTGTTCCACAATAGTTTGAATTCTGAGTTAGACACTTTGAGACTGACTTGTGATACATAAAACCATCTACAATAAAAACCTTATTTGCTCAGTTACTCAGTACTTCTACTTTGGGTTCCAGGAACTATCTGAGTCATCACGATGATGACCCGCAAGGCCCTGGCAAGAGATATGGAAGAAAAACTAAGAAAAGCACTCCTAGAACTAAAAACCTACAAGGATCTCAGTAATCAACTACTACAGGAAAGAGAGGACAGTGAGGTTGAGGTTAAAAACATAATTGTTAAAAACACTGAACTTAAAAATGAATTATCGGAACTACACACCAAATACTTGGACTCAGTCGAACAGTGTGATCACCTCCAAAGCATTGTGTTAGCGTTCAGAACATGTAGCGAGACCTATGAAGAGGCTTTAAGTCGTATTAAAGCCCTAGAAACTGAATTGAACAAAGCCCATAATGAAATATCAGAATTAAAGTTAACAAAACTTAATGATCGGGCCGCCGACACACTGAACTTATATAATGAGTTGGTATGTAGTGTCCCGAGGTCAGAGCCGATAACTACCATCGACCTTACAAGTGACAACTCCCCCTGTAAGAATCCTGTTTTGAAAAGCCACAAAAAGATGAAGTGATATATGAAGATTAAGAGAATTATAAACAGATGTCAAAAACAATTAAAAAAACGGAACTACTTCAGTAAAAATGTACACTTGATTAAAGATAATTTGAATCTAGAAGAAAAACTGCAAAATTGTATGGATGAATTAGACATCACTAGGCAGTTATATGATGATGACACACAAAAGCTTCACTCTGAGCTGCTTGCTAAGGAACAAATATTGCAAGATATCTTTTCTAGCTATAAATCAGCTCAAAATCAACTAAGTGAGCACTACAAGACCGCAATTGAACTGGCGGATTTGGTAAAAGACAATGTGGAAAGCATAGAGGCTCTACAGAGTAGCTGCTTGATGGACTCCACTCGATCACAACCACAACCTGACATTCAGTCTAGCCAGACACCACCCAAATTGAGTTCAGAGGCGGACCAGAGGGGGGCCCAGTGTGTCAACTCTAGACAAGTAACTGATCAAGAAAATATTAACCAAGTTTTGGTATTTTCAGACCAATTAGGTGTAGGATTAGGAGTACTACTCAACAATTGTATAAAATGTACTGTTATAAATCATTGCATGCCAGGAGCATCATATGCTCAAATTGAGAAAAAAATTTTAGGTTCTAAGATAGATAGCAGAACAATTGTGATTATCTACCTAGGCCAAAGTTTAGGTGTGTCAAGACAAGAGGTAATTACTAGAATTACCTGTCTGTTGAACTTAAATGCATTTAAAATAATGCTTTGTGCCTTTCCATACTCAGACTCTCTGACTGATAGTCAGAATGATCACATACATTCTTTAAATGCATTAATTTTTAACTTGGTATCTCGTCATAGTGACAAGCTTTTATTTTTTGATAGCAATCAATTTATTTACAATTTTAAGTTAACACGGGACAGCATGTACTGTCCTAAGAAATGTAGACATATAATTGCTTCATTGTTAGCATATAATATTGAGTCAGTTATAGGAAATATAACGATGTGTAAAAATAAGGTTGCAGTTTTTAGTACATGTACTAATAATACTGTGATCAACTGTTTAAACTTGTAGATGAGACAACAGAGAAGAGTGCGGACATTTCTCTTTTTTACCAAAATATAAACCGCTTCTCTGGCAAAATACTTGAAATTGAATTATTATTAGATAAACATCATTTTGATATATTATGTTTTACTGAAACTTGGTTAAAACCAGATAGGATGATATTTAATGTTACAGATTTTCAGGTCGCCAGTAAGTTCAACAGAATATCTGCTGAAGGAGGAGGCTGTATTATACTTCTTCGAGATAACCTAAAATTTAAAGAACGGTCTGATATAGTACGATATTCTGTGGAACGTGTATGTGAGGTTGCTTGTGCAGAAATGGATAGTCATATAGTATTGTGTGTTTATCGACCACCGGCGTCAAACTTCAGTAATTTCATGTCAACAATGGAATGCATACTAAAGAAAATTTCTAAATCTGGTAAGAGTATTATTGTTTGTGGCGACTTCAATATAGATATTTTAGTAGATTCAACTGACAAAGTTAATCTTATTTGTTTATTTAAATCATTTAATATGAACTATCTTTTCTGTGAGCCAACTAGAGTAACTGCCGCTTCATGTACTTGTATAGACAATATATTTTTAAACTATAAGCCTAAACAAATGTTAATTATGAGCGGAGTCAGGTCAGATCACAAAGGCCTGGCAATTAAACTCGAAATCGAGAAGCGTCAAACAAAGCCTATAATCGAATATAGACCATTGACAAAATGCAGATTAGAAAAACTTAATAAAAGTATAAATTCGAAACTTAGTCATACCGAATTTACTAGTAATAACCCAAATATCATTTATAAAGAATTCTTCTCAGTACTTAGCAAAGAATTTAATCAAATTTGTCCCAAAAAAAAGGTAAAAATAAAGGCGAAATTACAATTCAGTGACTGGGCAACTAGAGTAGAGATAACATGTTTGAGTTGTATTACAAGAAATCTTTGACATCAAATAAAGATTTTCATGAGTATGTTAGAAACTATTCCAAAATATTTAAAAAGGTCTGTATTCGTGCAAAATCTTTGTATATTAGTAGTAAAATTAAAAAATCAGATAATAAAATAAAAGCCGTCTGGAAAACCATTAACACGGAGACTGGCCAAACTAAGTCGAGGGATTCGGAATATAAGTTAATAGTTGAGAATAAACAAATCTCCAATGCAAAATGTGTTGCTAATGCTTTTGAAAATTTCTTCTCTAATATACCCCTGGACGTCACAAAAACACTTAACTCTAGTCCAGATGTAGCAGAAGCTCTTCTAAAAGATCACTTTCCAGTAGATTTACCGGATTTTCAGTTCAGATATACTTCCACTATTGAAATTATTAAAACATTCAAAAGTCTCAATGCCAAAACCACTGAAGATTTGTGGGGCATATCAGTAAAGATGCTAGAATCATTAATAGAAGTTATTGCACCATATCTCGTGGCTATATTTAATATGTGTATTGACACAGGCTCATTTCCCGATTTAATGAAAAATAGTAAAATTACACCGATCTTCAAATCAGGTAGTAAAACTGATCCCTCGAATTACAGACCAGTCTCTGTGCTTCCGGCTCTGAGTAAGTTATTTGAAAGACTTATTCTTAAACAACTTTTATCCCACTTCAACGAACACAAAATACTGAACGAGAGTCAGTTCGGTTTCACGAAATGCAGGTCAACATCAGATGCCGGGGTCGAACTAGTAACACATGTGCTTGAAGCTTGGGAGAGTTCACAGGATGCCATTGGTGTATTTTGTGATCTCTCCAAAGCTTTCGATTGTGTAGAGCACCGTACACTAATTCGTAAACTCTACCACTGGAACTGCTCTGAATCTTGTTGAGTCCTACTTAACCGATAGACAGCAAAAAGTTGGGGTAAATGGCGTAACATCTTCCGGATCCTTAGTCAGAATGGGGGTACCGCAGGGATCAATATTGGGGCCGTTTTTATTCTTGGCATATATAAATGATTTACCCTTTGTAGTTAAAGACCTTGCAGATATTGTTCTATTCGCTGATGATACATCGATAATTTTTAAAGTAGATAGAAAGGACAGTGAATTGGCGCATGTGAACTACGTATTGGATGTTGTTTCGAAATGGTTCTCTGCGAATAATTTGTTACTAAACGCGAAAAAGACGAAATGTTTAAAGTTCTCTTTGCCTAATGTTAGACATGTAGAGCCAAACGTAATGCTCAATAGTAATAAACTCGATACAGACAAAGCGACGGTATTCCTAGGTATAGGCATAGACTCTAAGTTGCAGTGGGGTCCTCATATTGATGCTCTATCTGGAAAACTTAGTTCTGCTGCATATGCGGTTCGTAAAATTAGGCAATTAACGGATATAGCTACGGCTCGGTTAGTTTACTTTGCATACTTCCACAGCATAATGTCATATGTCACCTGGTGACATGTAATACAGGTTTTACAAAAACCTACATCATGCACCAGCTCTCACAAAGTAGCATGTTTTTTAGAAATTATGTATAACCCATGACTGTACCTGAATCTTTGTGAAGAGAAATAAACAAGTTTTATTATTATTATTATTATTATATGGCATTTTGCTGTGGGGTTCTGCTGCGGATATAGATACTATTTTTATATTACAAAAGCGTGCGGTTCGCGCGATTTACGAGTTGGGTCCACGTGACTCGTTAAGGGATTTTTTTAAGCAAGTTAATATATTAACTTTACCTTCTTTATATATTTATGAAAATATAATGCATGTTCGCAAAAACTTCCAAAAATTCAAAGTAAATAGTGACCATCATAACATTAACACTAGAAATAAGGATAGGATTGTTGTACCTAGGTATAGACTAACTAAAACGAATAAGTCCTTTATGGGCAACTGCGTACGTTTTTATAATAAAATTCCAAAGTGTAGAACGGAGCTCACAGAAAGTAAATTCAAATTACGCGTTAAGAATGTTCTAATGAGAAAAGCATACTACACTGTTCGTAATTACATAGAAGACAAAGATGCTTGGAACATTCCACTTCTGCAAAGTAACCAACTGGTACATAAGAAACATAACATTGTAAAAGCCCAAAAAATTGTAACAAAATCTCTAAAAAAAAATGCCCCTCAGTTTCTTGCCGTATCTTCTGAGTAGTGGTTCTTTTTCCGATACGGTGGTAGAGTCATTGTGATAATTTGACGTTCATAAGTGCGTCTGTGATGCCAAAATGATTAAAGAGATTTTGATTTTGATTTTTGATTTTGATTTTGAACCCTTTCCGTGCTCATCAATGCCCTCCTGGACGCAAGACCAATGAATGGAAGGTGATTCTGTCGGAGTGCTGGGAGTTCTGCGAGATGAATGTGCGATAGTTTCTTTTTTTGTAATTTATAATTTTAAAATAATATGTTGACATTTTAATTATTTGATTAATTTTGACTGACATAATCTGTAATTTAATTTTTATTATCTTGTTATTATTGTTTGACATATTTTTACTTTTTACTTTATTTTTGCTGTATTTTAGACTAATTTTATTAGGTAATTGGCTAAGGCCGTCTAATAAATAAATAAAATAAATGAATGAACACACACAATACGCATAGGTTTTTATATAAGGTTTTAATAAGTATTAGTGGTGAAATTACATATACCCACAGAAATCTAAAAAATAATGTATTATTTATTTATTTATTCAACAAAATAAATAAATAATATATTATTATATAAAGTTCTTTGCATATAACCCTGGTATTGCTGTTTTTTTTTACGCTTAATAGATCCATGTTTGGCCACTATCTCGCCTGATGTGAAGCGATGATGTGGCCTAAGATGGAGCACATAGATCTAGAGAGAGACGGCAGTTGAGCGGCTGCTCAGACCCGTCTCCCCGATGGTTCACCGAACATCATCCCGAAACACGACTAGGTCGTCGTATACCCTAGACAGAAAATTATACATTATAATGGGAGCGGACCGATTCATTCTATAACATCTTTGTCAGTTGTAATTACTTATCATTTTTATTATTATTGTCATTAAAAAAATATTTAGTCTTAGTAACATTCTATATAAATATTTTTTTCCGCATTATCAATAGATAGACGCGTAGGATACCACAACCACACCACGCCTGCTCTCTCGAGGGTCAGCGCAGACGGACGGCGACGACGCGAAAATAAAATACGCAACATAATTTAGTTTACCAATTTGATCCGTATGTATGAAGAATTAACGTTTAGTTTCAATTGCTATCGAATTGGCCGCAGTTTTGCAATAACCTTAAGGCGTAAAGAGATGTAAAATCCAGCCGTGAAGTCACTGTCGGTTTAGTTAGTGTAGCACTTGGTATTGTGCCGTACTAGCTAACAGTACCGCGGACGCATAGCAGGGGTTCCTTCGGACTATCGGAACTCTATCTACGTATCTAGGACGGCGGTATAGGCAAGAGGCACATGTCTATAAACTTCACAAGTCTATAGATAGTCATGTCTTAGGTAGATGTGACGAGACAAGCATGTCGTCATTCACCTGTGATGGTAAGCAAAACGCCTGCCCATAACAGTTGCAGCACCACCCTTTGTTTTGCAAAATCTTGTACTTATTTGTTTATGGATTTAAGTAATGACACTAGCAAATCGTAAGCATGATAGTAAGCACCACGCCTGGCCATAACAAAAAAAAATACAATTAATTAATTATTTGTAATTTTAAACATCTGACCGAAATAGAGAATACGAAAAATTAGTATAGGATTACGACTAACAGCTGTTTATGTATGTACTTCCTACTATTATTTATTCAGTGGTTCGAGGTGAAGGTCAACTTTAGAACCGTAAAAAATCTAGTCAGCCAAGAAAACTTGGCCCGTTCTGACCTAGAGCTATCTAGAGCGGGTGCAAGGTTTGCGCGATAGCGATTTAGCTGTACCACACACATATCGCTGCGCCGATAAGACCGCCGTATTCGTATCGCCAACACGTATCGACTACGCACATGACAGCTAATGAGGGTGGGTCAGGCGGTAGTTGATATATCGGTCTCGCTCGATACCCTGAACTTTATTAAGTATTCTATGCCGATACTACACTTGATAAACCACGTTGCATCTAAATTCGGTTTTAGCAGTTTTAGTCCAATCATAAAAGGATAATCATGTATATGTAGATGGCATGCATACAGCTTGTCTGCCCATTCTTCCTTGAAACCAGGTAGTAGTAAAGATAACTCCTCGCAGTAGTGCTGATGCCGATCTCCTTAAGCCTCCGGCTGATGTAGGGATATATAAGACAAAAACGCAAGTCCTTAGGGGGCCCAGTACAAGCGCAGTAAAGTGTTTTTCTTATATGATAGTTTTTTAATCTGATACGGAATCAAATACCGTCTTTCCCGTGAAACTTTACAGAACCCAGAACTCGAATTAGCTCAAACTTGACCAGATTTTAAACGCACTGTACGAGGTGGCTTGCTGTTCTGAGCTAATATTACGTATTCAATGGTACAATGGACCCATCTCCTTTCCCTTGCACGGCGTTGTTACAACAGCGTTTAATTTAGCGAGTCAGTGTCGTCGGTTTGTCAGGCTTGACCCGATTCCGATCACTGAGAACGGTCGACAGCGAGTGCATTCCACTGAAACAATATTTCGATAAGCTAAGGGCTTTAAGTTCCACACCTTCTGAACAAGAGGTCTCGCACATGGCTCTCGGACGAGAGGTTTGATCGGGCGAGGGTCTACGACGCCGAGGACGCGCGAGAGTGCAACTGTTCCCTGGGGGTCGAATGCTCATGCCGTAACTCTGCGAGTACCAACTTAACGGACCTTTGAGAGGGATCAAAAATGTGCAGGCGAGCTTACCCTGTACACTCGTCCTTCCTCAACCTGTCTCACCGAGAGTAGGTAAAGTGCAGACGGCGTTAGTTGCCTGTCTCCCGACGACGCAATGCGTAGCGGAGACAGCTTACCTGACGCAATGATGCAGCAATGGCTGCAGTAACATTAATATCGCGGTTACAAACAAAAAAACACATTCATGTGCACCCAAATGTTACGAGAAAGCATTTTCCTCTACGTTTAATACCAAAGAATATGTTCAAAAAACTGTCATTGTTGAGTAGGTATAACAAAGTACATACCTACAATATGGGCCGAACCTGGAGGCCTACTCCGAGTTGCTTTCGTTCGTTCGTTCGTGCGAACTAAAAGAGACACTCATAGCACGCTAGAGACACGCATAGCGCTGTCCCTTTTATTCGACAGAACGAAGATCGTAATTACTTTTTCAGTGTACAGGCCCTGGACACGAATGGCGCAGAGTCGAGGCGAATGGCATGACATGAGAGAGGCCTATACCCAGCAGTGGGATGTAAAGGGCTGTGGATGATGATGATGATGATGACCTACAATATAACATTCAGGTTCGGTTAATATAATATAAAACATTATTCAGGTGAGGTAGTGATCAAACGCTAATCAATCTATGCAATACAATATATTTGACACGTTTTATTGATCATACCAAATTCACAAGAAAACATGACTCATCATAAAAAACAGGTGGTAATTGTACCAATGTCACAGAATAATAGTAGGTGCAAACTAATGTGTAGATGCACAAAGTGATAAGACAGCTTTAGGTAGCCTTATTGCTTTGTGCAATTTATTAAATGCAATACATCAAGAATAATAATAAAATAATAGGGTTTTTTGATGATGAATGATAGGCAAATAAGAGAGGTCATACGGTGATGGCCTGATGATGATAGAATAGAATAACTCTTGAATTTGATTTAGAAACGGGATATTCAAATTCTAGTGTCAGTGACCATGTTACTGTAAAAAGAATAGCTCTTTATTATAACACCAAAATACAGAAATAATTAAAAACTAAAATAACAACTAACTTAATAATAGTGCCACAATGGGCGGTCTTATCGCTCGAAGCAATCTCTTCCAGACAACCCACAAGTGAAGGAATGTAAACATAAATATATATGGATGGTGTTACTAAGATAAATTTGTTGGTAGATAGATACGTAACATATCTTTCACTCTTATCTAATTAACATTATAATAAATATAATATACATAAACCAAAGTTATTACATAAAATACAAAGCATAATAATAAAATATACATAATAAACACTTAAACATAAAATATATAAATAAATAAACCTATAAAAAAATAGGTAAATACAAAATAACAAATGAGAACATAAATACTAACAGTAGACGATGCATAGGTAGCAGCTATTGTGCAAGATAGAACTGCTTAACACGATTTTTAAAGGTTTCAAGAGAAGGAACGGATGATAGGCAAATGATTTTCTTTAAATTGGAGCGGCTTTGTTAACCTATGCACGATAAAACTATGTATGCAAGCCACAAGTCAATATTATTCTTTAAGTAGTTTTTAATAGCTACAACATCTAGAGGACTGACACAAATACTTCAAACGTGACTCAATAATTTTATTATGTGAAATGCCACAACACATCTACTGCTCCATGTATATAGATTGCTATCAATTTGGTGTTGGACATTGCATTCATTAGTAATGAATAGGTACCTACACTGCACATTTCTATATAATTTTTTGTAATCTTGACTTGTTATCCAAATGTGGCAAGAAGTGGGTAAGTGGTAATAAGTGTAGTAAATAATTTGGTATCGGAATCTAACTACAAGGATCACGGTCACACAATAACCAGATATGTCATCAGTGAATACGAACTCAAAAGACTTTTTATAAACATACAAGATTTAAGGTATTTGTTACCTTAACATTATGCATAGGGAAGTATGGAATTAGAATTTGTAACACGGTTAATGTACGACCAGCAACTTTGCAGTTTTTCAAGACCACTGTGTAGGTACAAACCATATTTTATAATCATTATCATATTTTATAATGAGAACAATTGACTTGCAAATGAGTTTTAACACATAATAATACACGAATGAAAACATAAGAGGTGGTAAAAAAGAGGCCTCTTTGACCACTGCATATTAAAAAACATGTTTGGAAAATAAATTAACCCTTTAGCTACATATTATCAAGAAGAGGGCATAGCATCATCAAGCATAGGGGATATCAACAACCTCTGCAGACAGTATATTTATATATGTATCACACACAATACAAGTAGGTATCTACGTCAACAAGAGAAGACCTACAAATGTTATCGGTTAAAAGTTACACTTAAATATATCATCAAATAGGTTCAAAAATAAGTGCCTACATATTTGCTTTGCTACCTAGTGTACATACTTATGTTGGAGGAACATACTCTATGAAAAAAGCTTTCACAATCAATATTACAATAGTTTCTAACGTATAATAGGCGCATAAATAAAGGCGATCTCTCGTCCGAAAACAACTAAGCGTTCTATAGAAAAATCTATTTAAAATTTCTGATGTCACTTCTATAGGTAGGCGCTCCAAGCAAGACCGACAAAGTTAGCGCTAGAAAACATTAAAGCCAATTATAATGAGCTGTTTCCATCGACCGCCTCAGGAAGAGTGGTCTTTATTGATCTTACACAAGGCTTCCGCCCATTTACAATAATTGGTAGAAAGGTTTTTCAGTCAGAAATCAGAATTCACTATGTCAACAAAACTACTTTTGCGAGCTAAAGGTGTAGCAATGCATGTACGATACATTTTATCTCATTTGCAACTCAGTTATTTTATGTAAAACGTTAATAACGATGGAATTAGGTTACAGCAAGCTTTCGATCGATATAAATATATGAAATCCTGAAAGCTCAGCTCCCCCACAAGATGGCGGGAATATAACCCGGCCGAATCGAAAAGTTCGGGAGCGGTAGGAAGTGCACCGATATCGACGTGACCTCAATTCGGTCGGATATTCGCACAGATGTAAGATTTCCCATTTCCTACGAATTTCCTGTCATGTTCACAGTGTTGTGAGTGCTGTATCGAGTGGAGGATGATGTTATATTGTTTTACTCACCGTTTTCCTCTTCCATTAGCACTTAAAACATCACAAAACACTATTTTTTTTTACACAAGCACTCACACGCCCATACAGTATGTAACAACATCACGAGTACAACTGCGCCATCTGGTTGCGTTTAACGAAACGAAATGCAACTCACACCTGCAGCTATGTTCACACCGTAGTGTTTCTCGGGTTTCTCCGTCTATTTGCACCCTGCATTTAAAAATGATTTTACCGGATATTTCATTCTTATATTATCAATTCTTTCTTATTCGCGAAATCGATTATTTCTTATTCGCGTCTTTACGCGCCTAAATTGCTAAACGTATTCAAGACGCTCGTCGTATTGATTTTCTTGCCAGCTGATTCACCGGCTTATTCTCACTAAATCAAAGTTCTCGCAATGAAAGCTCGCGCAAAGTTGACTCATACCTTATTTTTGTTCTGTAACGAAGTTAGGGTTAATCTCCTTTGATAAACTGCTACTTTACAGGAAAAACTGTGTAAAATGAGATGGCCAAATATATAAACAAGTCAGCTATGTAGATTTTAGGGATGACTTAAGGTTGAGATAGTGAATAAATCCAGTAGATTTCGCAGGGCCTTAAGCTACAAATGGAAACGTTGGCCAAATAAGACTTATTACGTACGAAGACAGAATACATAAAAAAATTATACTTTGCTAGTTTCATTAACATGTGGAATACATATACTTATTGGTATAAAATCCTACTAATATTATATAAGTGAAAGTTTGTGAGGATGGATGGATGTTTGTTATAAAATCACGTAAAAACTACTGAGCGGATTTGGATTAAATTTGTTATATATAATAATGTAAATACATGAGGTCCTGGAAAAGGGCATAGGATACTTTTTATCCCGGGCAAACCGTGTGTGAAACCGCGGGAATCTACTAGTATTCATATAATTTTCCTATAAAATAAACCTACCAGAGAGTTGCGTCATTGCATCATTTCTTTTTAAAAACATCTAGTAATATAAGAATAGCGTTGCATTATTATTAGCTGCATTATTATTAATCTTTTTATTTATTTGTAAACTCATTTGTTAAATTTTTGTAATGCATCTGTTTGCTGTTCCTAATAAATAAATAAAATAAAAAATATGCCTACTCGACGTCCAAGTTGTTTAGTTGGTCCATGACTTACTATCATTTCGCTAGGCACGGAAGTACCTTACCTAGACTACCTAGACAGAATACTTGAACAGGTACTTAGTGAACGTTAGTATAGGTACCTATGTGAGACATTTCACAAGGGTCACTGGATCATTGTCAACGCTCTGTCAAAATAGGTTGCTTTATGTAGAGTAGTAGGCGTGCGAAGGCCGCTGCGGCGCGGCGCGGCGTAGCGTAGGTAGCGAGAAAGCTATCAGGGCCCCATAATAGCTACAGCTATGTTGGACTTCCGGCCTACTTCTGTTGTCACGCCGCTTTTAGAGGAGAATAAGTTTTCTGGAATGTGTTATCTGGATATTTTTATATTTCGATAAGAAATTGTCGGAGACGATTGGCTATTGTTGGATAATTAGATAAATTTATAATATGTAAACTATTATTTTTTAATTCAAATGCCTTTTGAATATACTTATATTATAAACTAACTCAATTAAGTACTTACAAGCTATTTCAGGCATAAACTATCTGCTGGATACCGCAAACCCAAGTTGCTGGCAGTGTTATTTTTAAAATGTTCATCATCATTATAAATAGCAATATATAGGTACTTCGGTGAAGTAATTACGTCTAATTTAGCTGTTACGCATATTTTTACATCATTTAATGATCGTTTACTTCATTAAGTCAAATGAATGTGTAGCGCCTACCATTAATGTGATAGCAATCTTAATTTTCTATTTGGCGCTGTATTGTAGAATGCTTGAATATAATGTAATGCTCATTAAATCATAATGTTTGAAATGTATAGATTGTTAATGTTAACTGTAACAAAACATCGTAAATAGATGTTTAAATGTTTTATAGCGAGCGCCATCTGTGGTTGAGTAGGCGAAACGTGAAATGTAGAGTTGCAAAGTTTAGACTGTGTTTAGGTGAAAAGTGATGAGGGAAGTAAAGCAGAACGTGGGAAGTAAGTTCTATTTTGTTTTATTGTCCAAAAAATTAAAAAATCAATTCATTTATTGACATAATAAGTATTGTAATTTCAGTTTTTAAGCGTCTGCTCCTCGACGTAGCTTGACGCTGTGTTTTCAATACAAATACTCCACGTTCCCCGCGGCTTCACCTGTGGTTTCAAGGGTGAAAGTTATCCATCTATCCATCTTTTTATTTATTTAGAAGACCAACAGCATTATAATAAGGTATACTACTTAATATATAAAAATTCACACAAATATCAAATACAGTTTGTGAGAATAGATATTCTCACAAACATTTATATTATCGGTGAGGATATTAGTGTTTGTAAACGTGCAAATGAAACAAAACCGTGACACAAATGAAACAAACTTTTTAATTTTCGTGTTCTCCCATGAGGTTAGGAACCATATGAAGTTCCACAACTGTATATCTGTACTGCTATAGGGGAGGTCTGATGGCCCGGCGGCGATGTGTAGCCGATGAATCGATATGATAGGGATTAGAAAAGCCTAAAATTTCAATTTCAATGGAGCTGTGGTCCGTTTTAAAGAGCATTGTAGCCAGCGAAATTAAATGTCTCATGGTGACGAGTGCAGCACCGCGCTGGATTTTGCAAAACAAAGTTCTGGCTGGTGCTGTAACTGTTGTGGTCAGGCGTATTGTTTACCCTCGGGCGAATGACCAGCTCGTCTCGTCACTCAGTTAGATAAAATAAGCTGCGACTGTAATTTAGACATTAAAAGTTCTTGAACATGGCCTTATAACGTAAAATGTTACTTAAGTGCTACATTTCATTCAGGCGTTCGCTTATTTTTTTAAATCTGGTATAAGTAGCAAAGATTACAATCAAAATAAATTATGTAAGTTGAACCTTATCTCCTTTCATTCGTCACAGAAAATACCCCATCGATATCGACATAGTATTTCATTTTCAGAATTTTATTGTCTGTCTAAATGTATACCGCGACAGAGGAAGCTCGTAGTTGTTTTTATTCCAAAACCATTTATAAGATTTGTAACCATTTGTAAGACCTCTCCAGGGTATGAGCGCGTCCTACGAAACGGTTAGTCTAGTTTTTAGGTCCTACAAGCTGTATCACCGTTGTCGCCCAACTGATTTTGATAAACCCTAAAATATAAGTAGGACCTAATGCTGCCAAACCTTGAAAATTGCATTAAAATCCGTTCAGTAGTCTCCTGTATAGAGAACAAACATACATACAAACAGGCAAACACTCTAAAAACCGTGGATTCATGTTCAGTACCCTCTAAATATAGTGGATTCCAGTTGCATATTTTTTTCAAAAATATCTACAAGATATTGAATTACCTCAGTTCATTTATATAATAGTATAGATAGATAGACACTTCACAAAACACATTAGTGTAACAGGACTATCCCCTAAACATTTCTACATTTGTTACGTCACCAATAAACTTAGATAAATATCAAATCTCTGAGCCCTTGCCAAAACTATAATAAACTGCCATATTTCTAACCTCTCTTTCCTTCTTACGACTTTGGAAAGAGATAGAGTAGTTGTGAATATTTTTATTGCAGGGGACGTAAAGTGCTCTGACTTAACTGGATTAAGTAAACTATTCTTTAAGATTAAACCATTTGCCAAAGCCGTTGATGTTTTAAAGTTGAGTTTATGTATTATGTAATTTGATAAGTAAGTACCTACTAAATATTATTTAATTTAAACTCACAAAGTTCCAACACACTCTTGACTCGCTGAAGTGAATTAAATATTTGTAAGATATAAAAACATAGCAATAACAAAAAAGGTATATATTTTTTTAATATTCTTTCTAACTATTAAAAAACAGTCTTAGTAGATAGTAGTGGTGGTAGTTTATGGAAGGAATTCCATCGATTTATTTACTATAAAGGGATAATATTGTAACTACATTGTAAAACTGTGGTACTATGTAGAATTAGCCGTATCTTGGTTGAACTCGACAAGCCAGTTAAAATAAAACCTTAATCTTCCATGGCTTAGTGGTTAAGTAGACTACGTCAACTATTTACGAATGTTTGTAAATACTACTAAATCGTAGAGATTATAAATTTAAGAAGCAACATATTGCTTTACCTATTATACTTACTTATTATAGATACTTATTATATTCCAATCATATACTTATAGACAGTTATTATTTTTAAGTGTACATACACTTCTGTCTTCTGTCTGTGCTGCTTTACGTGATGATTCTCTACAAAATCGACTAAATATAAACTTGAAAGAATAGCTTTCATTCTAAGTACATTTAGAAGACTAAAAAGTTTAGTAAATGACGAATTTGAGTTAATTAATTATTTTAAGTTTATTACCTTTATATTAGTACTATATATTATGTAAATGTATTTTTGCCTATATTATATGTATAACCATGTATAACATAAAAAATAAGTCTCGTAAAAGTCCAAAGTTAGTCCATAAATCAGAGTCCTCCGCACCCTTACCATAGCTCGTCGCGAAGAGTTCCGATTCAATAAAAGATAGTCTCCCTGTCGACATTAATTCTGCCATCTACATCTACCCTCGGACCACTATTGTAGAGATTTGTATCAGAAATGGTATTACTTAAATTACTTGCAAAAACATATCCAGGGCGTAAGGATTTGCAAGCTCCTTGATTCGCGGCCGTTAATTTCTTTTTCTATTTTTATGTCTAGTTATGTCTCCGAGTAGACGGCTGGATAATTCTAACAGACTTTAAAAGGAGGAGGTTTCAAATTCGATTATTTGTGTTTTTTGTCTGTTTGTTGCGCGATTACCCCGCTAATTATGATTGATTATGAGGATTTTTTTTTGTTTAGTAGGTCATACTTCAGAGGTGGTCCCATACAAATTTTATCTAAATTAAATCAGCACTTTTTGAAAAAAAAAACAGTAAACACAAAACATATTTGAATAGTCTTGAAGTTGGTTCTTGTTTTTTTTTTCTAAAAAAATAACTAAGAACTTGTCCATATTTGTCTAGTTTTGGCGGAGCTACTTCAAGTAAAACAATGGTAAAATATAATATAATAATATTCAGCATAAGACTAATATTTTATTTTATTGTTTAATGTAATTACATTTACTATTTAAAAAAGACCTAAGTACGGTACTTAGACTGTCTCCTACGTTTATTGCAATAATAATTCTTTAGTTGAAGCTGTGGTATATAAACTCTATAATACGCATAGTATTTTATATAATAAAATTAAATGTTGCTGGCAAAGATGAATATTACAATATACTTATTTTATATGATATGCGGGTAGGATGACACAGATCCTACGCAACGCGCAGCGCATAGATACATAAGTCTGTGTCAGTCCTTAAATATTTTTTAACGTAGTCAGAGTATCAACTTATGACACTTTTTGGAATTAACCTCTTTTGTAAGACTTCTGAGTCGCTACAAAATCTATATAATATAGTGTAATTACTCTGAGATAATTATAACATCTCAATAACGAAAGAAAATTGATATATCTCTCAGAGGAAGATATGTCTCTACTTCTATAAGGCCCATATTTATTACTCTATCATATATTCTGTATATTATCGTAAAAGTATGACTCTTAACAATATAACATTCATGAATGTCGGAGTTCTGAGGTAACAAACATAAAAAAAATACAATCGAATAGAGAACCTTCTTCTTTTTTGAAGTCAGTTAAAACAGCAAAAGTCGTGCTCCGTTTCACGGGGATGAGAATATGAAGGTTTTGGAGAAGGTAGATAAATGTAGCTTCTATCCTGTAAGACTGTTTGTCCTCAATTCTTAGTTCCACGAGAAGTTTAAGTTAACCCCTTTCTTTGCCCATCGTTGGTTACGAACGGACCCAAATTTTTCCTTTACCGATTCCTTTTCGTCTTCCTCATAAGTAAAAGAAGTAATACAGAAACACTTTTAAAACACCGCCAGTGGTCGCCGCGATCTCGCAGCGTAAACTCGCCCCTGAGGAAGAGCATCGGACATGCTCGAAACTTAGGTCGACTAATTCGACAAACTACGTGAGTCCTAGCCGTTTTATTAAATATTTATAACACTTTTAAAAACTGTAATACTGCACTGCACTCGTTTCGAGCTCCGAACAGACAAGACTAGGATGATGTCATTATATTTCTAGTGTGATTATCTAGTACGAAATATATTCCTATATATTCATCATCATCATCAGCCCAGCACGTTCCCACTGTTTGGATACGGGCCTTTTCTCATAGAGAGAGTATGGGCCATAATCCACCACGCTGGCCAAGTGCGAGTTGGTGGATGTCACATGTCCTTGAATTTTTGTGATAAATTCTTGGACATGCCGGTTTCCTCACGATGTTTTCCTTCACCGTTTTTAGAGCGAGTGTTAAATCCGCACATAACTTAAAAAAGTCAGTGGTGCGAGGCCAGCGGGATTCGAACTCGGGTGCGTCGGAACGAAAGTCGCACGTTCTCCCACTGAGCCACACTCGCTCTCGGTCCTATATATTACTAGCAAAGAAAAAGTATATTAAATCTTTGATTACGAGAGTGTAATACGGGCATAAGAGAATCAATTTTCTAGAAGTCTATGCCTAACTCTTGAAAGACAACTGCTGTCTTCTTTATCAAATAAAAACTACATAAGACATAGCGGTTTGGTCCTAGAGACTTCAGCCTGCCCAAACGGACGACTTTAAAAAATAATCACCCGCCGTCAGCCTTGTGTCAGCCACTGCTCAGCCATCCGTCACGTCTCGCACAAGATCATGTCATTTCAAATTGCGTTCTTGTTGTGTTGTGTCCAATTTCAACATGTTTTCGACACCTCCATAAAGCGCAATAGGGAATCGTTTTGTGTGACTTCAATACCTTCATGAGCACAACATAATGAAGGCCGCTTGCATAGTGCTGACTCTCCTCATATCCGTAGCGATCATGGCGGTTTGTGTGATGGTGAAGTTCGCCACAGACATCACAGTGGAGGAGAGGAGGCGGGAGTACTCCGCAATGGGTGGGGGGGTGTACCAGCTGGCTAAGTCCATGGGAGTGATAAGGCTGACTGATAACACTTCTTTCGCGGCTGCTGAAAGGTACATAAGCCATATAGGTATATCCCTTTCCTAAAAAAGTGGTCTACCGCGTCTGTTTGTATACTAGCAGCGGCCCGCAGTTTCACTCGCGTGGTTAATAAAAGTATCTATCTTAAATCGTGTTCCAGGGCCTAAAGTACCATCAAATTCCGAATTGAGTAAAATAATCCATCTTCACAAATTTTCGCATTTATAATATTAGTAGCATGCGAAAGTTTGTGAGGATGGATGGATGGATGTATGGATGTTTGTTAGTTAATCACACAAAAACTACATAACGGATTTTGAATAAATTTGGTATGTAGATACCTTAAGTCTTAGAAAAGGACATAGGATACTTTTGATCCCGAAAAACCGTGGGTGAAACCAGTGAGGCATCTCGAGTTGTGTGATGTGAGCATATACTGATATGACAAAAGGCCTCAACACGCACAAATCAGACAACAATAAGCCATAGTTGTCCTGATCGTGAACCACTGATGATGCTGTTGTTTCCAGGTTCCCCTACGTAGCAGCAGTCATCAAGAACTCCTCCTCCTCCTGGTCTTTCTCGTGCTTCGCCACCATTATCCTCGTGAAGTGGATAGTCACCACCGCCCACTGTCGGAAAGAAGGCGCCACCCATAGAGTCCTCCTTTACCACGACTTCTCTCGAAACCTCACACACACCTACCCCGTCCTGTTTTGGAGATTGCACGAGATGTTCAACATAAGCAACCCTACCCCCCCTAAATATGACATCGCAGTCGCTAAATTGAACGTAGATTTTTACCCATTTTCGATGAAGCCCGCTGTCTTTGATGACAGTGAAGTTTTGGCTGTAGACGCCAGCGTTTGGAAGACGGTAGCGACTATGGACAAAGTGATGTACCTGACGAACGACTTCGCGAAGTACCAAGGCATGATACTCCCTCACAGCCGCTGCTTCGAGAGCTACGGCGTAGAGTTAGACGAGAGCTTGATTTGCGTTGATTTCTCATACTACCCAGACTGTTTCATCTATGAATTTGGACCATTATTCTATGATGATAAGGTTGTAGGTCTGCTTGCAGTGAGACCTAGAGACTGCGACATGCGATTAGCAATTTTTACTAATGTTTCATACTATGCGAACTGGATTTTGAAATCTACGCATACCACGTACTATGGATGAGTTTTAATGTGTTTATTTAGTCGTCGTATAGTTATATTCGTTTTTAAAGCGAAAGTGCTATTTACATTATATAAACTATTATTTTATTGGTCATTGTGTTTTCTTGGTCATTGTCGTGCAGGAATAATGAAAATCAAAAAGCGCGAGCGGAGCGAGCGCCACAATTTGAAGCCAGAAATCCGTCAGGATGGACGGTCACTATCCATATTTTACAGAGAGTTGCTACCTAGTTGCTACTAGTTGCTACTAATCGTTAAATAATTGCTACCCACGTCATTAAAAAGATAAACTGCTTTTTAAGGTGACGGCTGGTCACCTATCCAGTGAGAACAAATTGCGCAAATGAATCAAGTTTTTTTGTAACTAATAGTTGCTACTAGATTACTACCTTTATATATGTTATTTAATGACCAGTAGGTGGTCCAGTTGCTCCTTGCAAGTTGTACCTAGTAAAGTTAGTTTTAGTAAATAATTAATTAGGGTAATAAATAGGTTAACAATATTTTACTAATAAAATATGGGTATTTATATTTGTTACAGTGCATGTCCATCGCATTATAACTTCTTGTAGTGGTAGGATAGCCAGAAAGTCAACCGCTACGTAGTAGTGTGCTAACATTACTGGTTTGAAAGCCTTCAACCATTCCATTGTAATGAGACGTTCTAAGATAACATAATATCACAAGGATTGTAACACTGTGATGTTATGTAGGTACATAAAAACAGTAACAAATTGTATGCGGAAGCCTCTGCAGAACATTTTGAATCAATACTCGCTGAACTTGTGGGATGAGCTTTTGGACAGGCGCCAACGAAGGGCGGAGTTACCTACCTAACCAGAAGGGGGCTTTTGCGCATTGAAGATATCCTTGTATCCACTTGTATTAATTTACATATATCTACGTTGGATAGCTTTATTTATGAGGACATGGTATGCAGATGTACCTCCACAATGGCGACCGACGCGACGGTGACAGTCAGCAGCAGAAGAGCAGCCTGCCTGCGGCTGCGAAGCTTAAATAAAGGCGGATGGGTATATCATGAATCTACATATTTAGATAGATCGAACAATACTTGAATTCAAAGAGGTACGTTAATATATGCAACTTTTGTGATTATGATTCATTATACACACATATAATCTAAATAATAAAGTAAAAAATAATAATGACCATAAAATTGAAATATTTAGGTATTTTTTATTTTATTTAAACGCTATAGATTTATCCTAAAGCATGGACTAGGTACATACATTTCAGAAAATAGCGTATAGAGATATAGTAAAAAAATGCATTTCTAGCTTAGACAACTTATGTCCATACTCTAGAATCACAGAATAAACAATGTACTTCGTAAAAAACAGTAAATAAATAGCTATAAGTACGTACTTGTTGTGAGTTGTAGTTTTCCAAGGCAATTTGTAACTTGTCTCGTGGTCTGCTCCATCACTGCCTCCCCTCCGATTTGCGAATTGACTCCGCTCTCTGAAGTAAATGTTCTACAACTTTTTATGTGTTCCCTTCGCTTAACTCACAGTCCTTATTTCAAGGGCACAAGTGTCAAAATAGAGTACATTGTGTGGTTATTAAGGCTAGTTAGTCTCGGTGGCGTAGAAATGATCCGTGGAGCAAACTGTCATCGCACTCATAAATTATAATAAGTTAAAGTTCCTCAAACGTAAAACCATAATAACAATTTGTTTTGCAACGGTTGACGAGTTCCAAGCCGCGGTAATAAAACTGTGTGTTGAATAACTTCTAAAAAAACTTTGGATTACAAACCAGGAAAGGAATTTTCGTTTCTAAGAGTTTATTTATTGTTGTATTTCCACCTATAGAATCATATGCCCAGTAATTTGGCTGGCTACAATACCCTAGATCTTACCGTCTTGTAAATTTCACAATCAATCTTTGGGTATGACCACTAACTCCACTTAATGGTCATAAAATGTCCAAGAGTGACCCCTCAAATGACCTCTTGGCCATCTGGCCGTACCCCAGGGCACTATAGACAGTAACTCGATACAGTTAGCTAATTATTGTGAACAATAAAATAAGATCTCTGGCCAAGGGATGGCCCCTGCGCGACACCAGTGCGATGACCCTGATATCTGATTTTGTGACTTGGGAATAAATTTAGAAAATTCTAGATAGAAGACAGCTTCTGTGTGTGAAAGAAAGAAAGAAAGAAGAGTATACATTTTATCAAAATAGAAACTTTATTTTTATCGGGTGAGTGCCTTTGTTATTGAAAACAACCTACACTCTACTTACTATTGGTTGTCCAATTGCTTCTCGTTGTATGTAGTTTGTTTAGTTTTAGTAAGTAGAAAATAGAAACTGAATTCAATGTATCTTCGAAGTCCAAGGTCAAATATTGATGAAATTTATATGGGACCACTTCGTAGCTACACTGAACCCAACGCAAAAATAATTTTTCAAATCGGTCCATGAATGACGGAGTTCTGAGGTAACAAATATAAAAAAATACAATCGAACAGAGAACCTCCTCCTTTTTGAAGGTTAAAAATATACATTTACTCAGGACATCACACTACATTACACTAAACATACTAAAATAAAGACAAAACAAAAACAATAAATTCAACACAGTGAACTGTTGCGCGATGTCAGGAAACGGTAAGTATGTAGTGAAGGTAGGCAGTGACTGTGGGCAAGCCGCAGTTACTACAAATCCCGGTAATTTGACTCGTGTCTGGCTTGTGAACGTATAACATTAGTGTGGAAACATTTTTAAGAGGTTTGACCGCCTCTGTGGTGTAGTGATTGCAAATCTCATTCCGCTCGGAGATAGCAGGTTCGATTTCCGCTACGGGATAAGTGTTTGTGCCCGGAAGAAAGCTAAAGTGTTTGTTTCGTGTATAGGTGTAGGGAACCAGAAATTTCGAGGACCACATGGAAGAAACCAAAAAATACAATCGAATTAAGATGAAAACTCCTCATTTGATGAAGTCGGTTAAAAAACATGGTTTTCGTAGTTCCTAGTTCTCGATTGGTACAAGAAATCTGAATCTCTATTTACCCAATTACGTGATCGAGTCTGGTCAAAAATAAAAATATTATGCAAGATTAATATTAGCACTTAACATTAACGCAATGCTTCGGAAAAAATTAAATATAAGGAGCCAAGCACAAGCAAATCCTCTTTGCTAATAGCCCGAGCGACGCGGGGTAAAACTAAATCACCATACTTTTTAATCGTTTAGCTGAACCATTGCATTAGTTTAAAAGGAAACCCATTTAAACAACATTAGAACAGTCAAACTAGAGTTGGTACAAATCGAATAAAGATGCACATAAATACTAGTTAAGGATACAAGGGGGCTGTTAGCGACGTCACGCTTGGATGGAGACGGGATGTATGTTATTATGAAGCAAAAGGAAGTAAAATAATTTAAGTCCTCCGTGCTGTAGTGGTTGAGTAGAGTACACCACGGAGGTTGCGGGTTCGAGTTCCGGTACGGGACATACATGTACATAGAAAGAAACTCAGGATAGGTGTTATGTTGTTTTGGTGTTTTCCGACCTTATACTTATTAATTTATTCATTCTAGGCCAGAACCATGTTTACTTATGATCCTTAAGTGAAATTAATTAATATATTTTTATTTTTAAAACTAGCGTGAGTATTATTCATATTATTGTTTACTGACCGGCTACACTCACGAGAAAAAGTCGAGACACTCGACCGGTGTTCGAGCGGTACAGACGCTCATCTTCACGGAGTACGTGCGGTCGCGGCGAGCGCTTGGCGCGAACTGCGGGCCAGTGCTCGTGTCGCCCGCCGCGAGAGAGGCGGCGCCGGCGCGGGCGGCGAACGTCGCTCGGGTGACAGAGCAGACGCGCCGTCATTGTCACTGCCACTTGCATCACAAACGTCAACACACCGAGTAGGGTAATCGCACACTGTATCGAACTCGCGAACGAAAGGTTTAGCAAGAACACCGCTCGAACACCGGTCGAGTGTCTCGACTTTTTCTCGTGAGTGTAGCCGGTCAGTAAACAATAATATTTTTATTTGTCAAGAAAATGAGATGTTTTTACAAATTATGCTGTTAAAAAACATAATGTGAAGTAGCAACCTCGACGACGGTGAATGTATAGCGCTGTCAGTGCTTCTCTCTTCTTCTGCCTAGCGTTATTATTCCCAGGTTCGGCCGGGGTCCGTTTTCCTACTCCTCTCTCCACTTCACACGGTTTTCTGCGTCATACATTGTGAGTCTATTGGCTCTCATGTCCGCATTAACAACGTTAAACGTCTTAGGCCGGCCACGAGATCTAGCTCCTGAACCTACAAGGTCTAGGCACTGATTGCCGACGTACTCCACCGGTCTGCGAAGGACATGACCCAGCCAAACCTTCAAAGCCCTCAAACGGCTTTCCTGGTGCTTGTCTGCTATGTCCCGTACTCCGAGGCTGCCGCGGATGTGCTCGTTACGTATACGATCTATACGTGAAACGCCGCACATCCACCGCAGCATCTTCATTTCGGTGACATGAAGCTCATGGGCATGTCGTTTTAGTGCGAGCCATGTCTCGCTACCATAAAGGAGCACAGGTCAGACAATGCTTTTGTACACTAGACCTTTGTGCTCAGGCGCTTATAGCGCCGTCACTACGTTCATCTGTATTGATGTAGATTCTTGTAGCATTATACAGCTACTCTCTCTTTCGACATCAACTTGACTATTGGTGAAATACTGTAATGATACTGGTCACGGGCTCCAAATTGTACCCATCCTGGTCACGGCACGGCACCAAATTGTAACCTCCCTATCTTCCTACCTACTTTTCATATATATTACTCTAACTACTCCTATCTTGAGTTACTACTGAACCAAATTATAACATTCCTAACTAGCCTAGCCTAATCCTAGCCAATAGATAACAACCACTTAATACTACCTCTGCCTCATACCTACTTAATAAAATTTCACTAATAATATAAACTCTAACATTTATACCCTCATTATTCTACTCCAGAATTATTATGATTTGATTTATGTTTGGCCAATGTGATCATATAGTAATTAGAATCCTTTATACGTTGTGATACCGAAATAATCCATGATCTTTTAAGGTAATTAAAACAATTCATAACTAGCCCTAATAACTAAATTTAAAACCTGTACTATTATAAATATGAGTATCTCTCCTAGGTATTGTTACACTCTCAGTGATTCTAATTTGTATTTAAAGGGATAATTTTTGAATAAACAACATTAGTTAAGCAAAAGGAAAATCTATTAAACATGGATATATATTTCTAATGAAAAGTTTAAGAGATTATTTAGAAATTTACATTCTATATTTGACAAATAATTGAATTTAATTTAATATAGAATAGTCTCGACAAAGGTTACAGCACCATCCATCCGCTGTTAACAGTGAATCTCGTCCCTGACTGGATAATTCTCCTTCGAGACTGTTCTCGGAGGTCCATGTACCTCAATCATTGGGAATTCATAAATGTTATTAATGTACTGTCTAGACTGTCAGTTAAAATAGTTCTACAAAAAGGACAAGAGGACATTTTCTTTTAGCAAAAGTATGTCAGTCAGTTCGTTCCTAACCACACATCCATACAAGTTACTTTACTAGGTATTTAACAAATAAAACTTTCGCTACTCAGAGACAGAGTGCAGACATGGTACTCCGCTCCAAGTACCATCCTTCATGTTCATCCATCATCTAGTTCATTTCGAGACTTCCTCAAACTAGATTTAGTTTAAGAGAGTCTCTATTTAGGGCTATACAAATGCCCATCAACTTTGTTAGAATTCAACTAATGCCTAAGAATTATAATAACTATGAATATTCCTAAACTAGGTAAACTTCCTGTTCATATAAAATCTACTCCTGATAGTAATTTATCAGAGTAAAAGGTAAGTTCGTACTTTTAATCAAGTCTCCATAGGTAATTACCAAAGTAATATTATACCGCTGAGATAAGTATTCCATTTAGTCAGAATAATCCAACTCTACAAACATAGATATTAACAGTACCTAATTTGTACCAGCCATGATAATAAGTAAAATATTATTTCAATTCAATGGTGTAGGATTTAGTTATCCAAAATAATGATTCATTCACTTATCAGTCCTGTTTCTCAGGAAGAATCTGAATTAGACATTCAAGTTAAATGTAATAGTAGATTTAGACAGTGACTAATAAAATAGTATCTGCCACTTTAATAAGTGAAACAGAACCATATAACCAACTTGGCAAGTATGTCTAAAAGTACCATATGTGCTTAGTTTCTCTTGTTTAAGAAATTCGATGCTTATGGTAGACCTGGTCAGTGACTACAATAATAGTGTCTCTAATCCGTCTGGTATAGAGTTCACACTATAGGCTGCTTTTTGCTCACCTTAGTATAACCAAAATGTACCACTTGCACTTTTCTTTGAAGAGTCAAAATCTGAATTATTTATAATTTTATCTTTTCAGCTTTCAACCTTTAAAACATTGATCTGAGTCAATAAAAGAATCACTATCTGTCAATAGTTTTATTTTAAAGTGAATATTCACCCAAATTGGAAAAGGATTATTGTTAATTAGCAATAGTTTTGTCCATATTTCCTATTTCCCTCGGCAATTCTGAAAAGTCCTATTAACCTACGTTTCCTAAATGTTCTCTATCCATCTAAAAGTCTCCTAAAATGTAGTTACTTACCATTCCTGAAAAGTCCCTATTTGCTTACTTTCCCTAAAACGTTTCCTATCCACCTAACTTCCCTAAAACCCTACTTTCTACCCTAAATATATTCCTAATCTATCTAAAAGTCCTAGCTAATAACAAATCTAGGGATAAATCCCACATTTACATTTAAACGTGTAAGTTTTCACGGTGTAATGAAAACCCCCCTATAAAAGACGCTTTCCGTAGCCACAGAAATTGTCACCTGACTATTCTAACGACGGGATTGAGAAGGTATCTCGACTAATCCTATCACCTATGTGTTTAGTTTCCTTACCCAAGACCGAAGTCGGATGGGCTTGGAAACAGGACAGAGACATAAAAGGAAATAAATAAGTATATAAATAAAGACCAAATCCAATGACTCTGTTCATAGTAAGGCAAGTGTGTTACCACATGGATTCACTTCGACGAGCCCCTTGCCCTCAGATAAACAGAATGCATTAGAAATGAGAGACTGGTTAGTCGAAAAGCATCAATCGACTGCTTGCTCGTCTCAGGCAAGCCCCTTCCGTTAGGAAGTTGAACCAAGGAGAAACCATTTAACACCGCAAGGCGGTACCCCTTTGGCCATGACACTTCGTCATGTGTGTTCTGTGATCAAACAACTAAGCTCTTAAACCACAAGCCGCGTTTTCCCTAGTAATAAAAAAAACCCACTAAAGAAAACTTCTGTACACTGCCATCGCTATAACACTAAGAATCCATTATCCGAACCTCAGAACCCACAAAGGACTGCATCACAATCCCCTATAGACTCCAAAACTCAAACAATAAATCCTTTAAACAACACTAAAAATTGTAAATTAAACTCACTGAAATTAAATTAATTGACTATGGCAAACTCAGAAATCTTCCCTAGTAAACCCACCAACTAATATCGGGAGCCCAGCCACTCAAACACAGAGAGCGCCAAAATGTAAAAGTAAAAGAACAAGTCTTCGAACAAGTCCTTGAACAAGTGCTTGAATAAGTCTTCCCCAAGTGAACCCTTGCTTCCCTTTATATAGCTTTTTGAGTCGCCACATCAGCGAAATCCTGGTACACCCTGCCACATCCTTTCTTGTACACTAAAACCTTCTCTAACTCCTGCGTGTTTAAATCGATAATCCTGCATTCTACATTAATAACTGGTACATTGAGCGACATTTCCATTTTTACCAATCAAGATTAACTATCATCTCTCATGTATTTAAGTCATTATTCCTCCATCCTTACGTTAGCGTTTTAGGCCCTTTTAGAATTTATTAATTTCCGCGCATGCGTACTAACTACTGCGCATGCGTAGTAACCATCAACTGCGCTTCATCGCCCCGCCCACTTTAATTTGTTTAAATGTTTATTCTGAATATTGTTCAACAGTAGTGTGCAAACTTGCTCACTTTTTCCAATTAGCTATACTAAAATAACTTTATATTTGTCCTGCTGAAAACCTTTCTTTGTTGATATAAGTATCTCAAATTATTGTTCGAATAATACTAAGCTAAAGGTTATAATTCTGTACTATGTAGATTAATTTTTTAATGATATTCCTTTATTTTATGAAATTTAATTCTCATTATTCTTACGCATACTCTATTAACTATATTCCTATGCCTTTATTTATTTAATTACATTAATTAATGCTACTCCTCATCTGTCAAAGATTCTGAAACGTTTATTACATAACCAAACAAGATAATCATTTATTTATTTGTGAAATGGACAATCGGGTTAAATGAACCTGACTTGTCACAATCAACCCCCAAAATTTACGCAGGTGTTTTCCTTAAAACCCGTAGAAAATTTTCCCCTTATATTAAAAAATTCTCAAATAAATAAGTTTTAATTGACTCACAAGGATTTCCTTCCAGCCATTACTAATCATTAAAATAAATATGATCAAATTTAACTGAATATGTAACTTATGAAAGTGCAAAGAATTAGAAGAATTCACAATTTAATTACACCCAACCCCCCTTTTGTAATAAACTAACTTAACCCATAGTTAAACCTATTCTTTATAAGTATCTGAATTTACAAACAATCTAACCTGTTGTCCTTGTTTTCAAATTTTTATGCCAATTTTGTGTGGTGTGTTTTTAAACCAAACCAGATGTAACCATCACAAGAGCAAATTCTCTCAGTTTATAACATATTAATCATGTTTAATCATTGCTTTCACAAGGACAATATAGCTTCCGCTAGGGAAATCTGAGTTGTGAGTTCAAACCAATCCTAGTGATTTAATATGAAATTTTCCAAGCTAAACAACTTTTCTTTAGCCGGGAACGTTTTCACACATCCCTCAGAAACTATATTTCTTTAATAGCTTGAGCCATGACTTTCCATTGATCGCTAAGCTCCACCAAGAAATTCCCCCTCTATAATAATTACCTCTCCTTTGGTGCTTGAATAGTGTTCTTAAAGAAATGTTAGCTTCTTGTGTAGTAAAGAAGATTTTATAAGGTCCCAGCCATGCACTGATTATAATCCTGTCTTCTGACCTAACCTAACACATATTTCATCTCATAAAATCTTCCACTTTGCATAGTGTTGTGTATTTGAACCCAAAAGACAACAAGCTGTCTCCAATTTATAATCCGCCAAATCATTAGGGCCCCTTTCATACCAAAATATGTCAAAAGTCATTAGTAGTCATATGTAAATTTGTAATGTCTAAAATTTCAATTAATTCCTTTCAGAGCCGCCTCTCATTGCGAAACTTTCCACCTGTAATGACTTAGACAGAATCTTTATTAATTGGAAACACGACCGTATCGATTAACCCCTGATTTACAATTTCCTTCACTAATCTGTAGATATAAATAACACTACTGAATGTCAACAAACCCCGGCTTTAATTTACAAAATCAGCCCCCAGTCTAGAAAAATCCTATACGCCCTCACAAATCACATTAAGTTAACTAGCAAAATCCTAACTGACCTTCCTTGAGCCACCAATGCATAGTTTAATTCTAAATTCACCCATTTAAACACCTTTTTAACTAAAAAACAAATAAAAATCTCTCTTGTATCTCCTTTTTTTTTTGACATTTTTACGCACAGATTAAGCACACATTATTTTTAGGGTGCGTTCAGTGCCGAACCCAACAATTATTACGCTCCGTTCACCACGACCAAAATGAGACTATCCACTTCACCTAATCTCTAACTCCTATTGTTTTACCCTAAAATCTAATTGTATAACCACTAATGATTTACCTTAATATCGAATATAAATTTATAATTAGTTTAATTTTCCTTGACCTTTAGCCTATAAAATTAACTATAATATAGCTAATGACGTCTAACAACATTATTCCAACAAGTACTCATATTTTTGCCACACTAAGAACGTTTTTCTTTCTTTCTTTTTTCCTTCTTTTTTTTTCTATGCAAACTAATTCAATCAAAACATATGCAGATATTGAACGCATCCCTGTTTGACAAGTGACATAAGGAAAATTATGAGCCTATTGCCACAACTCAAAAATATCGCTCACTTTTACTGCCATAGATTAAAACTCCTTATTTTATTTGATCATCGCCGAATATCGATTTTCATATTCCCTATTTGTTTCCGAATTTCAATGAAATTTATAGTTTCCTATAGTTAATTAAAACAAATTAAATATACATACATAGATAACAATGAATTTTAATTAACAGTAATTAACCTGCCTTAGTTTACACACTAAGTATCCAAAAGGTATGCCTAATCGTTGTGTACTCGATTCTATGGTAAAATATTTAAACTCGATTCTATTCTGTTCCCGCCTTTTGTCTATGTCAATTGATTCTATTTTTTTGAATTCCTTAAAATTTGTGACGCAGCCTCCCAGCAAACATCAAATACCCAAAATTATTCAGTGTCTGGAAAACCAAACCATCACACAGCCCCCACAATCACCCAGCTCAATCACAAAGAATCACCTCTCTTTATTACTTCTTTCTTTCATGTCTTCTCCCACCTTCATCATGTCATCTTCCGACAAACTCATCCACAAATATCCCTGTCTCTGGGATCCTCAACATCCGGATTTCAGAGACAAGACCATCCGTTCTAACTGTCTCATCAAACTCACCTCTGACTTCAATAAGCTCTCTATTTATCCTCTTTCCCCTAATGATATTCGCCGTAAACTTAAAGCATACACCACCAAACTTCGCCGTCGCGCCAAAACTCTTTCCGTAAGTACCTTACTACTTTCTTACTTATTTTACCTACCAAATTCCCAATTATAATTACTTTATCTAATACACTCCCTTTTACCGCTTATTTTTTTTTCAGAAACTTCCCTCTTCAAACCCGGTTCCCGAGTCCTCCAGTTCTAATCAACTTTCCCTACCTCCTCCTATTTTTCCTCTTCCTTCAACTTCTTTTACTGAACTTCCTTCTCCCTCTTCTCCTACAACTTCCTCTTCTGTATTCAAAGAACTTTCTCAGCTCTCTCCCACGAAAAAAAAACTTGTCACTCCTCTTCTCAAAACTATCCTCTCTCTTTCTCTAAATAACCTCATCAATGAACACACCACTATCTCCCTCTGCCCTATTCCTACCCACTGTTCTTCCTCTCATCACCCTACTACCTCCAATACTACTTCTCTCCCCCAACCCCCTCTTCCTTCTCCTGACGTAAGTGTTTTAAATTTTCTTCCTATATGTAATTTGATTAACTTTGTTTCTTCCCTGATACTAATGAACTCTTGCATTTTTCAGATTACTTCTCCCATTCAACTGGACTTCAACGACTTGCTCGACGATATTGACGCCTACCTTTCCTAATTCGTAAGTTCCTTGTCCCTTTTAATAGTATGTTAAATATTTTTTTTTTTTTTTTTTTTTTCTCTAATCCCACTAACTTAAATTCTAATGCTAGTTTCAAAAGTTTTTTTTTTTTTTTTGTGAAAGGCCGCCACACACCCCTCTACCTAAATTTACGCATTGTACTAATAATGGAAAATCTTGTAGTTTTTTTTTTTTTATAACAAATATCAGATCTTTCTTTTACTTTGCAAAAAAGGTTCTTTCGTAAATTTACACTTTGTAAGTTTCTGTGTTGCATCAGATTTGTTTAATTTCCTAATTTTAACTAAATCTCCTATCTGAAATTGAATAGTTCGGAATTTTTTGTTAAATTTCGCCTGCCGCTTCTCCCCTGCTCTTTGCAAATTACTTCTAACTTCCCCCCTAACCCGTCCTACTTCTAGCTCATCCTCTACTCCTTTTATCTCCTTATCAAATGTTAACTGAGTGGTTTTTCCATACATGATTTCACTAGGAGTATATCTTGTGCTCTCATGAAAGGTATTATTATATAGCAACTCTATTTTAGGTAACATAGTAGTCCAACCTTTATGATTATTTCTACAATGTGTTCTAAACAGTCGTCCCAACTCCTTGTTTACTCTTTCAGTTGTATTAGGACGTGGATTCCTAACTGTAGTGTATAATACTTTTACCCCAGCTTGTCTCATGCTCTCCTTCCAAATTTTACTAGCAAATTGCGTACCATTGTCTGACATTATAGCCTTTGGCTTTATAATATCAAAGAATCTCTTTGTCTTGCCGATTACTGCTCTACTTGTTGCTTTTCTTAACCCATACAATTTTACAAATTTACTAAAAGAATCTTGAATCACCAAAATATATTGCATACCAAAAATGCCTGCTGGTAATGGTCCATATAAATCAATCATAACTATCTCTCCTATCTCTCTAGTGATTATTGAACAACAGGGTCCCACATTTTTCACCGTATCACTTTTAGTTATTTGACATTCATGACATACCCTTATTATCTGCCTTACTAGTTTGTTAATCCCTCTCCAATAAAATCTATCCCTTACATATTTTATCACCTTGAACACCCCTTGATGACCCATCTCTATGTGAACCTGCCTGATTATTTCGCTTCCAGTATCAATCAAACCTATTACCGCAAGATCAAAAATTTGAAATTCTATTTCTGATTTAAATGTAACCTGACTATTCTCTTCCAATTCGTTTTCCTCAAACACAGCAGTAACTACATGTCCCAACCCCCTATATTCTAATTCAGTTTGTTCTATTTTTAATTTTAATATTTCAACTATCTGTTCGGGGACCAACATTTCTTTAACCCTGCTTACTTGGTAACCTAACCCCTCAGTTTGTTGACGCTCCAAAATACTAATTTTAATTGGTACTTTAAGTCCTTTGTCACCTTTCCCTAAGATTTGCCCTGGTTCCCATCCCATTTTCCGCATTATATTTAATGATGTGTTCCCTAATAAGGAAGCTGATTCGGGAACGTAACTTTCAGCCTCCCCTAGTTTAACTCTACGCTCTGAACATTATCTAACTCATTAGTTTGTATATTATTAACATTCCTCTTTTGGACCGCTTCTGGTTTCTGCCATTTTTTATAATTTTGTTGAAATCCTCTTTTCCGCTTCTCAAACTCTTGACTTTGTGTCGACGAAGAATAACCTGGTGTCTCTTGTTTATTTATATCATCCAAATTCCTAAGAAATTCTGCGGTTTCTATAATAGTATTCGTTTTCGCAGTTCTTCAACTGGTAGTTCCTTTTCCTTCACTTTATCAATTGTCTGTAAGTTACTTTCCTTATTGTTATGCACTGGTTGCTTTACCGAATCTTCTATACAAAAACTTTGCCCTTCTCTTGTTGTAATTCCTCCATTTAAACTCAGAGGATTTTCTAAATTTCTTAAAGTTGTCTTAGTGGTTCGAACATCATCACTTAATTCATTTAATTTGCTTGCTAATGTGCCTATAGCTCGCCTAATCATACGATAAGCTAATCCTGTTCCTTTTCCTCTATCGCCCTTTGCTTTAGATCTTGTTACTGTAGACAACTGGCGTCTCGGTGATACATGGCTTCTTCTAGTTTCCTCTTGTATATATAATTCCTCCTCTACTCTCACATTCGAATCTTCAGTACTAATTACTGTTTCCTGTTCTCTAAATCTAGCCGGTGCTTTTCGTTTTCGTTTTGGTGTTGAAACTTCCATGCCTCCTCTTTTTTATTAACTTTTAATTTAAATTACTCTTTTTTTTCCTTTTATAATTTTACCCTTTTTTATATTTTTAATTTATACTTTTCTTAAAGTTAAATACTTTTGCAACTCATTCGTGTTTAGCTCTGTAACAAAATTTTATAACTTATTTTGACTTGACTAAATACTTGTATCTCAAAACTCCCTTAAAACCTCTATACTTCAAATCAATGCAACCGTCAATGTCACTGTCACTCCATTACTGTCACACAACAACACACAAACTCTATGTTAGACTATGATCTGAACAAATTACTCAAACAAACAATAAAAAACTTTCTAAGTTCCTTCCTTAATTCTTCCTTTCCAGACTTCCCATCATTCCCTAGTTCCAAAACATAATCCAAACACCCAAGAATCCGCAATCAACCATGCCATTGATCGCTTGCAAGTGCACCCGTCACACCAAAACTGATCAAGGAACCCCTGAAGTCTATATAGCAATGAACCTCTCAAACTGCATATTACCAGGTATTTATAACTATTATTATTAACCCTTATTTACCGTATCTAAGACTAGTGACTCATTATATAACTCGCTTTTAAAATAACCTATAAACAAATGGTTTCCACTCGTTATGCCTAACTTATAAACCCCTTAATGTATAAAGTCTTTAGCCTAACCTAAATCTAACAAATAGTACTTCTTTTTTCAGATGTTGTTACCACTAACTACTACAACTCATCTCTGACTTCATGGAACATCAGACCCCAAGAAAACAGACTTTTACCACCGAATATCTCCTGTTTATACAGCTCAACTACAACTCTTAAGGAAGCATTTTTATTCACTAATAAGGTAACAGATTCCCACTTTACATTTCTAACACATTTTTCAACAATCATTCATCAAACAATCTAACTTGCAACTCTATTTATATCTTTTATATATTTCAGATTGCGCCAACTCAACGCTACACCAACGGCTCAACAAGTCTCTAAACTAATTTCGGCTCACCCCTGCCAGTAGAGACACTAATTCATTCGTTCTGTTTGTTATTAAATATCATAAATAAAATCCTTTTTTTTTTACAAATATATAAATAAAATAAAATAACTAGGATAAATAATAAGATCCTACTAGAACTGTTTTAAACCTCTCCTATTTCACGACAACAAATTGTACAAGAGTTAATCTCTTGTACTGTTACTTAAGATCAAATCATAACATTCTAGAACACTTTGCCACTGCTTATAACCATCAATCCTATCCAAAACCAACCTACTTCCTACACAATTATCCTAGGTTATTACTACAGTCCCATATTATACAGCAGTAACTCATCCTACTCATTCTAGACAAAAGCAACCAAATGTACCCAAACATCTTAATCCTAATCATGTCGGCTCCTATTATAATATCCTTGTCACTCGGCACCTAATTGTAATGATACTGGTCACGGGCTCCAAATTGTACCCATCCTGGTCACGGCACGGCACCAAATTGTAACCTCCCTATCTTCCTACCTACTTTTCATATATATTACTCTAACTACTCCTATCTTGAGTTACTACTGAACCAAATTATAACATTCCTAACTAGCCTAGCCTAATCCTAGCCAATAGATAACAACCACTTAATACTACCTCTGCCTCATACCTACTTAATAAAATTTCACTAATAATATAAACTCTAACATTTATACCCTCATTATTCTACTCCAGAATTATTATGATTTGATTTATGTTTGGCCAATGTGATCATATAGTAATTAGAATCCTTTATACGTTGTGATACCGAAATAATCCATGATCTTTTAAGGTAATTAAAACAATTCATAACTAGCCCTAATAACTAAATTTAAAACCTGTACTATTATAAATATGAGTATCTCTCCTAGGTATTGTTACACTCTCAGTGATTCTAATTTGTATTTAAAGGGATAATTTTTGAATAAACAACATTAGTTAAGCAAAAGGAAAATCTATTAAACATGGATATATATTTCTAATGAAAAGTTTAAGAGATTATTTAGAAATTTACATTCTATATTTGACAAATAATTGAATTTAATTTAATATAGAATAGTCTCGACAAAGGTTACAGCACCATCCATCCGCTGTTAACAGTGAATCTCGTCCCTGACTGGATAATTCTCCTTCGAGACTGTTCTCGGAGGTCCATGTACCTCAATCATTGGGAATTCATAAATGTTATTAATGTACTGTCTAGACTGTCAGTTAAAATAGTTCTACAAAAAGGACAAGAGGACATTTTCTTTTAGCAAAAGTATGTCAGTCAGTTCGTTCCTAACCACACATCCATACAAGTTACTTTACTAGGTATTTAACAAATAAAACTTTCGCTACTCAGAGACAGAGTGCAGACATGGTACTCCGCTCCAAGTACCATCCTTCATGTTCATCCATCATCTAGTTCATTTCGAGACTTCCTCAAACTAGATTTAATTTAAGAGAGTCTCTATTTAGGGCTATACAAATGCCCATCAACTTTGTTAGAATTCAACTAATGCCTAAGAATTATAATAACTATGAATATTCCTAAACTAGGTAAACTTCCTGTTCATATAAAATCTACTCCTGATAGTAATTTATCAGAGTAAAAGGTAAGTTCGTACTTTTAATCAAGTCTCCATAGGTAATTACCAAAGTAATATTATACCGCTGAGATAAGTATTCCATTTAGTCAGAATAATCCAACTCTACAAACATAGATATTAACAGTACCTAATTTGTACCAGCCATGATAATAAGTAAAATATTATTTCAATTCAATGGTGTAGGATTTAGTTATCCAAAATAATGATTCATTCACTTATCAGTCCTGTTTCTCAGGAAGAATCTGAATTAGACATTCAAGTTAAATGTAATAGTAGATTTAGACAGTGACTAATAAAATAGTATCTGCCACTTTAATAAGTGAAACAGAACCATATAACCAACTTGGCAAGTATGTCTAAAAGTACCATATGTGCTTAGTTTCTCTTGTTTAAGAAATTCGATGCTTATGGTAGACCTGGTCAGTGACTACAATAATAGTGTCTCTAATCCGTCTGGTATAGAGTTCACACTATAGGCTGCTTTTTGCTCACCTTAGTATAACCAAAATGTACCACTTGCACTTTTCTTTGAAGAGTCAAAATCTGAATTATTTATAATTTTATCTTTTCAGCTTTCAACCTTTAAAACATTGATCTGAGTCAATAAAAGAATCACTATCTGTCAATAGTTTTATTTTAAAGTGAATATTCACCCAAATTGGAAAAGGATTATTGTTAATTAGCAATAGTTTTGTCCATATTTCCTATTTCCCTCGGCAATTCTGAAAAGTCCTATTAACCTACGTTTCCTAAATGTTCTCTATCCATCTAAAAGTCTCCTAAAATGTAGTTACTTACCATTCCTGAAAAGTCCCTATTTGCTTACTTTCCCTAAAACGTTTCCTATCCACCTAACTTCCCTAAAACCCTACTTTCTACCCTAAATATATTCCTAATCTATCTAAAAGTCCTAGCTAATAACAAATCTAGGGATAAATCCCACATTTACATTTAAACGTGTAAGTTTTCACGGTGTAATGAAAACCCCCCTATAAAAGACGCTTTCCGTAGCCACAGAAATTGTCACCTGACTATTCTAACGACGGGATTGAGAAGGTATCTCGACTAATCCTATCACCTATGTGTTTAGTTTCCTTACCCAAGACCGAAGTCGGATGGGCTTGGAAACAGGACAGAGACATAAAAGGAAATAAATAAGTATATAAATAAAGACCAAATCCAATGACTCTGTTCATAGTAAGGCAAGTGTGTTACCACATGGATTCACTTCGACGAGCCCCTTGCCCTCAGATAAACAGAATGCATTAGAAATGAGAGACTGGTTAGTCGAAAAGCATCAATCGACTGCTTGCTCGTCTCAGGCAAGCCCCTTCCGTTAGGAAGTTGAACCAAGGAGAAACCATTTAACACCGCAAGGCGGTACCCCTTTGGCCATGACACTTCGTCATGTGTGTTCTGTGATCAAACAACTAAGCTCTTAAACCACAAGCCGCGTTTTCCCTAGTAATAAAAAAAACCCACTAAAGAAAACTTCTGTACACTGCCATCGCTATAACACTAAGAATCCATTATCCGAACCTCAGAACCCACAAAGGACTGCATCACAATCCCCTATAGACTCCAAAACTCAAACAATAAATCCTTTAAACAACACTAAAAATTGTAAATTAAACTCACTGAAATTAAATTAATTGACTATGGCAAACTCAGAAATCTTCCCTAGTAAACCCACCAACTAATATCGGGAGCCCAGCCACTCAAACACAGAGAGCGCCAAAATGTAAAAGTAAAAGAACAAGTCTTCGAACAAGTCCTTGAACAAGTGCTTGAATAAGTCTTCCCCAAGTGAACCCTTGCTTCCCTTTATATAGCTTTTTGAGTCGCCACATCAGCGAAATCCTGGTACACCCTGCCACATCCTTTCTTGTACACTAAAACCTTCTCTAACTCCTGCGTGTTTAAATCGATAATCCTGCATTCTACATTAATAACTGGTACATTGAGCGACATTTCCATTTTTACCAATCAAGATTAACTATCATCTCTCATGTATTTAAGTCATTATTCCTCCATCCTTACGTTAGCGTTTTAGGCCCTTTTAGAATTTATTAATTTCCGCGCATGCGTACTAACTACTGCGCATGCGTAGTAACCATCAACTGCGCTTCATCGCCCCGCCCACTTTAATTTGTTTAAATGTTTATTCTGAATATTGTTCAACAGTAGTGTGCAAACTTGCTCACTTTTTCCAATTAGCTATACTAAAATAACTTTATATTTGTCCTGCTGAAAACCTTTCTTTGTTGATATAAGTATCTCAAATTATTGTTCGAATAATACTAAGCTAAAGGTTATAATTCTGTACTATGTAGATTAATTTTTTAATGATATTCCTTTATTTTATGAAATTTAATTCTCATTATTCTTACGCATACTCTATTAACTATATTCCTATGCCTTTATTTATTTAATTACATTAATTAATGCTACTCCTCATCTGTCAAAGATTCTGAAACGTTTATTACATAACCAAACAAGATAATCATTTATTTATTTGTGAAATGGACAATCGGGTTAAATGAACCTGACTTGTCACAATACCTATGCAAACTTTCATCTGATTATAACATGCGTTCAAGAATTTTACCTTGATTTCACTTTCTTGTTTGTCTTTCTGTCTGTCGTTCCGGGTGGAATCTTGCAAATCAAATTTCAAGCACTTCCCGATTAGCTATCCGGCTGAAACTTTTAAGTAGCTCACAACTCGATAAAACTGCATTCTAAATCCATTTATTACCATGCAATGCCGACCTAACCTCAAAAGGCGCGCATAAAAACATGGTTATTAGATTAATTTTTCAATTTGTCACTTTCTTGTTTTTCCGTTTTTAAATCAAACTTCCGTGAAATCTCCCGCCTGATGACATCACATGGAAAGTCTACCCCCTGAGTCAGGAGCGGCGCGCCCCATTGCTCACCCTTGCATTGTGAGTATGTGTATCTACTATACGAGCTACGTGTGGCACAGCGGTAACTTAGATGACTTTTGATCCGACTATCTGGAGTTCAATCCCGCTCGGCCCCGAAGTTATTATGTCCGGATTCAACGCTCGCTCTAAACCTGAAGTAAAATATCACTACTCTACTAGCTGCGCCCCGCGGTCTCACCCTCGGTTGCCGAGATTAAAATGAATTTGAATCAATAGGATAGGCTTGACAGGTGATGGATTTTGGCCCATAGTCCATACTCTCCCCGTGAGAGAAACCCTACTGTGTTCCATTATTGATAAAATAAATGGCTCGGCTGATGATGATGATCTAGGTAAACCCATTCATCGTCGACTTCGTCGTCGCTTTCCCTAAAGAGAGATCTCTTTGTTGCCTAAAAAAATATATAGTTTTAGACCATTTTTAACCTATAAACTACATACACAGATTTCCATGAATTCTGGTTATTAGACTCTTGATTGATGCTTGGTTGACATTGGCAGCCTCCGTGGAGGAGTGGAACTGAGATCGTTCAACAATTTGTAGTATTTAACCACCCGACCTACCTACTAATGTAATTAGGACCGCCTAGCGAGTAGTCATCATGTAGCCTTTAGACAATAATAAAACAGAAGTACCAAGAGTACCGACCTTTCACTGGTTCACCATCATCACCTCAATCGCCACGATTAGGATAAGTACACAACATGGCAACCCTACATCTACCATCACCAGAGAAATGTAGAATAGGTTAGAATGGTGGAGCACGCGTGGCAGACGCGCCGCGGTCATACGATTCTGACCACTACGTGGCGGCTCTGCATTTCTACATGGTGACCTCTGCCAGTTCCAGCATCTCTACAAATTTATGTCCTACGAGTCACGGAAAGTACCGGTTCAATTCGATGGTGCAATATCGGTTAGGATGTTTCTTATTTCTTTCCATCAAGCAACGGCCCGCTTGTATATAATCATAAAAAATAAAGGAAAAAAAATGAAAATCTGCACAAACTGCAATATCACTGCTCTAAGTTCCAGGAAAAGGAAAAGGGCATCATTCCGGGAGACAGATCGCGGGCTTCCGGCGCGCTGCTTCCGGTGACGTCACGCCATTCGCGCGGGAACACGGGGGACTAGAGACGCCATATTGGATGATGGCAACTATGGGATAGTGCAAACAATCTGGAACTATATTTTATATCAGGTCCGATTGCATTGTATGAATGTAAAATAGTGAATTTAATAGTTAATATTTCTTTGAGAATTTCTCGAAGTAAATGATGGTGTGGGATACAATAACGTATTGTTTAAATTACAATAAGACACATGTAAGTAGGATTGCACAATGCACACACAGGTAATAATAAGATAATATATAAACTAAGTTAAGAGAATTAAAGGCAGAATATATTTGGTCATCGAGAGTTTTAGTTATTCCTTAGATAGTCCCTTCATTGGTGACCCCGGACAGTATATAACACGCAAGTCAAAAGTTGACAATATACGACGTTAGCGAATCGGTCTGTTTGGCCTCCCACAAGCGGGTCTCACCAGACAGATTGAGAAGGCGCACATAACGGCGATATTGCAACTATAGGAATCAAACAACAAACTACGAAAAGTACAACGAAAGAAGTTTCGCGTCGATACCAATATGTTTTCATCCAACCAACCATTGCTTGCACCCCTGACCAGTATTGTGTCCAACGCGGCTAGCCAGTCTACGCAGACAAGTGACGGCAAGATACAAGTCATAGTGACACCAGGTTCTCCGCCTAGCGACAACCCTACTGGTGAACTGGTGACAGTAGCGGATAAGATTATCGAGAACTTCGCCTCTGGTGAGGTAGCCCATGTCACGAGCGCGAGTTCTGCAGGCAACAGCTTTTTAATACCCGAGTTATTGGCAAGTATTAACCAATTATCTTTGGAAGTAGCTGAACTACGCAAAAATCAGATAAATAATTACCGTCAGAGTCGTCAAACGTTTCGAAGTCCACAATATAACCGATATCAAAATCGTTCAAAGTCAAGATCACGAGGACCGCGGACTCCAAACGATCCAGACTGGCTGTGCTGGATCCATTACAAATATGGAAAGTTTGCGAGAAATTGTGTGCAACCATGTGCTTGGAAACAACCATCGGAAAACTAGAACGAGTGTTGTCAAGGGCGGATGTCAGCACTATCCTTCCATCAAACCGCCTGTGCGTTATCGACTGCAAAAGTCGCTTACGTTTCTTAGTGGACACTGGCGCCAATATCTCAGTTTTACCCAAAATGAAAAATTCGATACCTCAGGATACTAAATACAAATTATTCGCAGCAAACGGCACTCCAATTACTACGTACGGCGAAAAGACAATGGAGTTAGACTTTCAAATGCGCCGAACATACCGATGGACTTTTATAGTTGCGGGAGTCAAGCAACCGATATTAGGAGCTGACTTTCTAGAATACCACAATATGTTGATCGATTTGCGCAATAAAAGACTAATTGACGGAGTTACCGGATTACGGACTACAGGTTCAATCACGCGAACTGATGTACCTACAGTCAGAACAGTGGACATACGGTCTCCATACGCAGACATTATAGAGATGTATCCCGATATTACTAGACCAGTATCAGCGAAGTTTGCTCCGAAACATAACGTAACTCATCAAATTGTAACCGAAGGTCATCCAGTGCATTCAAAATGCCGTCCATTGTCAGCAGATAAATACAATAAAGTTAAGCACGAGATACAAAGTATGCTGACCGCAGGAATTTGCAGACCATCAAAAAGTGCTTGGTCAAGTCCATTGCATGTAACAACAAAGAAAAATGGTGACATACGCTTATGTGGAGATTATCGTAAATTGAATGCAATTACGAAACCAGACCGTTACCCTTTACCAAGATTGCTTGACTTTGTCCATTTACTACCAGGAAAAACCATATTTTCTAGGATAGATCTCAAGAGAGCCTATAATCAAATTCCTGTCGAAGATCCAGAAAAAACGGCCGTGTGCACTCCATTTGGTCTTTTTGAGTTCCCTAGAATGCCTTTTGGATTACGAAATGCAGGTCAAACTTTCATGAGATTTCTAAATTCAGTATTGTCAGATCTCGATTTTGTCTTCAGTTACGTTGACGATATTCTTGTTGTATCATCATCAGACACGGAGCACAGAGAACATCTGAAGAAACTATTTGAAAAACTAGATCAAAACGGCATAACTATAAATTTAGACAAATGTGATTTTGGCAAGCAAGAAGTTGAATTTTTGGGCCATTCAGTATCCAATAATGGAGTTCGTCCGTTACCAGAAAAAGTTAGAGCAATTGACGAATTTCCTAGACCAAGAACGTTAAAAGAATTGCGAAGATTTCTCGGAATGATAAATTTTTATAGGAAAAACATCCCACAAGCTGCAACGCATCAAGCTGAATTTAAATAAGTATTTATGTGGAAATGTAAAAGATAGTTCTAAAATAGAATGGACAGAAACAGCGATAGAAGCGTTCAATCAATGTAAAGCTAGTTTAAAAAACGCCGTTACATTGAGTCCTCCTTCGCCTGAGTGTCAATTAGCTTTGATGACAGATGCCTCACAAACTAGTGTCGGGGCTGTTTTACAACAACTACAAAATGAAACATGGAAACCTTTAGCATTTTTTTCAAAAACCTTGAGCAGTACCCAGAGAAACTACAGTACATACGACCGGGAACTTCTAGCGATATACATGGCAATCACATATTTTCAAGATGAAATTGAAGGAAGAGAATTGATTGTGTACACCGACCATAAACCATTATGTTACGCATTTCATAGCAATAAGACGACAACGAAAGAAAAAATATCGCCTAGAAGACTAAGACATCTAAATTACATATCTCAGTTTACGACGAATATTCGACATCTAGCTGGATCGCGGAATCCGGTGGCAGATGCGCTATCTAGAATAGAAGAAATCAATTGTCCATCTACAGTAGATTGGGAAGAGATGGCGCGCCAGCAAGAACAGGATTTAGAACTAGATAATCTATTGAACAGCTCAAATAGGAAATGGAAGAAAGTAGACATTGGCCAAACAGTATTATGGTGTGAGAGTTCAACGGGTAAACAACGTCCATATGTGCCGATATCACTTCGCAAAAGAGTGTTCGACACTATGCATAACGTGACACACCCAGGGATCAGAACAACTAGGAAATTGTTAACTGCGACATATTTCTGGCCAAGTATGAACAGAGATGCAGGCGAATGGGCTAAAAAGTGCGTTTCCTGTCAACGAAGCAAAGTAATCAAACATAACAAGACGCCACTGGTGGAATTCCCTGAGTCAACAAGATTTCAACACGTGCACTTAGACATTGTGGGGCCATTACCCATTTCAGACAGTAAAAGATACATTGTTACTATGATAGACAGATCTACAAGATGGCCAGAAGCGATAGCAGTGCCAGAAATTACCGCCAATAGCGTTGCAAAAAAATTTTTTAATAATTGGATCTCAAGGTTTGGTTGCCCTTTAAGGATAACTACAGATCAAGGAAGACAATTCGAATCTAATTTATTTTCAGCTTTAGCTAAAATTATGGGTATCCAAAAAATTCGAACAACAAGTTACCATCCACAATCAAATGGCATGGTAGAAAGATGGCATCGCACACTGAAAACAGCGCTCATAGCACGGGGTAATACCAAAGACTGGTCATCAGAGTTGCCAATCGTGTTACTTGGTTTAAGAACTGCCATGAGGAGCGATAGTAACGTTAGTCCAGCTCAAATGTTATATGGAATGAGTTTGCGACTCCCTGGAGAATTTTTGGAGCAGAAAACGCAACAAAATTCGCCAAATGAGTTCGTGCGTCAATTAAGTGAATCCATGGAAACATTACGTCCCGTGCCAGCAACAGCACACTCGTCAGAAAAGCCGTTCATTCATAAAAGTATGGCAAAGTGTGAATACGTTTTTGTACGAACAGATTCAGTAAAAAAACCATTGACAGCACCATATGAGGGACCATTCAAGATATTAGAAAAACATGAAAAATATTTCAAAGTCCAATTACACAATCGAACAGCTGTAATCTCAATCGACCGACTCAAGCCAGCGTTCCAATTACAAGACGTCAGCAGCGAGGGCAATGATCCACCGAATGCTGAGTCAAAGGATCACACGGTGTCAGCGAACATGAAGACAATGAGACCGGCTCGTGCCGCGCGCGTGGTGCGATTTGCATTGTGAATTTAGTAGTCAGTTATCAGGTTTTATTTTCTTGTTTAAGGTTAATATATATTTTTGTTTGTTTTGTAAATTCTAAGTTCCTATGTTTTTTTCTTTTAAAAGGGGGGAATAATGTGGGATACAATAACGTATTGTTTAAATTACAATAAGACACATGTAAGTAGGATTGCACAATGCACACACAGGTAATAATAAGATAATATATAAACTAAGTTAAGAGAATTAAAGGCAGAATATATTTGGTCATCGAGAGTTTTAGTTATTCCTTAGATAGTCCCTTCAATGGTTAAAACCGCATCAAAAACCGGCAAATCGCAAACGCGGATAAGCAACTCTGTTTTATTAAAGACTAGCTGAGCCGACAGATGTTGTTCTGTCTTTACTATGAATCCAATGTTCCGCGCAAATTTCTTATTTTTTTCTCTCATAAGAACCTTCTCCTGACAATAACAAATACAACAAAAAAAGATTTAGCGAAATTGGTCCAGCCGTTCACGCGTGATGCTGCTGTTGGCCCGTGACCAAGGGAAATAGGGATTCATTTTTATATACATAGTTTAAAGATATATTATATCTTTATGTAAATAAATAAATAATAATAAATACATTTTGCTTGTAATCCACAGTCATCCTTCCACCAATTTGTTACTCCGGCCCTCAGCTCGTAAACTTTTATTGTTATTGTATGAATATTTGTACGGAGCTGCTCGCCGCTGTATCAATATCTATAGAGCTGCTCTGAAAGGGGATGCAAGTCATGGCTATGGTTATTATATTGATTGATTTCTCGTCTTTTGTTATTTTGGAGAGTTGTGCTTATAACTTCCGTTACAGAATATTGTTAGTTATTTCCTCCTCGATATTTACTCGTGGTAGATCTCTCGTATGCGAGAGGCTGTTTGGGTGGGTACCACCGCTTTGCCAGTTATTCAACCGCCAAGCAGTAGTGCAGCATTACTGTGTTCCAGTTTGAAGGACATTGTAACCAGCGGACTAACTGTCAGGGTGACGAGCGCAATGCAGTGTCGCGCAGGATTTTGCAAATCAAAATTGTGGGTGGTGCTGCACTCGTTATGGGCAGGCGTAGTGTTTATCCTCAGGCGATCAACATGCTCGCCTCGTCATTCAGTTACGTAAAATATTTTGATTTTTTTCCAGAATTTATTTATATATAATATATGTTATTTATATAAAGAATAAATATTTTACATAAAAAAAACGTACATAGGCACGCGCGAGTCAAAAACTAAATAAATAAATATATATATAACATATATTATATGTGTTTATTATATATAGTGTATTATTATTATTATTGGTAAGATATTTGTTTTCACTGTTCCTATAGCAAAACGGGTATCAGCTGAAAATCAGCGCCGAGTTGTGTAAAACTCATGGCATTTTATGCTGAGCTGAGCCCGTTCGGCACATGTATTTATCATTTAAGTATTTATTTTAATTTTTTGTATTGTTTGTTTGTCGTGTGCCGAATAAATGGTTTTTCTTTCTTTCTTTTCTTTTCTTTCTCGATTCCCTGAATGACAATAATCAAACTCAGTCTCATAAAACCACCACACTCGCGACACAAATAAACTAAATATCTAAGTTTGTCGATTAAATAAGACAATATCGTTATCTCTGCTTACGAGATCCGTCTGGCCGTTGTAACTTGACCCTGGCGGTTTTTTTCAAGCCGAAACCACATAAGCTTGAACCTAGAAGCCACTCAAGAGTACAGAGTATCGAAACGTGTCGTGTAGGAACTATCTTTATAATCTTTATTAATATTTTAAACGCGAAAGTTTGTATGTATGGATGTTTGTTACTCTGTCACGTAAAAACTATCGAACCGATTTTGATAAAATTTGATATATAGGTACTTTAGGACTTGGAATAGCACATAAGCTACGTTTTATCCTGAGAAACCGCGGGTGGAACCGCGGGGCGCAGCTAGTAATATATATTTTGTTTATAGAGATCGAGAAAGTTTATGAGTATCCAAAGTTTATCAGTTTCAAGCGGAAATTATGCATTGCGGAAATCCATGATAATATATACGTGATTATGTTAGAGCTATTGTCTCAAGGTGACGAGCTCAGTGCAATGCCGCGAGATTTTGCGAACCAATTTTCTAGGTGGAGCTGCGACTATTACGGGCAGGCGTGATGCTTATCCTCAGGTGATCAACCTGTTCGTCTTCTACACAACAAGACTTCTTTATGTAACTAAACACGCCAGCCCAAACCAATTGCAGCACCACCCAAAACTTTATTTTGCCAAATCCTGCGCGGCGCTGCACTGCGCTCGTCACTGAGACTGATTCAGATTATTTATTGCTCAGTCAGTTAGCTCGCCCTGTTTATTTTTTTTTTATGTTGCGAGGATTGCGCTGCGGTCGTCACCCTGAGGTAATGCTTCAGTCTCATATAGGCACCCAGTAACTTTGTTAGAAGCAGTGAAGTTTTTGATCACTGCCCTCTGATCTCTCTTAGACAAGGCCCGTGTCACAGCGGTGGGAACGTAATGAGCTGTTGATGGGCTACGAAACGAGGGGTCAGAAAAAAATGGTTGCTACATAATATCTCTATTGTTTATGGGCGCGTCATTAAATGCGGTGACGATTAAGATGATGTTAATGGTTAGAGTAACAAATGTTATGCGTCTCGAGGGGTTAAAGGGGAGGGCGGCGGATAGGGGTGACTCGAAAACTTTTGAATTAAACACTAGTAGTAACTTGTAGACTTCCCGAGTTACACATAGTTTATGATAGAGAAACGGGACCTCATCGCTTGAAACGTCGAGGTAAACAAATCTACAAAACAAATCCTCTTTTAATATAGCAGTAAAGCAGTTTTACTCGTGGTAGGTCTCTCATATACGGGAGGCCGTCTAGGTAGGTACCATCGCTTTGCCAGTTATTCTGCCGCCAAGCAATAGTTTAGCAATTATTACTCTGTTGCGGTTTGTAGGGCATTGTAGCCAGCAAAATTACTCGGCATATGAAATATTTGATGTCTCGGGGTGAATAGCACAATGCAGTACTACGCAGTGCTTGTTATGGTATTAAAAGTTCTCAGTGGCATTGCAATTGTTTTGGGGAGGTTACTTACCATCAGGTGAACGACTTGCTTGTCTCATCACTCAGTTCCAAAAACAAAAAACTAATAAAGGCTACTGCTGCAGAAGATTTTAGAAAATTTTCGCTGTCCATTTGTACTCGCATCAGGCATACTAATGAACCGATAGCCCCAATCCTATTAGTTAAACTATGAAACAGCTTTTATTTATAAAATGGCAAAACATTATTATAAATCACTTCGCTAACTTCTAAAAAAATAGTATCCCGTCCACTTTTACTAAAGATAGTTTAAGTGTAATTGCGGAACCCTACTAATTTTTGTTTTGGTGCATAAAGCATTGTGTTTTATAAATATAGTTTAACGCTTCTCGGAATTTAGTAAAAAATTCCTCGCTTCAACGACAGTAGACATTTAATCGACGCTCCCGCACCCCTCTGTCTTCCGAACCACAAAACCACCCCTCGCTGTAAAGACAATATTCTAATTCGTTTTGTTAAAACCACCCTAAGGAAACGCGCTAATTGTTATTGTTTGAACAAATGTTGTTTTTACAGGACAATGGTAAAAAATATAATTTATTTTGAAATGGGGATGATGAGGTTTCGTTCAATGACATTTATAATGACCGAGACAATCTAATGATCCGGAGTATAATTCCATAGACCAGTTTTCATCAAGCAAGTTTTCAGAAGGCAGCTAAGGAATGGAACACCATACCATTAGCATCTCTGTTTCCCAATTCTTATAATCTAGGTGTCTTCAAGTCCAGAATGAATCGGCGTCATCTCTTTCCATCAGGTGAGACTGCGGTCAAATTCTTGCCTATCAGGTAATAAAAAGTGTATCTAACATATCCATATACATACAATGTATAAGACATTAGGATTCTTCAATGTAACGCCAGAGCACTATTATAAAACTCAGGCCCCAGGAACATCTGCTTATACACGAAACCGAAACACGCAGTAATTGAGGCACGATCTTTAATTAGTTCCAATTTCATGGCCGGGTTCATATACTTAGAACTTTGTCGAACTACAGATTGAAACCCGCCGCCGCACTTTTGTGATTTGACAAACCGTCACCCACACTTCGTTTATAACACAAATCCTGAGAGTAATCCTAAACCTAATAAATTGGCTGAACCATTTGTGAGTAAACAAATTGAGCAATATACTGAGAAGGATTAATCTAACAAAGTGCTCCAGCCCTCCGTCTCGGCTGTTATGATGGATGTTACTTCCATCGAGCTACTCCCAGCCCACTCGCGCTAACGGAAAAGCGGCTGTAAGCTTCTGTTTTTTGTAAAAATGAAAATTGACACTTACATAACCCGACATCAACCCATCAGCATCGCGAGTGAGAATTCTTTAGATACTATAGCGCGTATGAAACGTAATTCAATGGGTTAATGCGAGGCAGGCGCTAGATTTAAATATGTTGTGTACGGAGACTTGAAATAGCTTAGCAAAATTAGAGATATTTCATGACTGCTCATGAAAATCAAGTAATTTTCGTGGTTGTTGGTGTTTTATACTTTTTTAGAAAATTTGACGATTTCTGGAAATTACTTACAATTTTCGACATAGACCGTCACTAAATACATAAATAAATAATAAATACGCCCAACGATCACACATATAGAACCTGGCCCCTAACTAGGATTCCCTATATCTAGGGAACCAGGAACTATGAGGACCATGGTCCCACGACACACAGACACGAAACAAATGCTTGCGCTTTTTTTATATGCACAAATATTTGACCGTCGGCGTCGCGGGAATCGAGCCCGCAACCTCAGTGGTGTATAAGATTTGAGCCAAACTACGCAACCACTGCACCACAGAGGCTGTCAAATGTCATGCACATTATAAGAATACGTCGTACTCACAAACAACAAGTCATGCGAATCACCCTTAGGTTCCCATATATCATTTGAAATCGTTTCTACGAGAACATCCCCCTACCCTTAACGAGATATGAACATTTATTGTAAGATACTATCTATTTCTGTTTACATCGTATATTTATTATAATATCGGCCCTAGAAAAAAAAATATACTAAAGCATCAATTTGACTATATATATATATACATATATATAAGTTTATATACCCGTGACTCCGTCCGCATAGCTTAGCCGCATAGCATTTATATTGATCTGGGCGATGAGACGAGCATGTCGTTCGCTTGATGGTAAGCGCCACGCCTGCCCATAACAATTGCAGTGCCGCCCAGAACTTTTAATATATAAAAAGCACTGCGTAGCACTGCATTGCGCTTTGAGACATCAGATATTAAAGTCTCGTATGCCCAGTAATTTCGCTGACTACAATAGAATAGAATTTATTTGCTTCACAATGCTCTTTAAGCCGGAACACAGTAATGTTTGTGCACTACTGCTCGGCGGCAGAATGACTGGCAAAGCTGTGGTACCTACCCAGACGGCCTGCCGCATACGAGACACCTACCACAAGTTGCATGAAAGTTACTTATTCCAGAACCTCAAGAATCAACATACCTTATCAAAACACGTTGTTGTTTTGAAACTATGTTGAACAAACACACACACATGCGCACCACTTTCGCATTTTATAATAATGGGATAGAATATACCGCTGAACTGCAACTTCTATCCATATTGTGACCTCGTGGCAATCTGAGCTTGTTTTAAGATGTGTTGGCGCACAATAATGGCGTAGATTGCTGTCGCACTATTTACAGTCAGCGACTAAAATAGCTGAACATTTGTGAATCTTTGGCTTACCTCTTATTTGGCTTATTTCTCTGAATGTTGCATTTACCAAGTCTGCTAACATCCTGTGCGAATAGGGAAACTGCAAAAATAGTAGTAATTTGTATATTTTCAGAGTTATTTATTGTCAATTGAACGATTGTACAAGTTCAGCTACTTATGCCGCTGACTGCACCTATTTATAACTTGTACAGTTCACGTATGTACTATGAATTCCGACACCAGGGTGCAGGGCAGGGTGTTTAGTACCAACCAGGGTATTTAGTGTAAGTATGTAGCCACACCCACACGAATGAAGTAGAAGAAATAACAACACTTGTGAGGCAGATATTTATAAAGTACTACTTGAAGAAATATTACGATTTTCACTACTTTTGGTATTTTAACCGACTTCAAAACCGTAATAAGTAAACATAAAATGACCTCTAGATATAAGTTTACTGAAAATATATTACTTCATTTAAGGAGACTGATCCAGAAAAACATGGCTAAAAAAGGACGAGGTTCTCAATTTGACTGTGTTTTCTTTCTATGTTTATTACGCGATTACTCCGTCATTTATGAACTGATTTGAAAAGTTATTTTTGCGTTGGGTCCATATAGGTCCGTATAGGTTCACAAATTTCATCGACATTTGACCTTGGACTTCGAAGATAGAAGGTGGTTACAAGGTATTTTTGTTGTTTAAAAATGAATGACTATTTTTATGTTTGTGTTACAATACTACTAATATGTAGATAGATAGATAGATAACACTTTATTGCACTTAAAAAAGAAAACAGAATTACAGCTGGTATGTAATATGTATTGTTACTCGCTGTGTATAGGTAATTCTTAATACTCATAATGTAAATTTGACTTGCCCAGTGTATAGAACAATGGTGTAAGGCCAATAAAGAATTGTATTCTATTTTATTTTCATTTTGCATACACTAAACCAGTGGCACTTCAGAAATGCGGTGCGAGATCATGCGAGCGGTGTTCTTCTGTAAGTCACGCGTCGAATGAAATGAAATACATTTGTAGGAAACATGAAAGAATCCGCCTTAAGGCACAAAATACTTAGTACCAGTTTCAGGTGGCCGGAGCCCCCGTAGCAGTGCTACGGATAATAAACATCGTAGCTCCACGGTACTACGTGACTACGCGGCGTAGTACTACGTGGCTACGAGGCGCTACGCAGCCGTAGCAGTGGCTACTTACCACTTCGATTAGTATATAACTATTTGATGAATTTTGATGCGATTCCAACCATCATTTAGTAAGAGCAAGAAATAATTTTATTATTATTTAAAGTAATGTTAAGGATATTAATTTAAAAAAGGACATTTTGAAGAAGGACATTCTTAGAAAATTACATTTTCAGAAAATAATGTTTTCAAGGAATTGAGTGATGAGACTAGTAAGTCGTTCACCTGATGGTAAGCGCTGCGCCTGTCCATAACAATTGCAGTGCCATCCAGAACCCCCGAGAAATTAGATATTAAGTCTCATACGCCCAGTAATTTCGCTGGCAACAAAACATTACACGTTAAGACAATTAAACATGTATTTTTTGTCAACGGCATGTGCGATGCCGGGCGTGCCGCTGTTACAAAATAAGGAAGATATGGTAAAATAGTGGTATTATAGATACAGTTGCCTACATTTTTTTCAGTTAACAGTCGAACCTTCCCCCATGGTGTGGGAGTATCCAGTTCTCGTCCAATGAGAGCCGGCGCGAACAGGTGGGCGCGCCGCCATTTTGATAAATGCGGTGGGGTAGTACAAAACAAAATAATTTTACAATCATATCACAGCGAGACGCAAAGCGAGAGTATTTTATGAAATGAAATAGGTACATAACGTCCATCCTCATCTAGTCCTAAAGGTATTTGTGAATGCAACCAGCATTCCGTAATTGTCTCCGATTTTACTCTTGTTTTTTGTTATAGTTATAATTACTTAATATGTGATGTCTCGGTGTGATGAGCGCAATGCAGTGCTAAGTAGTCCTTTTTATATTCTAGGTGGCACTGGAATTGTTATGGGCAGGTGTGGCGCTTACCATCAAGTGAACGACTTGCTCGTCGCATCACTAAGTTCCATAAAAAAAAGATAATGAAATTTTCTATAAATTAATTCTTGAAAAATAACCAGTGATATGGAGTTTAGCAGAAGTGGAGCTTTACTATTTTATAGCTTTATTATTTATTTAATGAAGACCTAACGGTAGCGAAAATCTAATATCGAACATTATACATCATTATTCATTTATTTAGTAGTATTATTTGTTTATTAATTTTATTGTATACTACCGTCCATTCCTGTTCTTCCGATACTGTTCATCCAAAGGTTGTCTGGAAGAGATCGCTCAAAGTGATAAGACCGCCCATTTTACTACCCTAATTATTAGGTTTATCTGTAATAGTTTTTATGTTATTGGTATACATCAAAGAGTGTTTGTATTAATGTATTATATGTAAAACAAAATGGAATGTATTATGCATGTTCCCTCCTGTTAACCTTCTTTGTAAAATGTCCTTCCTCCATATAGCAATGACGACGAGCCAAAACAGCGGACACTATTTATAATGAGTATGTACCTAACTGTTTTAGGGTTGATGGGGTTGCACATTCAGTGACTTCCTGGAAAAATACGCGTGTCGTTTCTAAGTGTACGGAAATGCGTTGCAGATGTACTCAAAAGCGGTGGAGCTAAACAACGAGACGAGAATCATACCTAAAAAGGCTCTACTGGGGTAGAAAACAAACCACAAAAATATACAACGTAATATTTAATCACTTCTCAAACAGATACAAACAATTTGTCTATTTCTTTCCCATGTTCACGTTCAGTTATCCAAAAAGCGGGATGTAAGTTCTGTTTCCCGCCCTAGGGATAAAACTAAGCTTCCATTCCTCCAATTTAAATTCATCGACCAGTGCATTACCGCGTAAAAAATAAAGCTATAGATTTGTTTTAAATTCAAACGCGGAACGGGTCTCGCTATCGGTCGACTGCCGTCTTCCTCAAGATCTATTGATCTAAGTATGCGTTCTATCTTCGGCCACATCGTCGCTTTACATCAGCATAGTGGACATAGATCTAGTTATATAAAATAGTGAAACAATGGCTTGCGTGATGCCAAAATTGAATAAAGAACTTTTAAACTGGAACTAATTGTTTCCAGCAACATACACTATTCAGTAATTTTAAAAAACTGGTCAAGTCGTTGTCAGTAAACGTCATCCATGTTAACGCAGAATCTTGTCGCATTATAACTACCTATGTGAGTAGAAAACAACTTCAACGAGTGCTGCAGCTGGAGCTATCGCTCCAACGTAGAATTGTGAAAATTCATGGAAGAAAATTAGTTGATAATCTTCCGCACTGTAGTGGTGAGCATCTGGAAACAATAAAAAAGTAATGTAAAAGTTACAATAAAAAAAAATCTAAAAGTAACATGTTTAAAAACTAACAGTGGCTATACAAATGTTTCAACGTTAGTATTTTATTTTAATTTGAAACTCCCGTTCCTATAGGTACGAGTACGTCAGTAATAGTGAGTATTCCTTGCTACAGGCAGACCCCCGACACTCCATACAAATTCACCGCGCTAACTATCTACTAGGTACTACTGGCGCACCGGCCTGTCCGCACACGTTTTGTGTGTGTGCGTGTCGCTTTTTTTTCGTAAGTAGTTAGTTTTCTTTGCTATATGGCTGAAACAAATTGAAGTTATTCATAATTCAGACCAATATTTTTACACTAATCTTAACTATTGTACAAAAATATTGGTCATCACTGATGATGCATCTTCAGCCTGGTTTTGTTCATAATCCTTTCAATCAATCAATCAATTATTTGCATCAATTAATTAATTATAATACATTAATTAATTACATGGTCTTATAAATGATATTTATAGTTAATTGTACTCAGCCTGCAAGCAGCGTGCAAATGTTTAAAAAATAATAATTTACATGTCAATTCATGTTATTAGTTAAAATTACAATGTCAAAAATAAAAAGGAAATTAAAATTAAAAATCAAAACATAAATCATTATTGAAAATTATTATAAAATTAATTATTTATCTACTATCTAAAAATTCAGTCACAATATAAAAGAATTTGTCCAACAGCTAATTTGTCAATTTTCGTAAAAATGCGTCGCCTTGTAGGAGCTTTAACTCGTCAGGTACTTGATCAATGGAAACATTGACGACAGATGACGTAGAATCGTCCCCGTAAGACGATATAAGAAGGATAGAAGAAATTTTGGGTGCTCGAGCAGTAGGCTCGGTGGCCCAGTGGTTAAGGCGTCGGGACGGTATTCCGAAGACGCAGGTTCGATCCCTGCCCGAGCAATATCATTTTTCTTCTTCCTAATTATTGAAAATCGTCAGGTACTTTATTATAAGTTGTGGTAAGTACACATAAATACTTTTTTGTAAATCTCTTTGTGAAACGGAGGTTGATATAATAGTTTTTCAAATTTAGCCCGTAACAATAAACAAAGAAACAGACAAAAATTCTAAAAATCATGGATTTTTGTTCGGTACCTTCTAAAAAGTCGATCCCAGTTGGTCAAAAATATCTCCTATGTGCAGAATTGGCTCAATTCCATCATAAAAATGCAATAGTAAAAAATAAACTTATGATATAGGTAGGATAAGAGCGTGTAACACAGTACCTTGCAGTTAGAGTCCCCAGTGTGTTGGCAAACCATATGAGAAGCGCAGCAGTAAGGCCGGCTAGCCACAGCGGCGGTGCGGTTGTGGGCCACTGATCTATATCGGCAGCGCAGCAGTAAGGCCGGCTAGCCACAGCGGCGGTGCGGTTGTGGGTCACTGAGCTATATCGGTAGCGCTGCAGTAAGGCCGGCAAGCCACAGTGGCAGCGTCATAAGGCCGGCGTCCCACCGCGGCGCGTGGTTACACCAGCTGCCCAGACACACGCACGCGTGGAACCGCGCGTACAGCGATATGCCACGTGACAACGGCAGAAGCGTCGCCACCGGAGCCACTATGCAGCCTGAATCAAAGGCCTGTGACATGTACAGAAACAAGAAACATGAAAGAAGAAAGTCGAGTTTTAAGGGCGATTCCAGAGAAATACCTAGGTATAATGATCCTAAAGACACGTGTCAGGGACACGAGTGACGCGCAAGACATTACACAACAAAATAAGTGGGCGCTGCAATTGTTATGGGTAGGCGTGTTTCTTACCATCGGGCGCTTCTCAAGTAACTATAAAGTCAGTTTAGATGGAGACTACAAAAAAGGAACACAATCTACGTGCTGGAAGATAAAAAAAGTAAAATAAAAGTTATTAATAAAAATATAAATCTTATATAGCCTCTCCTAGAGATCGCTTCGAGCAATATTCACGGTGTAGGAAAATTGCGAGGAAACCAGCCTGACCAAGAATTTTATTACAAAATTCAAAGAAATGTGACAGAAGTGACCATGGGCTCGCGTGATGCATTTGATCTACTAAAATCTCTGAGAGGATGTGTAGAGATAAATGGGCTTGTAAAGAACTCGTGTATTACAATCTGTAAAGGAGCTGGTCTATTTACACTGAGCGCCATCTCGAGCTTGGCCATCCGCTTGCTGGCGTAGTGCAGGCCGGTGGTGGCGCGTTGGCGGTTGCGGCAAGAGCGTTGAGTGTACACGCCGGTCAGATCCGTCCAGCGCACCGAGCAGCCTCCCGTCCAGCGCCCGTAGATCGTGCGCGGCTGCGACACGTTCACGTAGTAATTGAACCTGCGAGACATCCCGCACCGGTTTCACTCCGAGATTACAGACAGAATACAGCTACAGAACTAGATCTTGCGTGGTTGCGACGAGTTCAGATTGAAATGATGCCTGCGAGACACCCCGTACTAGTCTTCTCCCGAGCTTACAGAGTACAGCTTTACAGGACAGCAGGCTCAATGCCAGTCGACGCGATCTCGAAGCGATACGAACGGAAATATGTATCTGGAACCAGGTCGGGGCTAATAAGAGCATTCATGCATATTTAATAATGACAGCGGTGCTTACTGCTCCGTAGCGGCAGTGGCGAAGGTATGGAGTAGTGAGTGAGGGGTGCTTACACATCTCCGAAGCGGCAGTACTTCCGGAGGTATGGAGTAGTGAGGGGTGCTTACTCTTCTCCGTAGCGGCAGTGGCGGAGGTATGGAGTAGTGAGGGGTGCTTACACATCTCCGTAGCGGCAGTACTTCCGGAAGCGCGCGATCTTGCCCTTGGCGCTCGGGTCTTGTGGCACCAGCGGCAGGAAGTCTCCGGCGAACGCGTCCGCGCAGTTCGCCTCGCGCGGGATGCCTGGCGTGTCCAGGCCGCACACGAAACACTTGACACAATCAAAATGAATTTTATGGCAAAAGATTTTAAAGAAAAGAAGTATGTTTACACATTTCTTTTCCGTACTACCGCACACAAGTCCAAATCTGAAATAAAGTTTATAAAGTGGTTATAGGAAAGGTGATTCAAAAGACAGAGGCACACTTTCACATATCTTTACACCCATTATTTTTTTATTTTATTCAATATTCCGTGGCGAGACCTTGGACGGCGTTGTTTTATCTTTTAACGCATTTTTACGATAATTCTTCTATCCCCAAAAGGCATCTATTATCCATTTAAGAGGTATATCCATATATCACCATTGAATTGGGAAATTCCTGTAATAATAGTTGTATTTAAATTTGAATAAATAAATAAATAAATATCCATATATATCCATACAGAGTTTTAGATGTTGTGATGGTAGCCTGGCTTTCTAGGCACACTCCTACTGCAGAGCTCTTCAACTCATACCAGGGTTCAAATACGAGGTTCACCAACTGAACAGTAACAGCCCTGAGCTTTACCGCACCTACTACTGCTACAATTCTGAGCAGCATCTACCTAGCCGAGCACCTTTCGGAACGCTTCACTTGCCCACGGCGAACGAGGTATGTCCTAATTTACGGGACCTCCACGCTAACTACTAACCTTCTGATCTCACGACCCACCATTCTTTCTTACTTCAATAAATTTGTTAGAATTTGTATTCTATTTTAATTTCATAAACTATGCTACGCCTACACTGTTAGTATCTATAGAGCGCCGGTTCCAAACTGTCCACGGTTTCGCTACTGATATTGCAGTTATACAATTTATGTCAAAAATAGCTGTGGTGCTGCCCACGACAAGCTCAATACGAAACAATATAACAAATTATTTATGTAAGCTGAATATTCTCCTTCTTTTTAGCCTTCATCATCCCAATTATAAGCAATGCATGCGAAGCATAAGAGCGCTTTCGCACTGCATCCAATCAGAATACGAAAAAATGCTGTCCGAAGTAACCGCAGTTCTATCTGGAAGAGATCGCTTTGAGCGATAAGACCGCCCATCCTAACTTTAGTTCCACTTTAGTTTTTATGTTTGTTATTTTTAATTTTGTTGTTATGATTTTGGTGGTGTAACAATAATCTAGCTTTAAGACACGCACTAGATCCGAGTCCCGTCATCAAAGTTCTCGATCAAATATTGATGACGGTTTCGGATCGGGTGCAGTGCGGAACCGGCCTTACGCAACGCGTTTTCTAAAACGGGACCTTAGAAACGATCCTGAACGTATTTATTCTGGACTAACCTTGGCGATTATCGTCTTATTTAACCCCTCGTATTCGGGCCTCTCGCTGGTAGTGGTAGTGGTGGTGGGGGTAGTGGGGGTCGCGCAGGTCGGCACCCTGTACTTCTGCAACGTCTCGTTGACCTGCATCGTCAGGTTGGTCTCGTAGTCGTAGGTAAGGTTCGCTATTATGCTTAGGAACGCAGCTGCAATGTAAAGTAACCTTATCTCTAACAATCGTCACTATTTAACAAGCGAGAACTGACAACATATAAAAGAAATATGTATTGCAAAAGAAGATGGAACAAGATTTTTGTTAAGAATTATATTTTTCAAAACAAGCTTCAAATTCGTAATTGGAGCCGCGAGCAGACTCAAATGAGCCCCAACTAAAAAATTGACAGATAATCGTAACCTACTAAGTTTACGATTATCCGTCAAGGAGTTCCATTGGCTCACCTTCCGTCTTCATCATCAGATCAGCTGGCTGTCAGCATAATATTGCATCGTCATCGGATGTTGACAAGTATGCAAATAGCAATGACAAAAGGAAGTGGTTCTGATTCAACAAGATTTGACCCGAACAAACAACAAACATCGCAAGTTAATAATAGCTTGTAAAAATAAGAGTCAGATTTTATTGTAAGTCCGCCAAAATTATCCTTTCGTTTATGTTTATTTGTCTATTCTATTCTATCTGTACTATTATAAAATTGTAACTTCGAATGTTTGTTATACCTGCTCTCGTATAACTGGACAATCAATACGGATCGCTTTCAAACATGTCTAGGACATCGTAAACTATGGCTTCCTCTGTCGGCCAAGCGGACGAAGTCACGAGACAAAACTAGTTAAAATATATTCACCTATATCGAAGTGCGGTGGAGGCGTGGTTGTCGTTGTCGTCGTCGTTGGTGTTGTTGTTCTACAAACCGGGAGTGTTGTATTATCATGGGCAGTTTGTTCCTCTGTGACAGTTTCTTCCTCTTCGACAGTTTTACTGTCTTCGGCAGTTTGATCAGTTTGGGTAGTTTCTTCTTGACGGAGATAGTCGCCTTTATTGTCTTGACCGTCTCGGCCGCTTTGACTGCCTTGTCGGCTTCTTGTACTTGTTGTTAGAGAGAGCGAGTCCGTCTGTAGTCCTCGGTTCGAACTGTCCGTTTGTGTTATATACCTTTTTGTGGATGTTACAATAGTATACATGCCCATGTAGTCCCAATACTTCGGGTCATATTCACGAATTATTTCGTTGGTAATTAACCTATCTCCTGTATTTGCCGTTGTGTGCATCACCGATCTACCATCTTGTTCGCCATATTGTCGGACATCTTGTGTGCCATCCTGTCCGACATCCTGCTTTCGCATATTTTTTTGTTCATCGATGCGTTGAGTAGTTGTGTATCGTTCTTTGTTGAAAGATTCTTTAGTTTCTTCCAGTGTTCGGGCACCGCTTCCCATCTGGAAAGGAATTAGGTTTCAACTAGTTTTTTTTTATGGAATTGAGCAACGAGACGAGGTCAAGTTGTCCACCTGATGGTAAGGGCCACGCCTGCCCCTAATAGCCACCCAGCCACCCAGAACTTTTAATACCGTAAAAAATACTGCGTAGCACTGCATTGCGCTCGTCATTCCGAGACATCAGATAAAGTCACATATGTGTAATATCGCTGGCTACAATGCCCTTCAAACCGAAACACAGTAATGCTTAACGCCGAAGTGAGTCAAAATATTATTTTGATAAAAACATACGTGTGCGCGAATAGACCCGATACATTCTAAACAGCCATGCTTGCAAACTACTGCTTGGCGGCAGAATAACTGGCAAAGCTGTGGTACCTACCGAGAGACCTACCATGAGTAATAAGAGCCGCGTTTTAGAGGCTGCGCGAGCTACTGCGATGCCGTCCACACGCACGCGCACCTGTATAATCTGCCTGTATGTACAAGTATGGACGCAGACTGAGGGTGTAGTGTAAACGGGCATACATATGTGCGAACTCATGCTCACTCAAATGTCTTTGCTTGCGGCGGCTCTGTGTGTCGGGTCTCTCCCTTCCCTCCAATAGGTTGAGGGGGGTGATGGCTGGTCCACAAGTCATACTCGTGAACGAGTGCTTCTTGCGGGGACTGATGGTCTGTTCTATTTACTCCTACTGCTACTGTCACACCTACTTATATTTTATTTACACTTTTCTGTTACTGATACTATGGCTTTGGGACATCTCACTCGCATTTCTTATTTGACATTCTGTTAATTCTAATTTATACGTAATTGTTCATTGTTATTTTCGAAACATTGTAAAAGAGCTGAAAATAAGATATCCCCGCAGAGTTTCTTGGTGATATCTTCTCTAGCGGACGTATTTCCGAAGCACTGGTTGAGTCAGTTTTCGCATTTCTTTTCAGAATTCAGACTTCAATTTGAGTATAGGAAAGAAATGGGTAAACACACTTACCTTTTTTTCAAAGTCATAATAACATAAGTTACGATTTTTAACATATTTTATTTGTATCATGTGTTTATGACCTTTAAAAGTGCACTTTTGTGCCTATTTAATAAATGATATTTGACTTTGACTTTGACTTTAACACTCGCTCTAAAACACGCTAATAAAAGAATTAGGATCCTAACGGGCGGATGATGGTGGTACTACCGTTGCGCTATTGTACTGGAACGTTTCGAAGGAATATCCATCACTATACGCTTGAAACTTATCCGGCAATAAAAACGTTGGAATAACTTGGGTGTCTGTATACGGTGCAACTGTCAACACATGGTCGGGCAACCCAGGGCCGAGGGTGGAACTGCTCATTAGCATCTCAGCTGTATTTAATGTCGACCTTTCCGGGCCACGTACTGTGGACCTAACAGGCATTGGTCTCGACCTGACCGGGTGTAGAGTTGAATGGTCAGTCGGAGTCGGGGGTATGGTGGTCTCTCCCTCTGTTATGGTCACGAGATACTGGTTGAAAAGTTCCGTGCTGTCTGGGATGTCTTCGATGTACAGAGTTGGCATGGGAGTGAAGTCAGTGACGCCGAGCACTGTCTTTTTGGTCGGTCGCTCCGGCAGGAACGAGTTGTCCTGACGCCCTGACAGAATCTCCTTGATTGCATCTGGAAATTAAACATCACAAATAACATTTATAATTATTAAAGGAGATGGAAAATTATGTACTGGAGCGGGAATCGACAGCGGGTTCGGGATACCGTTACGTTCCGTCCGTCGGCATTGATCTTCACCAATGATATTACTGTAAATGATTCTTTCTAATTTTGGTCATCATACATGAATATCCTGGTCATACTGGCATGACATAATACATTTTTAGAAAAAACAAAAACCGACTTCAATGTACCTTCGAAGTCCAAGGTAAAATCGAATTCCAAGGTACAATCGAATATATAAATATCGATGAAATTTATATGTGAACACTTCGTAGCTATACTGAACCCAACGCAAAATGAATTTTCCAAATCGTTTCATAAATGACGGAGTTCTGAGGTAAGAAACAAAAAGAAAAATAAAAAAAAATACAATGGAACAGAGAACCTTCTCCTTTTTTAAGTCGGTTAAAAATAGTACGACTACGTGGAATCAGCAATCAGTAACCTTATCGGGCTATACTCACCCTGGATGTCGTCAAGTTCTCCAGAATCCATTGACCGGACATTGTGGTCTCCGGACCGCCGCGGACTAACGCTTCCGATGTTAGGTATAGAAATGAATGTAGACTCTGCAACGAATTCAGAAAATTCCGAAATGTATAACGGAGCTCACAGAAAGTAGAATCAAATTGCTTGTGAAAAATATTCTAATAAAAAAGCATACTATACAGTTAGTAATTACATAGAAGACAAAGATGCATGGAACATTCCGCTTCTGCCAAGTAGCCAACTGGCACATAAGAAACATAATATTGTCAAAAACAAACACAAAATATTGTACCAAAAGTTCTGAAAAAATGCCCCTCAGTTTCTTGCCGTATCTTCTGAGTAGTGGTTCTTTTTCCGATACGGTGATAGATTCATTGTAATAAGTGCGTCTGTGATGGCAAAAATGAATAAAGAACTTTGAACAACAATCGAAACAAAAACTTCCCAAAAGGGCAACACTGTTGCTGATTTCTCGCATTCCTGCAAATTTCTCGAAGGGTGCTTGAAGGGCGGAGTTTTCGTTCGCGATAGATACTCGAGTGGGATGACATTGTAGTTCTTGACGACAACCTATTGACTAGGTGGCAACCGCAATGGGATTGGCGCCTTTATATTTATTTTGTTTATTTTTATTTATTTATTAACTCTTTATCTGACCCTTACATCTTTTTAATCTAGAAAAGTGTACATAAAAGTGTAATAGTACAGAACAGTTCAACTTTTTTTAATAAACAAATGTTTATTAAAAAAAGTTCTTTATTTAGCAATGAACTCATTCGAAAGCACTTATGAAGCTAAGTTTAACTGGTTTAACTATGGTTAGCACATGTTATATACATTGCAGAGAAACAGTTTACTATGCACACTGTTTCTGATAACTGTCCCACACTAGGCTCGGGGCCTGTGACGTGGGCGTCATCCAAAATAAAATACTTAATTAAAAACTTTATAGGTGACAAAAAATCGATAACGGATATGGTATACATCTTAAAACTACCTTACCACCTACCTTACCTACCTTACCTACCTCACTTACCTTACCTACCTTACCTATTTGCTTAGTGTTTCTAAACTCGTTGATGAATTTTGATGCGATTGTTACTATTGTTTAGAGAATTTATTGAGGAACGAAATAAGTTTATGAACCTAAATTCGCACGAGCGTATAAGTATACCCTAAACTTACTACCATGCTGATATAAGTATACCCTTACCTATAAATAAGATTGTATATCTACATTATCTACCGAGCCTAACTGGGCCCTAATTCACTATGACAACTTGGCGATTCCTTGCTTCAAGGAAACGTCGATTCCTTCATTAATAAACGACATCTGCAAAATTTGTATTATCTATGACGCGTCATATATATGAATATATGAATGCGTCATAGAGATATCATTTATTAATGAAGGAATCCACGTGATTTCGTCGAGTTGTCATAGTGAATTGGGGCCCTGGTGAGATAGTGGTCAAACGCAAGCCGTGAAGTAAACGGTGAAGAAAAACCACATGAAGAAACCGGCATGTCCAAGAACTTAACACAAAAAAACTCAATGACATGTGACATCCGCACTGGGCCAGCATGGTGGATTATGGCCCGTACTCTCTCGACGAGGAAGGCCCGAGTCCCAGCTGTGGGTACGTAATGGGCTGATGTTGATGATGATGACCTAAATTCGCACTCGCACTCGCCGCGCCGGGACGGGTCGCTAGTTACATAAGCCTACCTTTGAAATAATTTCCATAATCGCCCTCGTATCCTTCTGAATATTCGTATCCTTCGCAGAAAACCAGGTCAGACACCCAAACTAGTAGAGCTGCTACAAGCATTTTGAATTTTGCATTTCAAATATGAATACCTACATATATTACGCTTGTTTTATTACAAATTCAATACATCACACATAATCCACATAGATTTAAAAACTATGCTTAACAATTAAAAGCTTTTATAAAATGATATTATTCATATTTACTGACAGAAGTTAGTGTCATTGTCAGAAAGACAGAAGATGAAGGAAAATAATAATTAAAACTATTTACGTAATGCGAATAAGTATTTTCTGCAAGGGGCCTACGATATAATTATAATAAGATACCGAAGGGCGATAGAGCCCTTGTTATATTATACAATTTAAGAAAAAAAATCAAGGACATGTTCACACAACAATATTATTACAATGTTGATGCCTTTATTACTGACAAATTAATTTAAAATGCAAATATCTAATAATTTTTTGACCCTTTATTATATTGTAATTTTAATGAAATGTATTGACTAATTAATTATCGATATTGAAACTTAATAATTTTATGACTTGCATGTATTATTTTTGCATTATTTGATATAAATCTATGATATTATTTTCTAAGGTAGCCGCCTCTCCGTTTGTACGCCTATATAAAGTCGGACTCACACTATTCTAAGATCTGCATGCTCTGTATCACACTTGTTTTACAAATAATTTTTCTTTATCTTTATCTTTATCTTTATAGGATCTTTTGGCGTCCTCGGTGTTTATATAATTACGGAGTTCTAATTTGAATTATGAAAAACATAATAATTACGTTTTTCATTGAGAGCTCATATCTGCAACAGAAGGCTATAAGAGAAAATAACAATGCTCTCCCAAACTCCTAACACAAAAGTCAATGACTCTACTAAACTTTTCAATAGTTTTCCTTGAAAAAAATATCAATTTCTTTGCTATGCACAAATGTGTTCTATTGCTTTGAACGTAGAGTTTCTAAATCTTTGCAAAACCTCCTGGCGCCACCCAGACATCGCTACGCCAACGAAAAATATCGCGGAAATATCTAAATAAACAATGCAACTTCTATTTTCATCCCTAACACTTAGACAATAAAATATAAAATCGAATGGCAGATATTAAATAGCTACTAGATAGCACAGACTATAGTAACAAAACGCATAGCATTCGCGAAAAGTCAATACTGAAATTGCATAACTCTGGTAAGATTAACGGAACTTTATTGCGTGGACTTAAGTCTCAGAATCGTTTGTTTTCGTACCAGTACTTAGGTTGTTTTGAAGTCTTGAAAAGGGAGAACGTTTTGGCGCCACCCGGCCCGACGCGACGCGACGCGGCGCCATCTTGCCGCGTTTCGTTCGCGAAGATTCGGCAAAGACATTATTCCATACAGCCTGCTTCCGCTTTTGTGCTATTAAATAGCCTAATTTACTGTTACAACCTCCCCTAAGTTTGCCAATCGGGGGTTCGGTTTATCTCTAGTTTGAGTGCTTTACTAAACTTCGTTACTATTTGGTTGGTTACTAAAAAATGCGGTTTTTCGTTTTTCATACCTAACTTAACTAGCAATCGCCCGTGACTTCGTTCGCATCGACATAATAAAATATAGCCTATGTTACTCAGAGATAATGTAGCATTCTAATGATGAAAGAAGTTTTGAAATCGGTCCAGTAGTTTTTGAGTTTATTCGTTACAAGCGTACAAGTCTTTCGTGTTTATAATATTACTAGCTGCGCCCTGCGGTTTCACCCGCGGTTTCAACAACCCCTATCACTTAGGGGTATGAAAAACAGATAGTAGCCGATTCTCAGACCTACTGAATATGCATATAAAATTTGGTAAAAATCAGTAAAGCCGTTTCGGAGGAGTAAGGTAACTAACATTGTGACACGAGAATTTTATATATATGATGATGATGATGATGATAAGTGTAGATTGATTTATGTTTGGCCATCTTGCCTTACAACTACAAATCTTCGAGTAGACATACTTTATCTGAGATTGAAATACGTACTAGTAGTATACCATTGAGGTCTCACCCTCAATGTAGTATACCTACTTAAAGAGAAATAAAACCTTTTTGATTCGTATCGTAAAACGTAGACTATTCTGTCTATGTGCTGTCTATTTTCTTTTATATAAAGCCCCCTATATACTGTACCCACTTGATGGCCCATTCAATTAAAATTTAATTCAAACTTTACACTACAATGGTCCACTGGATGGGCCATTCTATCCATTAACCAACGCAAAAAGCGCGTCGCTGCCTTATTCATTATGTGAACTGCTAACGATTGGAACTTTACACCGGAGTCAGTCGTTCCCTATAGTTACAATCTTGGAATATCAAGCCACGAGTGAACTGTTAGAAATAATACATACATTTTCACAAGACGTAACACTGACAACTCTATTTATTTTCTATGACAAGGACAAAACCATAGAAGTTCAACCTTCTTTACATGAACAGCTAGGTCTTGGCTAGCGATGGGGCAAACCGTTAATTTTTATTAAAAGTTTTGAGTGGCACTGCAATTGAAATGGGCAAGCGTGGCGCTTACCTACAATCGACCGACAAGCGCGTCTCGTTGCTCAATTCCATAAAAAATATGCGTTGTTTTCTTCGACATAACTAGATAGGTATATAGGTAGGGTAAGGTTGCTTAAGTCGTACCACAGCCTAAGTCGTACCCCGGCAATATCACGTCTGATACTTATAAATAGCGCCATTTAGTATTGTCAACATGAGCTTTTCAGTCGAGTGAGCAAACGTAAACAAATAGACCGCTGGCTATCTTCGTGAAGTAAAAATATTTAAAAAGTAAGTTTTTTATATAGGTTTCAATAAAAAATTTGATTCATTTGTAAGCTTTTTATGGCAGGATTGTGATATTGATCTTTTTTATTTATTTACATCAATTTGTAACACTTATTTGGCAATCGTTTAGGCGTATTCAAATGGTCGAACTTTTTCAGGTTATGTCAGTGTTTTAGTTTTAAACTTACAAGTCCCCGTTGCCTAAGTCGTACCTGTACAAAATTCCTTAGTCGTACCTACCTAAACTACTACTACTCTCGTATATACTACTCGTACATAACCTGTACCCTGTACAAAATGTAAAGGTTGGGTACATGGCCTATGTGCTGGCCGTGAAAGCAAAATAAAAAAATATATTTGTGATATCTGTGTTTTTAAGAAATTTCATAATTTGACCTTTTTTATTTTCTGTTATAATTTAGTATTTTTAGCTTCGATTTTATACCTAACATAAAAAAAATTGATCTCAGACTAAATTGTTTGTAGTTTTTAGTTGTTCATGTGATCTCTGATTATAAAGTATTTTTCTTTATAATTTTCAATATATTTACTAACATTTGTTTTCTAAGTACGACTAAGGCTATAGGTGGTACGAATTAGGCGACTAGGTGCCTTAATCGTACCGAAGGTATGTTTTTGAAAAACGTTAGAATACCTATTTTCATTAAAGATATTCAAGTTTCTATGATTGTTAATTAATGGCCAATTAAATAAAGATTCAGTAGATGTAAAAGATTTTGTTTTATTTCAAATGCAGTGAATATTACAGTGGAATTTCCTTAGGGGGTACGACTTAAGCAACCTTACCCTATATGAATTCCAAAGAAAAAATCTTTTTCTCGTAGACATTCATAATATGATAATGTCTACTGAGCGAGAATTGCCTTCCTCACACCACATTCTTTGACAAGACTGTCTGTAGGAAGCCCTCTAGCTCTGGGGAAAACCCTAGTGGCCCATTAAATGGGCCATGAGATGGGCCAAAGCAAGCGTGTACACGCGCCTTAATATGTGTCCACATATTTAATTTCAAATTCAGCGATGAGAGGCTAAATTATCATTTTCAAAATTTTCAATTTTTATATTTTGGAGTCTACAAAAAAATCTGTGTGTTTGTAATGTAATTCAGTTTTTTGTAACAATGTAAATAAACTCCTATTATCATATGCCTCCCCTTTCGTTTTAAAAATTCAAAAATGCTATTTAATGGTTTAGTAGTTTTGATTTTGAACTTGGTGCTCTGCGAAACTTACGAATATGAATATTCTGAAGGATACGGTGATGACCCTTACAGCAATTATGGTGAAGGTTAGTTCTTCTATCTAGGCTTTGTAGGGTGAGACTCTTGCCGAAGACGGTAGGAGTCCACCTCGGGATGTACCACATCACCTTTGCTATTAGATGTACTACCCAGTTCTCGTGGTAGGTCTCGCGTATGCTAGTTATTCTGCCGCCAAGCAGCATTACTGTGTTCCGGTTTGAAGGGCATTGTAGCTAGCGAAATTTCTGGGCATATGAGACTTAATATCTGATGTCTTGGAATGATGAGCGCAATGTAGTGCTACGCACTGTTTTTTTTCGCATTAAAAGTTCTGGGTGGCACTGCAATTGTTACCGAGACGTGGCGCTTAGCATCAGGTGAACGACCAGCTCGTCTCATCACTCAATTTCATAAAAAAGTAGTATTGCCCATAACAATTGCAGTGCCACTCAGAACTTCTTATAGAATGAAAAGTACTTCGAGCCACATTGCGCTCGTTATCCCGAGACATCTCATATGCAGTGCCACCCAAAACTTCTTATAGTATGAAAAGTACTTCGAGCCACATTGCGCTCGTTATCCCGAGACATCTCATATACAGTGCCACCCAAAACTTCTTATATTATGAAAAGTACTTCGAGCCACATTGCGCTCGTTACCCCGAGACATCTCATATGCCCAGAAATTTTGCAGGCTGCAAAGCCTTTGAAACTGGAACTCACTAATGCTCACTAATGTACGACGAACTCACTAATGTACCTTAAAAGGAATAAGAATAAGAATAAGAATAAGAATTATTTAAAACGGAACCCTTATAGGATCACTTTGTTGTCCGTCTGTCTGTCTTTCTGTCTGTCAAAACCCTTTATCTCTGGAACGCGTGGAGTTATCGAGTTGTCCGTCTGTCTGTCTTTCTGTCCATCTGTCTGTCAAAACCCTTTATCTCTGGAACGCGTGGAGTTATCGAGTTGTCCGACTGTCTGTCTGTCTTTCTGTCCATCTGTCTGTCAAAGCCCTTTATCTCTGGAACGCGTGGAGTTATCGAGTTGTCCGTCTGTCTGTCTGTCTTTCTGTCCATCTGTCTGTCAAAACCGTTTATCTCTGGAACGCGTGGAGTTATCGAGTTAAAATCAAAACCAATATTAGCAGTACAGTTCCTTGAAGCTGTGAAAATATCAAACTTCTAAGTTAACGTAAAAAAAGATACGGCCATTTATGCCGCACAAAACGTATAAGTATTTCGACACTCTCGAGAGAATCAAAATTTATAGGGTACTTTCCGTTGACCTAGAACTATGACATTTGGCAAGTAGTATCGGCTTATATTTACAGGTAGGTAGTAGGTACAGGGAATAATCTGAAACAATACATTTGTAATTAAATAATAACCCAGATAGCAATATAAACTTGTTTCAGACTTGCAGCAAGTTTGAAGTAGCAAACGTGAAAACTTGCACCAAGTTTGCCATGGCAAGTGTGCAAACTTGCTGCAAGTTTAAGGCAAACTTTCTAGTTACCACGCAACAAACTTGCATGATATCTGTCACAACAAAGATGCCACAACTTTGTCGCAACAAAGAACCTGCAATATAAAAAAAAATGTTTCTGTCGGTTATGGTTTACGATTGACGATGCCCGGGTAGCAAATCTACGTCATAATGACGTCATTTTACAGGCGTTTGCCAACGTAGGTGATTTTAATTATTTAAATAACAGGAATGGAAAATGATTTTTCAAAATACCAAGTGCTTTTGCTTTAAAACACGATCCAACACAAACAATCCTTAATGCATAGGGATATCAAGCCAGGAAACGAAACTATGTTAAATCTCCTGAACGTGTCAAGCGTTTTTCTGTTTTACACCTAGGAGATCCGCGAAGAATCTTGCCACCCCGGGGTAACTCGTCGCCAACGCCATCTAGTTATGATTTTGGAACTATATGTGTGAGACACATCAAAAAGAAGAAAAACAAGTTTGCAGCAAGCTTGCACTCCATTGCCGCGACAAATTTGACGTATCAAATCAATATAAAAGAAAAACAAACTTGCAGCAAACTTACATTCCATTGCCGCGACAAACTTGACGTATCAAATAAGTATACAAGAAAAACAAACTTGCAGCAAGTTTACATTCAATTGTCGCAACAAACTTGATTTATCAAATCAATATCAAACGTAAAACAAACTTGCAGCAAGCTTACGTGCTCTCTGGGAAAGAATACGGTTTTTATTTAAAGTACGTAATCATCGAGGTTAAAAAACTGCGAGACTCGATACCTGAACTATTTATAATATGTACCTAAAAATTTGTATGGAACCTTCGGTGGGAGAGTCCGACTCGCACTTGTCCTGTTTTGTATATTTGCTATAGTACGTATTGTTTGTTGCAGACTCGGCTACATTCAGCTTTGGATCCGATATTAGACGTGTTCGTGGGCTCGGAGAACACTCCATCCGAACCCATGATCCCGAAGACATGGACCTCTACGGTGAGTAAGGTCTTCTTTTATGTGGGTGTGTGTGCCAAATCCCTCCGCCGCACTGCACTGCGCTTGTCACCCTGAGACAATAAATAGCTCTTAAGTCTCATAACGTCCATTAATTAATCTCGCTGGCCTACAATGCCCTTCAAAACCGCCCTAAAAACACAATAAAATGCGACCTCTCTCAGATAAAGTATCCAGCCATAGCATATTTGTCTGTCTACTCGAAGCGACCTCTGGATCGCTTGCCGGCAGAATAATTGGAAAAGCGGAAGTATCCAGATGGCCTCCCGCATACGAGATTACTCATAGTACTTAGAGATAATATTACATTTGATTTACAGGAGCGTTCCAAGAGATCCTGTCAGGGCGTCAGATCGACTCGTTCCTGTCGGGGACCGTGACCACACACAAAGATCTGGTCTCCCCCGAATACACTCCCATGCCTCTATACCAGTTTGAGGAAACCACAACTAACACCGAGGCTTTCAAAATGGGTGACAACATACCTCGGATGCGATGGCAAGCGCAGAGGACCACGGATCTTACACCGATTCGCTCGATAGAAATACCCCTGATGATGTCTCCATTGGGAAGGTCGACCTTGAAGCTGCGGAGGTCTTTAGTCACAGCTGCACCTGCGCGATCCTCAGCTGTTTTTTTTGTCGATCCTACAAGGTCCCCACGAAAATATATTTCATCGAACCAGCCACAAAATAAGGAACATAATTTTTGGCTCCAGTATAGTCCTGCAACGGTATTTATTAAGAATTTTCATAAGCTTTTTAAAGCATACTAGTAACACCATGTGACAGGAAAACCATCTGTGGTGTGGTGGTTGGCTCATATCTCACGTCCTACTACGGAGGTTGCGGGTTCGATGCCCGCTACGGGACAAATGTTTGAAGATTTGAAAAAAAGTAGTACAAAAGCATTTTGTTTCTTGTCTGGGTGTTGTGGGATTATGGTCCTCATAGTTCCTGGTTCCCTAGATACAGGGAAGCCTTATTAAGGACCAGGATCTATGTATGTGATCGTTGGGCATTATTTTGATTGATTATAATTTTATTTAAGTAAATAAACAAATATTAACTAACGTACTATACTTAAGCTGACAACAAAAATCATAGATTTTATTTTATTTACGAGTTAGCAGCCGCACGAGCAAAGCCACATTGAAAGGATTTTTTTTAATTATAGATCCTGGTCCCTTACCAGAATACCTGTAGGTACTTAGGGAATCAGGAACTACGAGGACCATGGTCCCACAACACCCAGACACGAGACACCTGGTTTACAGGGAGTCCTAGTTAGGGACCATGATCTATGTAAATGTTATGGTTGGGCGTATTTATTTATTAGAAACCAATGAAATGAAATAACTCTTTATTGAAACACACACATATTTTTTTTAATAATAAAAACAACGTAACAAAAGTGTAACAATTGGCGGTCTTATCGCTTAAAGCGATCTCTTCCAGACAACCAATTTCACTTGTGTAGCATTATTGTAATTGGAACAAACCCGTTGTCTGAGTAGTGGTTCTTTTTCCGATACGGTGGTAGAGTCATTGTAATAATTGACGTTCATAAGTGTGTCTGTGACGACAAAATTGAAATAAAGAACTTTTGAATTGATTTGAATTAGAACAAACGCTATGGTTTCTCGTTACAAACATTTATATGTAACCTACATTTATTTTTTTATAATGCCATCATTATGAGCCCATCGCGTTCCCACTGCTGGGACACGGGTCTTCTCTTATAGAGAGAGTATGGGCCATAACCCACCACGCTGGCCCAATGAGGGTTGGTGGATGTCAAATGGCCTTGAGTTTTTGTGATTAACTCTTGAACATGTTTTCCTTCATCGTTTTTATAGCGAGTGTTTAATCCTCACATAACTTAAGAAAGTTAGTGGTCAAGAGCCAGCATGATTCGAACTCAGGTGCGTCGGATTGCAAGTCGCACATGCCCCCACTGAGCCACACTCGCTTCTATTAACGCCGTTATTTTGTTTTCAAAAGTTAATTCAATTTAAGCCCTAGCGGGTATCAGCTGAAAATCAGCGCCGAGTTGTGTAAAACTCTTGGCATTTTATGCTGAGCTGAGCCCGTTCGGCACATATGTTTATTATTTAAGTTTTTATTTTTTGTATTATTTGTTTGTCGTGTGCCGAATAAATGGTTTTTCTTTCTTTCTTTCTTTCTTTCCCTAGGGCTTAAAGTATCAATTTAGTGCGCCTGTACGCAGCACGTAAAGCCGTCAAGGTCAACCACTTTATGAGCATGAGAAGTGAAAAATTAATTAATTTACTTCCAGAATACACGATCTTCCAGCACAGAGCTGGATCAAGCCGCTGAGGACTCCCCTGATACAAAACAAAACATATACCAACAACAAAGAACGGGAATAGGATATACAGAGGAGAGACAATTCGACGAGTACTATGACGTAACGCTGGGTCTAGATATAAATGGAACTGGCCAGGGTCACCAGGGTCAACCAGACACCCCAGACCAGCCAGCTGTCCCAGATCAACCAGCTGCACCAGATCAACCACGCATACCGGGCCAGCCAGGGGCTCCAATTGTCCCAGGTGCCTTAGGACAACCAGACACCACAGATGCCCCGGGCCACGTGGGTGTCACAGACCAAGTAGGCGCCCTAGGTTATCCAGGTGCTCCAGGTCAACCAGGCACTCCAGGTCAGCCATGGACCCGAGGTGGCCCGAGATACCCAGGTGTCCTACGTGCCCTAGGTCAACCAGGCTACCAAGATGCCCCGAGTTACCTAGGTGCCATAGATCAACAAGGCACCCAAGGTTATCCATATGCCCCAGGTCCACCAGGCACTCTAGGTCAGTCAGAGACCCCAGGTGTCCCGGAATATCCAGGTGTCCTAGGTACCATAGGTCAGCCAGGTACCCCAGATGCCCCGGGTTATTTAGGTGCCACATTTCAACCAGACACTTCAGGTTATCCAGGTGCCTCAGATCAACCAGGCACTCTAGTTCCACCAGAGATCCCAGTTGTCCGGGAATACCCAGCTCTCCCGGAATACCCACGTGTCCTAGATGCCAAAAATAAACTAAGCTTCCTAGGCTACCCAGATGGCCCAGGTTTCTTAGGTGATCCAGGTCGAGAGGGTGATACAACCCCGACCACAGTGGTCACCCTGAATGACACCACGGGAGGTGTAAATGAGACAACCATACCACCTAACCATACCACCGAAAAGACATTACCGACATGCATCATGCCTAACGTGACGACCACAATTGTAACAACCACGCCAACAACAACGACAACACCACCAAAATTCGATATAGGTAATATGTTTAAGGATAAATTAATATTTTCATAATTATTTCCTAGCCGCCCCGACAGGCGCAGTCCTGTCTTAACTATATTTGCAGCGTGCATTCAATGCGCTGACAGTTATGTCGCACGCCTTAAGGTTAAAGTTAATATGGTCGTTAAGTTTCTTGAATTTCTAATGTTTCTTAATTTTTTCTTTCATAACAATCTTCTCCTGACAACACTACAAAAAAAGACAGCGAAATTGGTCCCGCTGTTCACGCGTGATGCCGCGACCAAGAGAGATAGGGATTCATTTTATATAATTATATAGATATATAATATAGATACTAGCTTTTTAGCGCGTGAACGACAGAGGAAGCCCGTCGCATTTTTTCGAAACGAGAGTTTGAGAGCGCGTACTGCGATGAGGTCAAGCCGTATCTCCGTAGTCACCCAACCGATTATGATGTGACATATCCTATAATCTAAGTTGGGACTAAAGCTACCAAGTCCTTGAAACCACATTAAAATCCATTCAGCAATTTCCAAGTCTGTAGTCAACAAACATACAAACAAACAAACAGACATAAAATTCTAAAAACCGTGGATTCGTGTTCAGTTCCTTAAATAGTAGAGATTTTAGATTATATTGTAGATTAATAAATAAATAAATGATCTGCCAAGTAGCCAACTGGCACATAAGAAACATAACATCGTCAAAAACAAGCATATATTGTAACAAAAGTTTAAAAAAAATGCCCCTCAGTTTCTTGCCGTATCTTCTGAGTACAGTTTCTTTTTCCGATACGGTGGTAGAGTCATTGTAATAATTGACCTTCAAAGTCAAAGTCAAATATCATTTATTAAATAGGCACAAAAGTGCACTTTTATAGGTCATAAACACATGATACAAATCAAATATGTGAAAAATGTTAACTTATGTTAACATGACTTTGAAAAAAAGGTAAGTATGTTTACCCATTTCTTTCCTATACCTACTCAAATTGAAGTCTGAGTGCTGATAAGAAATGCGAAAACTGACTCTACAATAAAATATATAGGTATGACAGTAGCAGTAAGAGTTACCAGGCCAGTCCCCGGAAGCAGCACCCGTTCAATAGTATAACTTGTGGACCAGCCATGTTCATAATTGGGTCTATTATGTCAAAACTGAATAAAGACCTTTTGAACTTGAACTTGATTAGTGTCCGGTTATATCCTGCTACTCAGTGCTATACCGCCGTTACTTCTTTTCTTGTTTCGCTGTCATCCAGTTTTCAGCATGCAGATATGTTATTGCCCATAAACCATGTACAACAGTAGACCTTCGAACAAGGTTTTTTTTCCGAAGAACCTTGGTGTTAGTTTGGCATTTGTTAATGCTTCTTATAAATATTGTAATACTCAATACTCAATAGTTTATTGCAATCAAATAATATGTTTGTATGTAAGTACATTTAAAGAGGTCTTATGAAAGGGTTAGTTAACATATATGACCCTGACAGGGTATGGAAATAGGAGCGAGCGGACCAATCCATTAAATAAACATTGCTATTTTATAGCCATAAAAATATTATAAATTGATTAATAATATCTATTTAATAAGAAGTAGACCTTCAGCTCGCTAACTAACATTTTTCGTATTTTCCAGCGGCATTCCTCGCCATCATATCGAACCTTACCTACGACTACGAGACCAACCTGACGATGCAGGTCAACGAGACGTTGCAGAAGTACAAGGTGCCGACCTGCGCGACCCCCACTACCCCCACCACGACGACCCCCTCCACCACCACGATTGACTACAGTAGTTTTAACCGGACCATAATCGCTAAGGTTAGTCACAAACAACTGCAACAGCTTTTTTTGAATTGGTGAATGGGCATACGTTTGACGACATCTCGCCTGATGGAAGGCGAAGATGCAGCGTAAGATAGAGCATGCTTGCCCATGAGATGCCTATTCACTCTAGACTTAAAGAGACACAAGTTGTAGCTGCTTTGGAACAACGACGCTGGCAGAGCGTTCCACTCCTTAGCTGTCCGCAGGATGAAGGAATCTGCGAAACACTTAGTACGGATAGGTATTAACGACGTGCGGGTGAAACGACCCTCCCCGCCTGCAACTTCTTAGGTGGAAAGGAGAAGAAGGGATCAGTTCCTGCAGTTCCTGGGCACACTCCTCAAAGTGCAGTCGATAAAAAAGCGATAGACACCCAACTTTCCGTCTGAACTGAGCTTGAAGGGCACTGATTCAAACTAAATTACTGGGGTATTATGAGACGAGCCATTGTCTCAGGGTGACGAGCGCAGTGGCAGTATGAACACTCCACTATATGGGCCTTAGAGAAACAAGAGCGGACCGCGTAGCCAAAAGAATGAAGCGAGCCTACAGGGCTGACTGGACGAAGGGAGGATAGCGAGGGTAGCGAGCCGGCGACCTACGCAGTGCGGCGAGGGTCGAGTAGGTGACGCACGTAGGTGAGCTTACTTCCTACCCCTGGTGATTGGGTATATGATTTAGACCAAGTAAGACGATACCTGAGATTTTTTCGGATTTTAAAATGTCAAACATACCTAATCCTTCCTAACATGTTTTACGCAACTCATCAATTTTAGCTTACGCTTAAAGACGATAGTGGAAGCTGCGTCTCTAATTACCTACGGTAAGTGATCGTATAATAGATAGTCCACTTACGTACGCAGATTTTTTGACTTATTGAGCTTGTAGTGTCACTCCCAAGTGTTTGAACTAGCGGGTTCGATCGAACAAACACTCAGACATGATATATTGATTGATTGATTGATAACACTTTATTGTACACCAAAAACATAACAAGAACAAATAAACATAGAACTTAAAAATTTTATCAGTACAATGGGCGGTCTTATCGCTAATAAGCGATCTCTCCCAGACAACCTTTGGATGGAGAGGATTTGTGAAACATATATGTATATTATTATAGATGGAACCGTCAATATACCTAGTTCTACGAAGTATGGCTTTGCAGATACGTCCTATTTGACTCCTCGTGCACTGTTACAACCAAAGCTTCCTTACGGTTTATTTGCCAAATGAAATGGATGAAGCAGGTTTTGTCTAAGTTACGAGCGAACCCTTTTACTACGAACCGGTACAATTGCTGTGCGACCTCCATGACCTGCTTGAGTCCGGTTTTGTTTGGTGCCGTCACCAGGGCTGCAACATCGTCAGCAAACATGCAAATCTCGGCTCCATCAATAGAACTAGGCATTGAGCAGCAGCTCTAAAGTCGTATTTGCGAGATAGGATCTTTAACGGACACCCAGGTTTAAGAAACCTTCATCCAATATGACTTTGCCTGAATTACCAACAACTCTCTGAAATCTTTCAGTGACGAAATCTACCATGAGTTTCTCGGTCGGCCCTCTTACACCATAGTGCTCGAGATTGTGCTTATATAAAGTGCTTATATAAAGCTCCGATTCTTGGTGTTGAAGGCCCGAGATAAAGCAGCATAATGCTGTTACGTGAGTCTTGTCTGTGCCACGAACCAATGAGGTTGTTGATCTCCCGGCGCAGTGGGCGTACTGTCTATTAGTGAATACCTCACATCTGTAAAAGAAGTCGAGGAGTCTTTTGTTTAACCCTATCTCCAACTACTACCTTTGCCACTCCTGGTGCCGGTATGATGGATATTGGGCGGTAGTTCTTAACACAGCTCTTTTCTCCGTTCCTCTTGTAAATGGGAACTATTTTAAAAACTTTAGTGGGCATGGATAGTGTCCGCTATTTAGGCATCGGCTAAAAAGGTCAACAAGAACCGGAGCCAATATGTGTGCGACCTCCTTTAATACGATCAAAGATAGGTCATAAATGTCAACTGTTTTCTTGGCCGCAATATCTATTTTTATAATCCCCATGATTTCACTTAAAATATTGGTTTCAATCTAATGGAATCAGGCATGACGTTGCGGAAATTTATCTCAAATCTGGTTTTAGTATAGTGAACATTTGTTATATGGTATGAAGTGCAATAACTTTGTCATACTACTCTTTTTAGAAGCAATAGGTGCTCCAGCTTGGATGCTGGCTGTCAAGAATGCATTGTTCATTGACAACAGCAATTTTATTACAGAGCGGTCGTCAGTCGCTGCGTCGCAGTAACTCCGTGCAGTCAGTCTTCTCGTGCGCTCCGCGGTCGTGGCCCATCTCTTTTTCATCAAACGACCACAGTGTCTTGCATTTGTTATTTCTAGTATTTATAATATTATTATAGTATTCTGCTTTAGATGCATTGATTATTTTATTACATAAATTTAAGAGAAATCTTCAAGAATTTTAAGGTCTCATTCGCGGTACTTTTTAGGGTATTAAAAGTTCTGGATGGCACTGCAATTGTTATGGGCAGGTGTGGCACTTACCATCCGGCGTACGACCAGCTCGTCTTATCAATCAGTGCTACTAAAAAAAATTGACATTGGTAATAATTTTTTAAAATCGTTATTTAGATATTTAAAAAATGACGCCTTTTCGCCTCTAATCCTAGCAGAAGGATCAATAAAGCTGATCGTGATACCCTGATTGATATTCAGTGTTTCGTATGCGGCCTGGACACGCCAGCCATCCCGTACGAAGCACACTGCGCCGACGCGTTCGCCGGAGACTTCCTGCCGCTGGTGCCCCAAGACCCGCGTGCCAAGGGCAAGATCGCGCGCTTCCGGAAGTACTGCCGCTACGGAGAAGTGTAAGCACCCCTCACTACTCCATACCTCCGCCACTGCCGCTACGAAGAAGTGTAAGCACCCCTCACTACTCCATACCTCCGCCACTGCCGCTACGGAGAAGTGTAAGCACCCCTCACTACTCCATACCTCCGCCACTGCCGCTTCGGAGAAGTGTAAGCACCCCTCACTACTCCATACCTCCGCCACTGCCGCTACGGAGAAGAGTAAGCACCCCTAACTACTACATACCTCCGCCACTGCCGCTACGGAGAAGTGTAAGCACCCCTCACTACTCCATACCTCCGCCACTGCCACTTCGGAGAAGTGTAGGCACCCCTCACTACTCCATACTATGCCTATGCCGCTACAGAGCAATAAGCACTGACGTTACTGCTCCATACCTCATCATGAGTGATCTAGTTCTAGTTCTACTTCTTCTTCCGATACTGTCCATCCAAAGGTTGTCTGGAAGAGATCGCTTTAAGCGATAAGACCATGGTTAAGGACTATGTTATTGTCTATTTCTTTAAATTGGTATACAATAAAGAGATTTTCTATTCTAGTTGGTCCCGACTGGTTCGGATACAGATGTCCGTCCGTTACGCTTTGAGATCGCGTTGACAGTACGCCTGTCATCCTCTAACCGTGTTCTGTAAGCTCGGAGTGAGACTGGTGCGGCGTGTCCCACAGGTACAACTACCACCTCAACTCGTCGCAGCCGCGCACGATCTACGGGCGCTGGACGGGAGGCTGCTCGGTGCGCTGGACGGATCTGACCGGCATATACACTCAACGCTCGTGTCGCAACCGCCAACGTGCCGTCACCGGCCTGCACTACGCCAGCAAGAGGATGGCCAAGCTCGAAATGGCGCTCAATGTAAGGTTCCCTACAAAACCACCGCGTTTTCTGCGGCAGCGGCGAGTGGGGCGATCAGCGGGTCAAAACAACGTGCAAACCATTGCATCGCATTTTCTATACCGGTCCCTCTTATCACCCCGCTCGTCGTTACCGTTGAGAACGCGGCCTTCCATCACCAGCCTGTCGCTGCAGGACAAGGCCTCTCCAACTGCACGCCAGTGAGCACGATCTCCGGCCACCCTGATCATCCAGTAGCCTGAGGGCGTCCTGCATTACGCTTTCCAATCCGCGGCCTTCATCATCATTACATTCCCATTGTACACGTGCTGCAAAGCGGGCCCACTTAGTGGGCCCATTGCGACTTGGTTGATGCTACGTCGTGAAATTGTGATACCTAGTTAACCATGCCGGTGTTCTTGCGAGGTTTTCCTTTACTGTTTGACTTATTTACTTTTCCTTTCTCTTTGTTTTGCTTCTGTTTCTTAGCATGTGGATCAAGGCTGCATAGTTACCCCGGTGGCAACGCTGCTTCCGCTGTCACGTGGCATATCGCTGTACGCGCGGTTCCACGCGTGCGTGTGTGTGGGCAACTGGTGTAACCGCGCGCCGCGGTGGGACTCCAGTCTTATGACGCTGCCGTTGTGGCTAGTCAGTCTTACTGCTGTGCTTCCGCTGTGGCTAGCCGGCCTGACTGCCCCGCCGCCGCAGCTGTGGCTGGCCGGTTTTCCTGCCGCGCTGCCGCTGTGGCTGGGAGGTCTTTCTGTCAAGCTGCCGCTTTGGCTCTCTGGGCTTACTGCTGCGCTGCCGCTGTTGCTAGTCTACACTCTGGGACCCTAACTGTGGCCATATTATAGCGCGTTTTATTGTATACAAAATTATTTATTGTTATATGTTTGTGCTGACGGAAGGAAAGGGGGTACCTATAATTTGTAAGGTCCTAAAAAAGTGTTGTTCTGAAAAAAGTTTTATGCAATGACATTTCTGCGGTTTCATTTTCAGTATATTATTCATAAAAACGACAAATAGGTGCAGCTGCTAGTACCTGTACCTGGCCTATTGCATTGCTACGAAGTTCTACCAAAGAAAACTAACTATTACTTACGTAAAGAAGCGACACTCTCCCTCCCGCCAACGTTAGCCGCAACGTATGGGTAAAATTCTGGGTAATGCCGTGCTTGCGTCACTCTGTTGTCACCGCTTGCTGCGAATGGCTAATGAGTGAGATTCAAATGTTTATTTTATATGTGCGATCAATTGATGTTATTTGAGGTTGTTATGACCTTTTTGGATGACGACGACGACCTGCTTTACAGAGGTAGAGTAGGCCGGCTGATTTTTGACTTTGACCATCAATGACTTTGACATATGGACGAAACATATTGAGAAAAAAAGGATTGCGGAGAACGGCTGAAGACGGTGGAGCTGACCAGGACCTGGCCTGACTGACGGAGGTCTGCCTCTCACTTTTTTAATTTAAATTTAATTTATTGACTTTGATACAATATCCTAACCTAAACAAAAACAAAACCTATAACAAAATGGTTCGTTATTGTTCTGTGTATGTATGGTTACGAAGAAACCACTTACACAAATAAGAATTGGAGATATTTTGGTTTTTCGCGTCTCCCAGCCAAGCGATAGTACGTGTCAAAGGGAAACACTTAGGTTGCTTACGTATAGCCATGGACCAAATATACATACTAGTATATTTGGTCCATGGTATAGCGTTGTCCTTGTCGCGCTCGATTGAGCTCATCCCTACAATAATTACGCACACACACAAAACGTGTGCGGACAGACCGGTGCGCAAGTAGTAGTAGACAGTTAGCTCGGCGAATTTGTATGGAGTGTCGGGGGTCTGGTTCTACTATGTATGAAGGATGAATCTTCGAAACAGTTTTTTACCGTTTTTTCCGGGAGAACATAGCAAATAGTGTAATAAAATCAATGATTTTTGTACATGATATGTCGTTCTTTTTTATCTATCCTGATTAATTATAGACATAGACATAATATAATTCCAAGACTTAAAAATGTCAGATAAATCAGTAAAAACACTCTTTCAGAGAATCACCTCTACCACTCGATACGCAGCCAAGCATGTTACATAGCAACGCAACTAAGCACTCTTTATAAGCTATGGGCATGATACGAATGCTATGCATGATAAACAAAGCTATCCAGCTATTCACACTACGAATGCTATGCATGATAAACAAAGCTATCCAGCAATTCAAACTACGAATGCTATGCATGATAAACAAAGCTATCCAGCTATTCACACTACGAATGCTATGCATGATAAACAAAGCTATCCAGCTATTCACACTACGAATGCTATGCATGATAAACAAAGCTATCCAGCTATTCACACTACGAATGCTATGCGTGATAAATAAAGCTATTCACACTACGAATGCTATACATGATAAACAAAGCTATCCAGCTATTCACACTACGAATGCTATGCATGATAAACAAACCTATCCAGCTATTCACACTACGAATGCTATGCATGATAAACAAAGCTATCCAGCAATTCAAACTACGAATGCTATGCATGATAAACAAAGCTATCCAGCAATTTAAACTACGAATGCTATGCATGATAAACAAAGCTATCCAGCTATTCAAACTACGAATGCTATGCATGATAAACAAAGCTATCCAGCTATTGACACTACGAATGCTACGCATGATAAACAAAGCTATCCAGCTATTCACACTACGAATGTCACGCATGCTTTGAATGCTACGCAGCTACGCGGAGGAGGAGTTGCGGAGACCCGCGCGGGCATCCGCCGCGGGGACGCGGGCCACGTAGGCGTCCGCTTAACGCAATTTCAGGCCTTAGCAGTAACACGCACGAGCTTATTCAGTCAATAACGCCAATATAAAATAAGGTCTCCGCGACTGGTATCCGCGACGGACTGTCGCGTTCCCACAAAGCCCATCCGCGTGTCCACGCGCGTAGATATGCAACGGGTGCCCGTCGTGGGCGCCCGCTTAACGCAGTTTCAAGCCTATAATTCTCTCTACGCCAACCACGCATGCTTTGAAGGCGTGGTTCAAGGCACGTTCGGACTTTGTTCGAACTACGTACGTTGCGAACGCTGTGCATGCATGTTGAAACAGCTTCGCATATCAATGTTTAGCAAAAAAGAAGCACAAGCATTTGTTTCGTGTCTGGGTATTGTGGGACTATGGTCCTCATAGTTCCTGATTCGCAAGATACAGGGAATCCTAGTCAGAGGCCAGGATCTATGATCGTTGGGCGTATTTATTTATATTATCATTCTTGTCAACAAAAATTGAAGTAGCCTGCCTTAAATGTTTGTTTCCCAAAAATAAATAAAAAAATCGAATTTCAAATAAAACCACTTTAACACGATAAAATTATATTGTTCTCAAAAAAACATCCACAAAATATGAAAGTTTATATTTGTAATTTATTTTAATTCTTCTCAAAAGGGTAGTAAAGCGCCTGGCTCCAGTGGCGCACGGCTATGGTCCTGTAGTTCCTGTCGTAGCTCTTCAGCAGATTCCTCTCATCCTCAGTCAGGTGGAAGTCGAAGACGGCGATGTTTTGCTCCACGCGGGCTTGGGTGGTGGTTTTCGGGATGGGGATTACTCCTAATTCCACCTGCAAATAATGACAATGTTAGGGCACAGAGCAAGTTAGGGGCCTGTACAATGATCTCTAGACTCAGGCATATATTTATGCTTCTTATACATTAACATTTGTTTCGTTTGGTTCTTCACAGATTAGATAGATAGATAAACACTTTATTGTTAAAAACCTTAAAAATAGATACATGAAAAACAAGTACATTTCACAGTGATCAGCATAACAATTGGTGGTCTTATCGCTCAAAGCGATCTCTTCCAGACAACTTTTGAACAGAAAGGACTAACATAATAGTTACTACATAACGTCTCGTTTTTTTGTCGTTTGGATCTGGCGAGACGCGTCCACACCGACCGCGCGTTTGGATCGTGATACTGCCACGCGCGTTAGAACGGTCGTGGATCGGCTGGTGTAAACCCGGCTAATTGCAGCGATTTTAATAATATGAGTCCGTCGAGTTAAAAGCTAGATATTAACGTAACGATCTTACAAGATATCTCAGGGCGACCTGCGGCACTGTCTTGTTGTATTTTTCGGCGATTTTCACCAACTCCGGGGTGTCTACTCGTGGCGGCGGAGCGTCGGCGGTGGCCTAGAAAAAATATTCGAGTTTGAACTTAGTGGCTTCTTTTTTTTATGTAACTGAATGACGAGACGAGCTGGTCGTAAGCAGTACGCCAGCCCATAACAATAACAGCACCACCCGGAACATTGTTTTGCAAAATCCTGCGCAGCGCTGCACTGCGCTCGTCACCCTGAGACAATTAGCTGGTGAGTCTCATATGCCTAGTAGTACTAGTAGTACTAGTACTAGTAGCCTAGTAGTACTAGTAATTTCTCTGGCTACAATGACCTTCAAACCGGAACACAGATGCTATAAGTTTGACCACTATGTGTGTGTGGCACCCGTAGCTCATAAACGGGTGAAACGATTTGGATGCGATTTTTTTTTATTTGGAAGCAGGTTTTCTAGCGGTGGTCTTAGATATGTTTTAACGTGATAGGGGTTTTTAAATTTTTAATATATAGTTTATGTACCAAATTGAATGGATGAGAGGAGCAAGTTCTTCGCCCGGTAGTAATCAATATGTACGCCTGCCAATAACAGATGCATACCACCCAGAACTTTGTTTTGCAAAATCCTGCACGGCACTGCATTGCGCTCGTCACTCTGAGACGATTAGCTCAGTGCAATGCAGTGATTTCGCAAAACTTTCTGGATGGCGCTGCACCTGATAAGGGCGGGTGTGTTGGTTACAGTTGAACGACCAGCGAGACAAACATAAAATATTGTAACATACTTAAGTTATAAAAAAAAAAAAAGTTTCTTGCAGTATCTTCTTAGTGATTCTTTTCCCGATACGGTGGTAAAGTCATTGTAATAATTGACGTTCATAAGTGCGTCTGTGATGCCAAACATGAATAAAGAACTTTTGATTGATTGATTTATTGAACTCGTCTCGTCGGTAGGAAGAACAGAGCGGGGGGAAAGGACGAACCTTGGCGTAGAACAGTGATCCAAAGGGCGTGTAGCCGGTCACTGTGATGTTCTGACTGCGACAGTACGCCAGGAGTGACGGCTGCTGGAGATTCAGGTTTACCTGGTAAAAAATACATGAATTGAGTAGAAGTCTGGCTACTACAGCTAGGAGTTTTTCGTGAATCAGTTGATTTGCAAATACAAATGCAGTTTATTTCGCTAAAATACAATAAAGAGTTTTGTTGCTAGCGCGAGTTGTACACGGCCCCAATTCACTATGACAACTTGGCGATTCCTTGCTTCAAAATCACGTCGATTCCTTCATTAATAAACTACATCTGCGAAATTTGTATTCTCTATGACGCGTCATATATATGACATTATGAAATATCGTTTATTAATGAAGGAATCGACGTGATTTCGAAGCAAGGAATCGCCAAGTTGTCATAGTGAATTAAGGCCCTGAGCAGCGCGCGACACCCCATTTCCAATGCTCACTCCCGCGGTCTGTGACGTCATCGCGGGGGGTGGAGGGAGGGTCAAACATACACTTTTGTGTTGTCAGCACGATATAACTATCATTTATGTAACTTTTAAACTTTACAAGTAAAGAGCTTTCTAAAGTACAGGTCATCAGGTCATCAGCCCATCATGTTCCCACTGCTGGGACACTGGCCCTATTCTTGGTAGTCGAAAATACCAAATACCTACCAGGTAGACCTTTAAAATCTGTTGGATCCAGGTCTTCACATTTTCACCACTTAGGATATTACCAGCTGCTGCAGCCAGCACCTTCCTTCTGTTTTTACCAAGCAACGCTTGGAATATGACCAAATCAGCTATTTCTGGTTGTAGACTCAAATAGACCTGGCAGAACCTTCGAAGAACTATTAGATTCAGGTCCTCAAATGACCAGTTTTTGATCTGTTCTTACCTCGACCTGCAACACCTGAGGTTTCACCGGGCTCAGCGAGACCAGCCGGTCCAGCTGCTTCTGGTTGAAGTTGGAGACTCCGATGGACCTGGCCAGACCCAGGGTCTGAGCTTCGATCATGCCCTGCCAGGTGTCCAGATAGTCTGCCTCGGAGAGGGAACCGTCGGCCTAGAGAAGAGGATATAGATTTATATAGAGGTACTCCAGCAAGTCGTCTTGGAAAGTACCACGCAAGTGCAAACATTACTGTTCCAGTTTGAAGGGGACTGAATGACAGGGTCACGAGCGCAGCGCATTTAAGTTTAAAGTTTAAACTATTGTAGACATGTTGCTTACCATCAGGTGGACGACTTGGTCGTCTCGACTTACTATTAGTTATAATAGATATAATTTAATGTTACAATAAATACAATGGTTACAATTTTATGACGACAGATGACTTAGAATCGTCTCCGAGTTGGGATAAAGCGTTGAAACGGTGTTCCGAAGAGGCAGGTTCGAGCCCTGCCCGAGCAAGTCGTTTAGAATACTTACGTTAAGCGCGACGGGCCAGTGGATGAGGTACAAGTCTACATATTGAAGGTTGAGTTTTTCCAGAGACTTGCGCAGCGCCGGGACCACGTCTCCTTTGGCGTGTTTGTCGTTCCACAACTGTAAGAAAATATGTACTTTTATGAAAATCAAGGGATCTGTGTGATGAGACGAGCAAGTCGTTCGCCTGATGGTAAGCACCACGCCTGCCCATAACGATTGTAGTGCCACCCAAAACTTTTAATACAATATAAAGGACTGCGTAGCACTGTTTTGCTCATCGCTCCGAGACATCGGATGTTAAGTCTCATGCCCAGTAATTTCGCTGGCTACAATACCTTTTAAACCGAAACACAGTAATACTTGCGCACTACTGCTTGGCGGCAGAATAACTAGCATAGCTGTGGTACCTACTCACACAGCCTCCCGCATACGAGAGACCTACCACGAGTAAGTATTAAAACGGAATCTACATTTGTTTCGCTTTTGAAACGTGAGTACACAGCTGACAAACATATACACACAAACTTTCTAGTTCATAATATTAGCGAGAACTAGGCAGGAAATAACAAAACGTAAAAAAAATTAAGTAAAATTAAAGTTTCATATTGAATGCATTAGTGCAAGCGCGAAAATGTTAAGATTTTAAGATATTTGTTTGCTCGAGCAGTTGGCACGGTGGCCCAGTGGTTAAGCAGTTGGCCCGGTGGCCCGGTGGCCAGGTGGCCCAGTGGTTAAGGCGTCAAGACTATATTCCGAAGACGCAGATTCGATCTCTGCCCCAGCAATTTCATTTTCTTCTACTTCTTCCTGAATAGACTATGACAGATTGAAAAATTAAACTTAAAACCACGTTTTTATGGCTTTTTGAGGTTAAGTCGGCATTGCTTGCTAATAAATAGATTTAGAATGCATTTTCATCTAGTTGTGATCTACCCTGCAAGTTTCAGCCGGATAAATTTGAGTTGCAAGATTCCACAGAAAAACACGAACGTGCAGACTTAATAAAAACGTGGTCAAAATCGTAAGTTAGTGTTGTTCAAACCAAACAATAAAAATGTGTCTTTTACCTTAGTAGTGATGAAAAGATCTTCTCTCTTGACGACGCCGTCGGCTATTTTCTTGTTGACTGCGTTTCCTACCTGAAAAACATCGATTAGCATCATCATCCATCATTAACACACGTTATTTATAGTGCGTTAGTGTGTTAGTGTGTGTGTTACTTCTTCACGCGTAATGGCTCAACGGATTTAAATGAAATTCGAAATGGAGATAGCTTATACCCTGGATTAACACATAGGCTACTTTTATCCCGGGAAACCGCGGGTAAAGCCGTTGCACGTAGGTTGTAAAATATATTTTGTGTATATTTATTTTTTATTTCCCGGGATTAAAAGTAGCCTATGTGTTAATCAAGGGTATAAGCTATCTCCATTCTGAATTTCACTCAAATATGTTCAGCCGTTGCAGCGTGAAGGAGTAACAATGGGATATTGTAGTTGGGGTGACTTGAAGACAAACCGCCTGTTGTTTACTTGTTAGCAAAGTAATTACTGCATGTGAAATGAATAATATATTATATTTGAATTTTCGTGCCTAATTTATAGAAAACAATGAGTGATTACAAATTGTGTCTAGTGCCAAATCGAAACACGGGAATAAATTTTTTTTTTAGCTAATAAAAAACGTCAGGTAATTAGGTATATTGCGAGCAGGCGATGCTGCTACACACACACACACACACACACTAAATACAAACTTATTTATAATATTAGTGTGATTAAGAATTAAGAAGTAAGATGTATGCTGAAAATGCCTTGCGTGAGATGTTGGGCTTACGCAGCTCAGTGCTGAGCCTACCCCTATTGCTGCTGTTTTTGTGCTTATAAATATTGTGACTCTAAATTCTGTGTATACAGTTTGGTAATAAATAAGGCCAAGTAGCCAACTGGCACATAAGAAGAATAATATTGTCAAAAACAAACAAAATATTGTAACAAAAGTTCTAAAAAATATGCCCCTCAGTTTCTTGCCGTATCTTCTGAGTAGTGGTTTTTTCCGATACGGCGGTAGAGTCATTGTACCAATTGACGTTCATAAGTGCTGAATGCAATGGAATCAGGCGTGACGTTGCGGAAATTCATCTCAAAACTGAAACGCAATGAAAATATATAGTGTAATCCCGCTGAATATTATGTAGGTTGTTGTTAGTTCCTAACAACAAAGAGTGTTTGTACAAAGAGTTTTGTTGTTAGGAACTAACAACAACCTACATAATATTCATGGTTTAATAGCGGGATTACACTATATATTTTCATTGCTAAGTGCGTCTGTGACGACAAAATTAAATAAAAAAAATATTTTTATCTATTATTTTTTAAGATAGAAAAGGGTATAAGTAGTATTTACCTGTTCTTCTGTGTTATAAATGAATGCAGTGTCAATGTGCGTGTACCCGGCGTCTATGGCCCAACCCACAGCTTTTTCTACCTCGTCGCCTTTCAGCTGCACTCGGCCTCCCTAAAAAAATGTCATCATCACCTATCACCATCATCATCATCGTCATCGTCATCATCATCAACATCCAAAGATTATTATAAAGCATGTAACATTTCAGTAAAGAGAATACGCGTTGTCGGCCATCTTGAAAAAATGAAATCGCAGCGCACTGATTAATTAAACCATAACAATTTGATTGCTTAGGATTAGGCTGATATTTGTATTTAATTTGTATTGAATCTTTTATTATTACGGGCCTTCTCTCAGAGAGAGACAGAGTATGGACCATAATGCGCCTCGCTTGTTTTATGGAATTGAGTAATGAGGCGAGCATGTCGCTTGCCCAGTGCGGGTTGGTGGATGTCGCATACTGTTCTCGAATTTTTGTGGTTAAATCTTTGACATTTTGGTTTCCTCACGGATGGTTTCCCTCACCGTATTTAGGGCAAGTGTTAAATAGAAAGTAAGCGGTGCGAGGCCAGCGGGATTCGAACTTGTGTGCGTCCGATCGGAAGGCGCACTGTTCACACTGAGCCACATTCGCTCGTAACTAAAAATAGCTCGCGTAAGATTGTATGAGGATAAATCAAAGATTATGCCAAGGAAGTTTCATCAAGGTCGTCATACGACTTCCTCATACCAAATGCATCTTTATTTCCTGTTCCAGAAGATTTATTACACTTCCGGTTCCGGTATCAATACAAAGTGTGACAATTGAGTTAATTCTTATTATATTTATTTTATATGAAGAATTAACAAATGGTAGGGCTCACGTATGCGGGAGGCCGTCTGGGCAGGTACCACAGCTTTACCAGTTATTCTGCCGCCAAGCAGTAGTGCGCAAGCATTACTGTGTTGCGATTTGAAGGGCATTGTAGCCAGCGAAATTACTGGGCATATGAGACTTAATATCTGATGTCTCGGGGCAATGCGCAGAAAGAGCGCAATTTTTATGGTATTAAAAGTTCTGGTTGGCACTGCAATAAAATTGTTATGGGCAGGCGTGACTTTTACCATCAGGCGAACGACTGGCTCGTCTCACTCAGTACAATAAAATAAAAAAGCTCGCTCTAAAAACGGTGAAGGAAAACATCGTGATGAAACCCGCTTACGCGCTTTGGAGTGGTAGGCTCTGGCCGTGGTTGTAATACCACCCACCGAACAAAGCCATGCCGTCAAGCGACCTAGTCGTGTTTCGGGATGATGTTCGGTGATCCATCGGGGAGACGGGTTTTGGCAGCCGCTCAACTGCCGTCTCTCTCTAGATCTATGTGCTTCATCTTAGGCCACATCATCGCTTCACATCAGGCGAGATGGTGACCAAACATGGATCTATTAAGCGTAAAAATAAAAAAAAACGCCAAACAAAATATTAAGCAAGATTTTAAGATTCAGAAAAAAAACTACTACCGGCTGTGACTTGAACTGAACCTTTATCACAATCTTCCCTCAGTACAGGTAGGTCATATCGTATATTTTCTTTCCGTAAAACCTTGTTTGCAGTTGAGTGACTTACAGTTTTTGTAAATCCGAGCCAAGTGCCGAGTCCGAGGCTGGGCATGTCTTTCCCATTGTTGAGTTTGAGTGGCGGCGCCACTCCGGAGCCAAACGCATTCTGAAACATTCATATTAATATAGACATTTTTACAAGCTTTTATTGAACTTGCAATGTTTGGGTCAAATCTTGCAAGTTGAATCAGAACCACTTCCTAGGAACTAGCAAGATTCGACACAAACATTGCAAGTTAAATTAAAGCTTGTAAGATAAGAAATATCTTCTTGTATGATAAGAATCCTACGGATTTGAATTTTGCATACTTGTCAAAGTCCGAAGACAATGCAATATTATGGTGACAGCCAGCTGATCTGATGATGGAGCCGGAAGGTGGGCAATGGAACTCCTTGACGGATAATCGTAAACTACTAGTGTTTGGGTGTTCAATTTTATCTGCTCGCGGTTCTGATTACGAATTTGAAGCTTGTCGTGACAAAAAACTTATTGTGTAATAACTGTTGTAACTATTGTGTAATAACCTCTCCATCCAAAGGTTGTCTGGAAGAGATCGCTTTGATAAGACCGCCCATTGTAACACTATAGTTTTTAAGTTTGTTATTGTACTTTTTGTTATTATGTTTTCTGGTGGTGAAACAATACAGAGTTATCTAATCTAATCTAATCTATTGTATAGATATATATATAGAATCTATCGTATTTATATTCCTATAATTTGTAGTAGTAGGTATTTTTACAAGAGTCCAGCTTGGGAAGTAACAATACTTTTTCAGATAGCTGCGCCCCGCGGTTTCACCCGCGATGTCCGGGATAAAATGTAGCCTATATCCTTTTCCAGGACCAAAGTGTGAAAGGAGTAAAGTAGCTACAAACCAAATTACATCAAAATCTGTTCTGTAGCTTCTACGTGATTGTCAAAGTCCAATATCATTTATTAAATAGGCACAAAAGTGCACTTTTAAAGGTCATAAACACATGATACAAATAAAATATGTTAAACGTTGTAACTTATGTTAACATGACTTTGAAAATAAGGTAAGTATGTTTACCCATTTCTTTCCTATACTCAAATTGAAGTCTGAGTGCTGAAAAGAAATGCGAAAACTGACTCTACCAGTGCTTCGGAAATACGCACGCTAGAGAAGATAGCACCAAGAAACTCTGCGGGGATGTCTTTTTTTCAGCTCTTTTAAAATGTCTCGAAAATAACAATGAACAATTACGTATAAATTAGAATTAACAGAATGTAAAACAAGAAATGCGAGTGAGATGTCCCATAGTCATAGTATCAGTAACAGAAAAGTGTAAATAAAATATAAGTAGGTATGACAGTAGCAGTAGGAGTGACCAGACCAGACCAGACCCCGCAAGCAGCACCCGTTCACGAATATGACTTGTGGATATTATTTATTGAGTAACAAACATCCATCCATTCATCCGCTGTTTCCTCGTGGTCGTACTATTTTGTCATATCATGTATGACCGCGAGGCCCATCCTCACCAACTTTCGCATTTATAATATTAGTAGGGTAGGAAGTAGGATAGTAAGAGCGAGTGTCTCAGTGGGAGCACGTGCGACTTTCGATCTGACGCACCCGAGTTCGAATCTCGCTGGCCTCATACCATTTGACTATCTTAAGTTAAGTGCGGATTTAACACTCGCTCTAAAAATTGTGAAGGTAAACATTGTGAAGAAACCGGCATATCCAAGAATTAATCACAAAACTCAAGGACTTGTGACATCCACCAACCCGCACTGGGCCAGCGTGGCGGACTATGGCCCACTCTCTATGAGAGAAGGCCCGCGTCCCAGCATTGGGAACATGATGGGCTGATGTTGATGATGAGGATATTAAGAAGTAAGACTTACTGCGCCGTCATAAGCTTGGACGTCACTTGTCTAATGATACCGTTCTTTTTCTATTGGTCTTAACTGCAATAATATCGGTTATGCTTATATATAATATGTCTTTTAGGGCACGTGATAACCCGTTTCTTTTTTGAGGAAAACCATTCAGTTGCAATCAGGCGGTAGTACATGGCGTAGAATAACGTTATAAGTATAATGAGATTTATAGAAGTACAAGTACAACAGGTCTTTGGCAGCGTCGGCGTCGTCTCCATTTTCAAGGCTTCTGTCGTCCGGCGGAACGGCATTATGAACAATTTGCTTATTTAAAATGTTGGCTATTACACTACTTGGTTATTCTGCCATGATTCTATCACAGCATATTTATATAGTAGTTATTTTCTTCGTGTATGGCATGGTTTAATATGTGACCTTTCCTGAAGTTTTTCAGAATTGGTCAAGCTTTCTGGAGGCAACATTTAATGATTTTTGTAACTAGATGATTTGTAAACGTTGGAGTTTAGATTGGAAACATTATTATTGTTTGGCTGTTAGATTATTTTATGTTGTTTTTAAATTTTGCACATATTTATGAGGATTTTGTATAATATTGCGGTTTAATTTAATCACAATTTTTATCTAGGAATTTAATGATAGAAGTCACCATGAAGTGACAGAGGTCAGTCAGATGTTTTTTCACGCGTACCGTCATCTGCTAAGGAGTTAGGTAGTATAGGTAAAGTAAATAATACAGTGGCCAAGTGCGTGTCACAACACGCAAGGTCAATATATTTATCTGTATTGAGTATCCAAGTCTAATATTTTTTACTATAGTATATATTATCACCGGGATAATTGCCACGTTTATATCCAGATAATAAATACAATAATTATTGTTAGTGACCATGATAGTATAAAACTTATATGTTTTACTATAGTCTATCTAAACGTATAGTTGGTCGACGCGGTAACATATATGTGTCATTTTTTTTACCATTAGGCGAACGACTTGCTCCTCTGATTGCTTATAATTCCATAAAAATATCTATAGGTATGTAAGGATTTGTTGCCTGCATTTATGTGACGAAGGCCATGACCTAAAATGAGTCAGGTCAAACTAGAGTCCAGTTTTTTAGACCTGTTATTGTTATAACATAATTAAGTACCTATTTTATGAGATTTTATATTGTTCTTATTTTAAACTAATGATATTGGTTTCGTGGAATAAATATATATAATATATACCCAACCTACACCTACCATATTCAAAATTCAAAATTCATTTATTTTCATAAACATAGGTAGAAAAACAATTTTATTATAGGTTTTAATTAATATAATAGATCGCTATGTTATGAACGTAAGGTGTGCAAATGTTTATCACAATATGAGATAATAAATTAAATATAAATGTAAAATTCAAAACTTATTTTCATTTAACAAATAGCAATATTTATGAGAATTCTTTAATGGAATAAAATGCCTTGTCGATTAAATAAGACTTAAGTTTATTTTTATAGATATGAAAGGATTCAATTTCTTTTATTTCTTCTGGTAATTTATTATAAATTTTTATTCCCATAAAGAATATACTATTACAAAACATAGTTGTTGTACAGTTTGCCAGCCTCAGTGTATTTTTGTGGCGTTTACTGTTGAGCGTATCGTAAATAGTGTTTTTTTTTTCACTAATAGAGCCGATTCGTAAATATATATCGAAGGGAGAGTTAGAAGTTTAAGTTTTTAAAAATATGGTTTGCAAGAATCGGTTGTTGTAGTTTGCAAATAGATCGGATACATTTCTTTTGTGCTTGAAAGGCAATATCTTTGTTTGTGGAGTTTGCCCAAAACAAGACTCCGTACCTATTTGAGCGTAGACGCGACGACGTAGGCATGGTAGGCACTAAGAAGAGTATTTTGAGAGGCTACTTTACGTAACATGTACAGTGCGTACGAAAACTGGTTTAGTTTTGTACACACATGTTCGATATGCGGTTTCCAGGATATGTGTTGGCAGTTCGTAAAATAAAATAGAAAAAAGTAAAGCAAAGAAGAAGAAATAAGAAAAAGTAATTATTTTGACATGATAAAATGTGTTCGAAACATAGAAATAGATATAGGTATAGATAATAATACAAATATTTATTTATTTATTGACATATAGATCGACAGTCTATTGATATTATATTGTAAGCAGTTTGTTGGTCTATATATCGGAGAGCCAATTACACGTCCTCACGTTTCGAAACAATTTAAGTATATTGGGCGTGAGCATACCATCTGACTTATAGACTATGAAATTAATAACCGATCGAGAGTCGTAAGTATTGTAACTAAGAAGTTAACTAAACTTTAGGTACTATACGTACCTTATAATATAGGTACAGTCAGCGACATAAGTAGCTCAACTTTTACAATCTTGACCACTATCTCACCTGATGGTAAGCGACGATGCGGTCGACAATGTAGCACGCTTGCCAAGATAGTACCTGTTCAGTCGAGATTTGAAGATTATATTTTAAAGAAGTCACTGATGCTTCGCAACCGCCTCGCCTAGTTAACATATAAGTACATATATAATATAGCATTGGGTCCACTATTCGTACCACCCGGCACAAGGCATGAATCGTATGCGCTAATGCTACATGCCTACAGAAGATAATTATATATAATATTCTTTTCAAAAGAAAACAATTACAAAAAATAACCATTCTCATTTCTCATACACCACCGAGGTTGCGGGTTGGATTCCCGTGACGGGACAAATGTTTGTGCACACACAAAAAAGCGCAAGCATTTGTTTCGTGTCTCGGCGTTGCGGGACCATGGTCCTCGTAGTTCCTGATTCCCTAGATACAGGGAATCTTAGTTAGGGCCCAGGATATATGTATGTGCTGGGCTTTATTATTTATTTATTTTACTAAATATTCTGTGACACGACACACAAATAAACTTTTAATACGAACAGCAAAGAAATGGAACACCTTACCAGCGTCTTTGTTTCTCGATTCTTATAATCTGGGTGTCTCAAGTCTCGAGTAAATCGGTATCTTCTAGGCAAGCATGATCCATCGCCGACCGCGTCATCACTTTCCATGTGAGACTGCGGTCAAATGCTAGATAATAAATCAAACATGTACAAATAGGTGCTTGTTCTACTCACGCCCGCCAAAACAGCAAGAATAAACGATGTTTGCCACAGAACCATATTTAACTTGTACTTGACTGGACCACAGCAGTGGTAGGAACAAAATGCCGGGCGTTTCGACATGCGGTAAGCTCGGTAAGCGTCGTCGAGTGATTAGTTAAATGTATAGATGTGACGCTAGAACGTAATGATTATTTCTATGGACGGGACTACGGGTAGAAGATATGCGCAGCGTAATTAGTACTTTTAGTACCTAACGGAAACTGGCGGAAGATTAAAAACAAAAAAGCGACAGATTAAAAAATAAAAAACCAGGTTTTTATGCGTCTTTTAAGGTTAGGTCGCCATTGCAGGCTAATAAATGGATTGTGTGAATGTTGGAGTTGTGAGCTACCCTGTAAGTTTCAGTCGGATAGCTAATCAGGAAGTGCTCGAGATTTGAGTTGTTTGAGGTTCCACCCGGAACGACAGACAGACAAACAAGAAAGCGACGTGGTAGAATTACATAACTTCCTGAGAATAGATTACAATGTGTCCCATATAAACTTGAACAACAAATTCATGGATTCCTAAAAGGAGCGCCAGTGCTGTCAACGTCCAGACTTTTGCTTGGCGTAGGGAGCTTTTCACCCACAAATACCTCTCCCACAGCACATAGGTGAGTTTCCTTGACATGTACTTTCCAAATTTTGTGGCATACTAGCACCCAATGACAGGTCGAAAGAAACGATTCGGATACTTACTTATATCAAATCTAATCAAATCATTTGTTTATTTGCGAGACACACAATAAAGGTCTTAAAACTAATTACAAAGGTCAGCGTGCAAATATTATGTCAAGCCTGTAATTAATATAAAATGTATGTATTAAAAATACTCGTAATAATAATTGTATTCAACTTAATTACATTATCGATTAAAATATTATGTTATGCTACGAACAATCGTCGAACGATTTTATATCTTCAGATAGTTTATTATAGACACACATATTAAAAACATTGTTTTCGTATATTTACGACAAGAAGATTGATTTAAGAGGTTATTAAACTTTGCTCTTTTTTGTCTGATTAAAACCTCATTAGCACATAGCAGAATAAATAAATAAATACGCCCAACGATCACATACATAGATCCTGGCCCCTAACTAGGATTCCCAGTATCTAGGGAGCCAGGAACTACGAGGACCATGGTCCCACAACACCCAGAAACAAATTGTTGCGTTATTTCTGAGCTCAAACACTTGTCCCGTCGCGGGAATCGAACCCGCAACCACAGATGTGTATGAATTTTGAGTCTACCTGCCTAACCACTACACCACAGAGGTTAAGAGGAATCAGGAGTTAAATGTAAACCTGTTCTGTTTTGTTTATTGATATGTCTAGAATTCTTTGTATTTTTTTTATAACCGACTTCAAAAAGGACGAGGTTCTCAATTCAACTGTATGTTTTTTTTATGTTTGTTACGCGATTACTCCGTCATTTATAAACTGATTTGGAAAATTATGTTTTGAGTTGGGTTCAGTATTGCTTAAAGGTGGTCCCATATAAATTTCATCGACATTCGACCTTGGACTTTGAAGTCGGTCATTTTTACTTCTAAAATTTTATTTAAGTACATAAAACAATATGACTTTATGAATAAAAAAAACATCTTTTTGTTAAAATATGAATTATTATTATGTAAGGGAAGGAATTTAGGCAAATATTTAGATACAGGTATTGTAACCAAAAACGTCCCTTCTGCGACATTGATCATTACAAGATTACAAGCATTGATTTTGCAATAGCCAATTATTATGTCAAACAGGTCTGATCACAAAATTTCCATTCTACCAAGACCTTCGCTTCTGGACCTTTTATATCTAACTAAGGGTCTTGGAAAACTGGACAATATTATACAAACAACCAGTGTAGTGAGAGCTATGTGGTAAAGCAATTTGTTGTTCCACAGAGCTCCAGAGTCAGTGGTTATGGAAAAGTACTAAATCCTTTGTGTACAGAACTAGACTGTCGTCGGCAGCTTTTGGTTTTTGTTTATGAAGTTACTAACCTTTCTCTACACGTTCGCAGATTTTTTCTAATTAACGAATTCAATTTTTTATTATTATTCAGATATTTTTTCCTTCTAAGGTATACTTAGGCTTTTTTACAATGTCTATACTAAAATATTATAATAAAACCTAAACCTAGTGTGCTGCGGCGGGGTGGGACCCAAACTACCGGTGGTTAGGGCTGCAGAGTGAGGAACGTTCTGACTATACGTGCCGTGTCAAAGAGTAGGTACTGCCGCATGCGTCTGACCCTTGATCCAACCGTCTAGCGAGATGTTATTCGAGGTTCTATTTATTAGTTTTTTTTTGTACCTAGGTACCTACATAAAGTGGTGGAACTTTACTCGGAAAGTTATAAAATTAAAAGCTAAAAGCGAAATTACTGAGCATAATGAGATTTAATATCTGATGTCTCAGGGTGATGAGCGCAACGCAGTACTTTTTATGTTATTAAAAGTTCTGGGTGGCTCTGCATTTTTTATGGGCAGGCGTGGAGCTTACCATCAGGCGACTTGCTCGTCTGATCAGTTCCATAAAAAAGACGTTAAACATATTTTTTCCAAGGCCTCTTTAGAATTTTATCCCACTCTTGGGCGAAATAGTGGAGGTAGGTCTCTCGTAGGTACCTATTTGTGGTACCAACCCAGTCGCTAGTTATTCTGCCGCTAAACAGTAGTGCGCAAGCATTACCGTGTTCCGGTTGGAAGGGCATTGTAGCCAGCGAAATTACTGCGCATTATGAGACTTAATATCGGTTATAGTCATAGTAGTTATAGTAATAGTTAAAGTCTAGGTTTTTAGCAAACATATAACCTGATGGTAAGCGATGATGTGGTCTAAGATGTAACACGCTCGCCTAGAAGATACCTGTTCACTCTCGATTTGAAGACCCCCAGGTTGTAGTTGTCAGGAAACACAGACGTCGGCCATGTGTTCCACGCCTTGGCTGTTCGTAAGATGAACGTGGAACCAAAACGCTTTGTTCGTACAGGAGGGATGTCTACCATATATGGATGTCGCATAGCCGTGCGTCTGGTTGTCCTATGATGGAATGGAGACGGTGGTAAGAGGTTATGTGGTTTCTTCTATACGTATAAATGTGATTCTATGGTCACAGGTAGGTACTTTTCTTATATTATGTGTATAGTATACTTACTGACTGATAAACAAACTACCGGACACTATCCGTCGGTGTTATCACTCGGTCAAGGCAATAGCAATTTATTCTGTGGCGATAGGTCAATCACCGAATACACAATACTTTCGTATCTTAGTTGTTATTATTATACTAAAGTGAGCGCAATGCAGTGCTACACAGTGCTTTTTGTGGTATTAATAGTTCTGGGTGGCACTGCAATTGATATGGGTGATGTGGCTTTTCATATTTCCGCTGCGGGATGCGGTATGCGCCCTAAGGCTTATGGCGTCAATTAAATATATTTTAGTGGACTGTATTTGAAAATCGTTAGGTACACTAGTTACCTACATGGTATTTCGGCAGATCTGCTTAGGTATAGAAATTGGACACCACGCACCTTCTTTCTGTTGTGTCGCTCCTGTGGGACGTCCCGTTGATTCTGAAGCCCTGAATTTTGCCTTCAGGCAGAGATCGCGGTAGGCACTCACGTAAGGCACTCGCGGCAGGCTCACATGCACTTCACGGTTGTGGTAATCAATGTAATTGCACTTTGGAAGATTTGTCTAACACCCCAGATTTATGACTGTTCGCGGATAAGATATTTTTGCTACTACTGCGGTGACAAGATGTGTGGCGGGGTATGGATAGGTGAGGGACAAGGAAAGCAAATCACCTAATTACCATGTAAGAAAGGGAAAGCCTGTCATATTGAAGTTGCATCGAATGCAAATATGGCGGTAACAATAGGCAGGCATGGCGCTTACCATCAGGCAAACGACTAGCTCGTCTTTTGGTTAGCAATTTGAATGCCGCGTCCGCTCAACTTTAGGTATTTATCGGTGTGCGGCGAGTGCAGCGACGAGATCCTCCGCACCCGAAGATGCCAGAACTTAGAGTATATACACTCGAGAGCAATGAATCCGGGTCACTTAAAGAATGTTAAAAATCTCGGAAACTAAAAATGATAGGTTAATGCAATAAATTGTATTTAATAGACAATGTAATACTCCTTAAATGAAAGTAAAAAAAATATGAGTCACCATACATTTTATTAACACAAAATTACATAAAGAAAAAAACTGCTGATCTCTCCTTAAAACAAAAATAGGAAACATGAAATTTTTGAACTTTATTACGATTTTCTTGAATTTTAATACTTCGTATTGCCTCCTCGTGCTTCCATTACTGCGTTTACGCGGTTTGGCATGCTGTACACCAAGTTCCTTATACGATTTTGGGGAATATTCTCCCATTCCTCTGTGAGAGCAATTTTGAGCTCACGAAGCGTGATTGGGGGAGGGTTTCGTTGTTTTACGCATCTGCCTAGCTCGTCCCAAGCATGCTCGATCGGGTTGATATCCGGGCTGCGCGCTGGCCACTCCATACGAGTAATGTTCATCTCTTGAAGGTAGTCATTCACAATCCTACCTGTATGAGGTCGGGCATTGTCATGCATAAATATAGCATCCTCACCTAAATTGACCATAAATGGACCAACGTGATCATTGAGGATTTCTTCCACATATCTTACGCTAGTTAAAGAGCCGTTTTCTATGATCACCAGCTCTGTGCGACTTTCAGAAGAAATTCCGGCCCACACAAGTACAGACCCACCACCGTAGGCTACTTTTTCTTCGATGCATGCTTGCTTGAATCTTTCCCCTGGTCTTCGATACACTCTGTGTCTTCCATCGTGCTTGTAGAGCATAAATTTTGATTCGTCGGAGAACATAACTTTTGACCAATTTTCAATACTCCAATTTACGTGGCTCTGGGCATATCTTAGTCTCGAAATACGATGCCCACGCTCCAGTTTAGGGCCGTTTGCAGGTCTAAGGGGTTTTAAGTTAGATTCAGCAAGCCGACGTCGTACTGTCCATGCACTTGGGTTACTTCCTCCGAGGCGTCGAAACTGATTGGTGAGTTCAGTTCCTGTGAGAAAGCGATTTCGAAGCATGGTGTTCACCAAGTATCGGTCTTCTCGTGCTGTGGTACACCTGGTTCTGCCCGTTCCTGGTCTGCGTAGGTTAGAACCAGTTTCTTCGTAACGTCGGAGAACTCTTTGTACTGTTGACAGCGACACACCGACAGTCCTGGCTGTATCGCGCTGACTCCGGCCGGTTTCCAGCATTGTAAGTATTCTGGTGCATTCTTCAGGCGTAAGCGACATAATTTCAGCTTGAATAATGAATATAGAGCACTATCAACATGGTTTATGTACCCACATAAATGACAGATTACAAACAAAAGCAAAACCAAATGCTGTAATTTCGTAGTTCCATCTTCGAAAGTGGCCCTTTTTCAAATTTGATTTTTTTATGATATAACTTTACAATAACTAAGAAGTTTTAATACTTTCATTTAAGGAGTATTACATTGTCTATTAAATACAATTTATTGCATTAACCTAGCATTTTTAGTTTCCGAGATTTTTAGGATTCTTTAAGTGACCCGGATTCATTGCTCTCGAGTGTATAACTAAGTAGGTAATGTATGAATGTATAAGATGCATGTATTGTGTAGTATATATGTAAACATCCATCGTTCGAATCGAGAGTTATGGTCTTGAGTTCATAATACGAAACCCCAAAACAAAAAAGCACTTTCAGTTATTCCCGACTTTCTCAATTTTCCCGACAAGCTTTTCAATGTTTCTTTTCATAAAACCTAATTCGGCATATTACGAACATTTAATAAATTGCCGGGTCAGTCCAGCCGTTCTCGAGTGATGCGTTTACCAAACAGCATTTAATTTTTATTTATATAGATTACTAGAATTTTAAATCACAAGTGCAGATAATGTGCCGGTGTAAACTATTTCTCGCCATACTCATAACTCATAACAAACATCATTATCGAATAGGCCGAACGCGTCACATCACTATTTGAGTCGGCAATCGAATCGGAGTTGCGGGGCAGTGCGGGCGGTACATGTAGCTCCGCGTCCCACGTCTTGTTCACCCCCGCGAAACGAAACGAACTTTGAACTTAAAAGTATTAAAAATTGGCTTACCGGTGAAATGTGATGTTAGAATTCTGTTTAATGTGTTTCCGAGTATCGTTTTTACAAGATTTTATTGCACATTTAACCATTTTTTAAAGATAAATAGAGCTAAGAACTCGCAACGGGCGCTCACACTGCTAGTACTCGTAAGACTACTAGCGCTTGCGGACAGGACGATGCTATGTTCTCACCCGTGCTTACTGTTCCCACTTAGTAACACGCGCTATATACCTAGTTATGTATATTCTAAGGGTTAAAGCTTGTAAGTAAAATCAGAACCACTTCCTCTTATCCTACGGAGTTGAAACTTCGCAGACTTGTCAAGGTTCGATGGCAATGCAATATTATGGTGACAGCCAGCTGATCTGATGATGGAGACGGAAGGTGGGCAATGGGTCTCCTTGACAGATAATCGTTAACTACTAGTGTTTGTAGGGTACTTTTCTCCGGAGGGCATTGGTTGGGTCCACCCTGTATATTATACACATGTTAATGGTATTCTATTCATCATCTTCAGCCCATCACGTTCCCACTGCTGGGACACGGGCCTTCTTTCATGTAGAAAGTATGGGTCATAATCCACCATGCTGGCCTAGTGTGGACTGGTGGCATGTATAAGTGGGTACTGATTTTCCAATAAAAATAAATAATATACGTAGTTAATTCTAAATGTTATATTTCATCGTTCTGAAATACTGTATGTTATTTCAAAAATAGAATTATTCACTTAATATTGTATGAGATCATAGTTTTTCAGTCCTTTCTATGATGTCGATTTTTTCTTGTAATTCTCCTGCAAATACAAAATTACATTTTTATAGTTTTTACAATTATTACTAGTATTGGAAATTATTGCACTTTTTCATTAACTTCATTAGCAGATGAAATATTACTCGTTAGCATGCTATTTGCTATTGCGATGCTAATTACTAATATGAAGTTTCGCAGTTAGTAGTATTTTTGGGGTTCCGTGGGTAAAACGGGGCCCTATTACTAAGACTCCGCTGTCCGTCTGTCACCAGGCTGTATCTCATGAACCGTGATAGTTAGACAGTTGAAATTTTCACAGATGATGTATTTCTGATGCCGCTATAATAACAAATACTAAAAAACTGAATAAAATAAATATTTTAGGGGGCTCCCATAGAACAAACGTGACTTTTTTTGCCTTTTTTATAGATAATGGTACGGAACGTTTCGTGCGCGACTCCGACTCGCACTTGGCCGGTTTTTTTTTTGGTATTACGTACTTATGTCGTCGGCACTGTGGCATCGCCGCATGTGTTGTATAATGACAGTCTTCAAGGCAGCTTTCTCTGCGACGAGTCTGTCGTTTAATTCCTTCAGTTGTTTGTTTTCCAACGCTCGCTTCGTCATTGTTTCTTTTAGACGAGCCCTGAAACAAATATAAACCCAACGTCAATATCTTTACAAAAATCGAAAAGAGAAAATTCTGTGCATTAATAATAATAATAAATTCATTTATTACAGGCAATAATACAGTTAACAAATTAAAAATACCAGAGGCCCATAAAATATATACCTTACATTAAAGATATTTTTCCAAAACCGACTGGGATCGACTATTTAAAGGGAACACGAATCAACGGTTTTTTAGAATTATTTGTCTGTTTGTTTGTTATCTATAGACTCGGAAACTGCTGAACGGATTTTAATTCGGTTTTTTGGGTTTGATAGCATTAGTCCCAAATTAGATTTCAATTCAATTCAAAAGTTCTTTATTCAATTTTGGCGTCACAGATGCACTTATGAACGTCAATTATCACAATGACTCTACCACCGTATCGGAAAAAGAACCACTACTCAGAAGATACGACAAGAAACTGAGGGGCATATTTTTTAGAACTTTTGTTACAATATTTTATGTTTGTTTTTGACAATATTATGTTTCTTATGTGTCAGTTGGCTACTTGGCAGAAGCGGAATGTTCCATGCATCTTTGTCTTCTATGTAATTACTAACTGTATTCTTCTGATTCTCGTTCAATATTCTGTGTTCGTTAAAGTGAGACAATAGTTGCCGTAGTATGATTTTTTCAAATATCTTGCTTAGAGCCGGAAGCACAGAAACTGGTCTATAATTCGAGGGGTCAGTTTTGTTACCTGACTTGAAGACGGGAGTAACTTTACTTTTTTTCATCAAATCGGGAAATGAACCTATCAATGAAGTATCAATGCACAAATTATATGTCACAAGCCATGAGATGTGGTGCGATGATTTCTATTATTGACTCTAACATTTTAACGGAGAGGCCCCATAAATCTTCCGTAGCTTTAACATTAAGATTACAGGGTATATTAAATCAAAATCGGTTGGGTGAGTACGAAGATACAGCTTGACCTCTTAGTAGTATGCGTTCCCATATAATGGAGAGGTCTTGCTAAAATGGTTTTGGAAAAAAGACGACTATGAGCTTTTGTCGTCTACGCGGACGAAGTCGCGGGAAAAAGCTAATATTTTCATAAAAATATTCAGCCTCTGTGGTGTAGTGGTTCGCCAGGTTGGATCAAATCTCATACACCACTAAGTTTGCGGGTTCGATTCCGAAGGGAAAAAATTTTGTGCACAGAAAAAAAAGCGCAAGGATTTGTTTCGTGTCTGAGTGTTGTGGGAGCATGGTCCTCGTAGTTCCTGGTTCCGTAGATACAGGGAATCCTAGTTAGGAGCCAGGATCTGTGTATGTGATCGTTGGGCGTATATATTTATTTAGTATTCTTTTTTATATACAACTCACACAACAGTAGAGAACAAGCAGTAGTGTTCAAACATTACTGGGTTCTGGTTTGAAGGTGGTTTCAAACAAGCTATTGTTCCACGGTGACGAGCGCAGTGCTGTACTGCGGGATTTCGCAAAACAGGTGCTGCAACTGTTATAGGCGGCGTGTTGTTTATCATCAGGCGAAAGACCTACTCGTCTCGTCACGCTGTAGTTTATGAGATTTAGTTATATCGTTGTTCTTTTTTGTAGTGTCTTTTATTTTGGGTGTATAAACACTAACAAACAAATATTCATGACCCTAATTAAAAAACCATTATTGCCCTCTATGTAAAATCTCTTCGAGAAAAGACACTCTCTGCTCTCATTTGTGGAACTAACTGTGTTTTGAATAATAGAGATGAAACAAGAATCTATAATAGATTAAAAAAATAATCTAAAAACCACTTTTTTATGGATTTAGAATGCATTGTCATCGAGTTGTGAGCTACCCTGAAGTTTCAGCTGGATAGGTAACCGGGAAGTGCTCGAAATTTATGTTGTAAAATTCCACCCAGAATGACGAGACAGACAAACAAGAAAGTGACTTAATAAAAACATGGTAAAAAAATACCTGTATCTTCTAGAAGCTGCTGATCTGCTTTCCATGTTATGTGACATATTGGGCCTACATTCGCTATTGATGCTTCTCTTGCCATTTTCAATATGTTCGGTTTCATTGTGCTCGGAGGCTTTTCTTTTAATTCCTTTCTTATCGAATACTTTGAGAGGTAATTTCGGCAGATAGTTCACTATAGCACTGTTTACTAGGCTAGTGTTTATGACAGATACAGGTATCAGAGTTCCGCTACTGATTGAAGGCACACTTGGTATTAGGTTTACGTTGTTGATCTTTTGCGATTCAACTTTTTCGGTCAAAACTTTTTTCAGTAAGTCTTTTGTATTTTTAGGTCTTTCTTTAGCTTCATCAGCCGTTATTAGTTTTATTTGTTGGCCGGATGGCAGTTTTAATATCACTTCATAATCTTTGCCTTTTTCATCGGTTTTATTGGTTGCATCATCTTTTATGCTCTTTCCATCTTTGCATCGATCTTTTATGCTAACGCCATCTTTGCATGTACCATCTTTGATAGTTTTTTCTGCTGTGTAATCAGCCGTGAAGCTGTCTACGACGAAATCTATAGATTTCTGGCTCATAATTGGTGGGACATCAACTTGTAATCTATCGTAGCCATCTTTGACTATGACGCCATCTTTAAACATGGCGTCCTTGGCGAATCCGCCATCTTTTCTGCTCGCGTCTTTAGCATCTTTCGTTCTATCCGTGTTATTTATGATTTCTACGTTGCTGTGTATTTTTATAACATTGTTTGTGTACGAAACGGAGTTTTTGAGGGAGTCTTTAGTTTTGGGCGTGTCGTCGAGCTTCTCGACTATTCTACTGATTGTTGTGACTTCGTTGGTTAGTTTGGATATTCGGGTGGTTTCGAACTCTTTGATCGCGCCGGTTTCGTCGCTTGATGACCTGAAAGTAATTATTTATCCAATTAAACACTGTTTTTTATTATTTTATACTTACACTAATTTATTCTCATTCTTAGATATACGTTTTTACAATATTTCTTTATTAAAATAGACCTAGATCATTAGGAGCCGCCTGCAGCGGGGCAGCGCCCAAGCTACCGGTGGTCAGGGCTGCGGAGTAAGGAACCTCCTGACTATATGCAGTGTCTAAGAGTACTGCCACAAGCATCTGACCCTTGATCCAACCGTGTAGCGATAGCCTTTTGAGACAAATGAGTTAAATAATCTAAATTACTTTGAGGAAGTGTGGCTATTGCGGGTATATGCGGGTGTGAAATCAGTGTGGCCAATCGACTTTCGATTGGCCACACTGATTTCACACCCGCTCTAAGACGGTGGAGGAAAACGTAAAGAAACTGACATGTCAAACCACTGATATGCAACATCCATTCATTTATCATCAGTCATTTATTTATCTCTCTATATATCTCATAATTCATTTAAATATGAATGTACCGTACCTGCTGATAGTAATATTCCTCTGGTTGTTGGTTGTAAAGACGGAGTCCCCAGAGTCCAGCAGCGGGAACATCTGCGGAGTGTGCAGCTCCTCACTGGAAGGTGTGCATACATGTTCCAGCGATAGGATGCCTTGTCTGGAAAGAGATAAGAGTGTGGTTATAAAGTAGTAACTAGGGCAGGGTATAAACGGAAAGATAACTGCTAGTTTTCAGCTCACTTAGTCTCGATGGCCCTCTTGAAGCCCTCATCGAAGGGATTCACATTCTGCAAGTCCTGGAACAGCCCCACTTCTTCGCAGTTCCTGATGAAACGAGTCGGAGTTGGGGTCTGATCAGCTGAAACACATTTCAAAATAATAATTATCATTTCTAAATTTTATAAAGTTGCTTGGTATGCATGGTAGGTCTCTCGTATGCGGGAGGCCATCCTGGTTGGTACCACTGCTTTGCCATTTATTCTGCCGCCAAGCAGTAGTGCGCATTACTGTGTTCCAGTTTGAAGGGGATTCTAGCCAGCGAAATTACTAGGCATTTGAGAATAAATATCTGATGTATCAGAGTGTTGAGTTGCAGTACTGCTTTACATGGTATTTCAAGTTCTAGGTGGCACTGTAATTGTTATGGACAAGTGCAGCACTTACCTTTAGGCGGACGACTTGCTCATCTTATTGCTCAGTTTCATGAAAAATAAGTTTCTTACCGACAAATGCAGCTTTCTGTTCCCCACCAAACTGAAGTACCATGTCATGCTTTTTGGTGTGCACATTGAGATGGTCCTCATTCGTGAAAGTCATACCACAATCAGGCATTGTACAAGCGAAAGGTTTCTCTGGTTCCACCATTGCGGAACACTTAGATGCGTAACCACTATTAAATATTCTTCAAGTCTTGATGCTTATGTGTAACAGCCACCAACTTTTTTTACATGTTGGTTCAAGTTTCAAGTGATTTTTGTGATTGTAGAACTGAGCACGCTTGTATTTCAGTGTCTTCACTTTGTTTAGGAGTACTTAATGTTATATACAGCTTTGGTATAGCAGCCCTTACAATTCAACATCCACATCAACAGTATTTGCAGTTTCCGCGAAAACTAGACATTATTAACTCGACTTGAAGTAGGAAAAACAATATTCTTAATATTATTTAGTAGATAAATTTTATTTTACTGTAATTATTATTCACAACTGAATTGAATAAGAGCAATAGAAAAGATATGGAAAATAATTAAGTAATAAATAAACAACGATCCGATGATGTCGATCGATTGACATTAACAATTTAACATTGACATGACACTTGAGCTTGACACTTCTTTTTCTTTTCGCAAAGTGTTTTTTGGATGCGTTGCGTTCAGAGCTCAAATATCTAAGCGTCATTTTTAATAGTACCTAAGGGTTCAGTAGAATATTATTATTGTTATTGTGGTAACATTACAAAACTCCTTGGAGTTTACTACTTTTAATTTATGTTCTATCTATTTGTCAAATGTCATTGTTTAATTCATTTCATGCATTTTGTTGATTAAAACCGTAATTCTAAAGGTTTTATCTTATTTAACAATTTAATCAACAAATGTATTCTATATACAATGGAAAAATATCTACGTCCCGATAAACTGGACATTGATCCATCCGACAACTTTGCTTCCAAAGAATGGGAACACTGGAAGAGAACATTCGAAAACTTTCTCTCAAATTGTGCTAAAGAAGGAATAGATGGAAATATGAAGCTGGATCTACTGGTGAATCATCTATCCCCCAGAATATACCCATTTATCAGTGAGTGTACCACATACGAAACGGCAATGAGTTCACTTAATACAATATATGTCAAGCCAAGGAATATAATTTATGCAAGACATATGCTCTCGACAAGAAAGCAGCAGAACGAAGAAGATATAGATGCTTACATAAGGACACTTAAATTATTAGCTAAAGATTGTGAATTTGGTAAAGTCGATGCGGAAACAAATAAAAATGACAGTATCAGAGATGCATTCATTGCAGGAATTAAATCAAATAAAATCAGGCAACGATTGCTAGAAAATATGTCTCTAACACTTGATGAAGCTTACAATCAGGCGTTATCTTTGGAAATGGCCGAAACAAGTTCGCAGAGCTATAATGTTTCCAATTTGAGTGCTGTTCAAGGTTCAGAAGAAAACAAAGAAGCAATAGCAGTAGCATCCGCTAAGAGAAAGTGCTTCTTCTGTGGAGGGTCTGTACATTCTAGAAAGTTTTGCCCTGCTGTTGATTCTATCTGCCAGTTTTGTGACAAGAAGGGACACTATGCTAAAGTATGTCGAAGCCAGAAACCTAACATTGCTGTTGCAAAAGAAAATACAAATAGCAGCTTGGCATGCATTATAGCAGCGTCTCCTGACTCCCTGAAGAAAGCCACTGTAGCTGCCTATATTAAAGGTATTCGCGCTCAAGCATTAATCGACACTGGCAGTTCTGTCAGCTTTATAGATAGCGAATTCTTCAAATTGTGTTGTTTGAAGAAGAAACATTGCAGTCAAACTATATCAATGGCATCAACTTCTCTTACGTCTCAAGTGGAGGGGCAAACATACACTTCAGCAAAAATTGGAGACCACAATTACGAGGGTCTAAATCTACTGATCGTAAAGAACCTATGCGCTGACCTCATTATTGGTCATGATGTTCTAGGAGAGCATTCTTCACTCGAGTTTTCTTTTGGAGGATTGAAGGAGCCTATAAAAGTTTGCAGTGTTGCTGCAGCCTCTGTACCCGCTGTACCTTTGTTTTCGAATATTTCTCCAGATTGCAAGCCTATCGCCATTAAATCTCGAAAATACAGTGAGGATGATAAGAAGTTTATTGGAGAAGAAATTCAAAAACTTTTGGCCGAAGGAATAATTGAGGAAAGTACATCACCATGGAGAGCTCAAGTCCTCATCTCCAAAAATGTAAATCATAAGAAACGCCTCGTTATTGATTATTCTCGAACGATAAATAGATACACGCAACTAGATGCATACCCACTACCCAATATGGAGGAAATGGTGTCACAGATATCAAAGTATCGTATATTTAGTGCTATAGATTTGCAAAGTGCCTATCATCAAGTTCCGATTCTGGCAAAAGAACGTCACTTTACTGCTTTTGAAGCTTTGGGAAATCTTTACCAATTTCGACGAATTCCGTTTGGTGTCACTAATGGAGTCTCTAGTTTCCAAAGAACAATCGACTGGATCATTCGTAAAGAGAAACTAAAAGGAACGTACGCATATCTAGATGATATAACTGTATGTGGCAAAAATCAAGAAGATCACGATGAAAATCTTCGGAGATTTATGAATGCAGCTCAAAAATATAGCCTTACCCTAAACAAGGAAAAGAGTAAGTTCTCTCAGAATTCTATCAATATTTTGGGATATAACGTAAAGGATCACGTGATAAGGCCTGATAGCGATCGTTTATGTCCATTATTGAGTTTGCCACCACCATGTGATTTACCATCATTGAGAAGGACAATAGGAATGTTTTCACATTATAGCAAATGGATACCAAACTACTCCGAAAGAATTCATGCTCTCGCGCATACACAAGTTTTTCCACTCAAAACTGAACTAGTCCAGACCTTTGAAATACTAAAGACAGATATTGCAAAAGCTGCCATTCATGCTATCGACCATAACTCACCATTTACAGTGGAAACAGATGCGTCAAATCATTCAATTGCGGCAACTTTATCACAATCTGAACGGCCAGTTGCATTTTTCTCGAGAATGCTGAACAATAGCGAACTTAAACACTCAGCTATAGAAAAAGAAGCATACGCTATAGTGGAATCGCTAAGAAAATGGCGTCATTTTCTCATTGGTAGACCATTTCGTCTCATCACTGACCAACGATCTGTATCATTCATGTTTGACAATAAGGTGACGAGCAAAATAAAGAATGAGAAAATACAGCGATGGCGCTTGGATTTAGCACCATTCAAGTATGACATTGTCTATCGTCCAGGGAAGCAGAATGATGTTGCTGATGCACTTTCACGAGTTTGCGCTTCAGTGCCGACACGAACTGAGAAACTGATATATTTGCATGAAGCTTTGTGTCATCCTAGAATATTGCGTATGAACCATTGGGTAAAGTCAAAAAATTTGCCTTATTCGACCGAGGAAATCAGGAATATGACTAATTCGTGCCGGATATGCTCCGAAATAAAACCAAAATTTTACAGAGCTAATCCTGAATCTACTTTAATCAAAGCCACTTCACCAATGGAAAGGCTAAGCATTGACTTTAAAGGACCTGTACCTTCCAACACAAGGAATAGGTACATATTAACTGTAATTGATGAGTACACACGTTTCCCATTTGCGTTTCCATGTGCTGACATGAGCTCTACAACAGTCATCAAACATTTAAATGAAATATTCATGTTATTCGGTTTCCCATCTTATCTTCATTCAGATAGGGGAACATCATTCATGTCGGCAGAAATCAAAAATTACTTAAATTCACGGGGAATCGCCTCAAGTAGGACTACTCCTTACAATCCCAGAGGGAATGGTCAAGTAGAACGTTTTAATGGGACTCTCTGGAAATCTATACAATTGGCTCTACGTTCAAACAACAAACCAATAGAAAATTGGGAACAAGTTCTTCCTCAAGCTTTACATTCAATACGTTCCTTATTGTGTACAGCTACTCATTGTACGCCGCACGAACGTATGTTTACCCATACCAGAAGATCGTCGAATGGAGTATCTATACCTACTTGGTTGACAGAATCAGAACAAGTTCTGATGCGAAAATTTAACCGCACGAACAAATATCAACCAATCGTCGAAGAAGTAACTTTACTTCATGTAAACCCGGACTATTCCTATGTTCGCCTTGCAGACGGACGAGAATCCACTGTCTCGAACCGCCACTTAGCGCCATTAGGACAAGATAGCCAGATAATTCAGGAAACACCTGAGATATTAAATGAGACGCGAGAATCTAGTGAGGATGATGATTTCTACGATTCGTACGATACTCAAGGACAAACTGACAGTCAGACTATTGAGACAGGCCCAGTCGCAGAACAGCCCATAAATGAACAAGAGGCAAGGCCAACGAGGGAACGTAGAATACCGGCCCGATTTGAGGACTATGTTTTGTACTGAACGGCTTGCCTTTTCAGCCTGGAAGAATGTGGTAACATTACAAAACTCCTTGGAGTTTACTACTTTTAATTTATGTTCTATCTATTTGTCAAATGTCATTGTTTAATTCATTTCATGCATTTTGTTGATTAAAACCGTAATTCTAAAGGTTTTATCTTATTTAACAGTTATATTATGTATCAATGATTGTTCAAAATAAACTTTATACAGACAAAACATTTAATATGTTTTTTTAACAAAAATATTAACAAATATAACATTCTTTAACAAAAACAATAAATAAAATAATAAGGTAAAAATTGTATTATTGATACACACTTGTATTTCATATAAATTATACAATACAAGTATTAACTCTAAAGTTTTAAGCAAATAACCAAGAAAAGTCACTCTTATATTATAACATATTATTCAACATTATTTCAAGAAAGATGCAATTTTGTGCTTGAAAGACTTTTTGCGTTATTAGAAAAATATGACGTATATTTTTCTGGTGAATACGCATGAATTTTTACTGGATGTGGATGATAGGGTCCGGCTTCATGTAATAAAGATCTGTCAAATAGTGGGTAAATTGTGGATCTCTTCTTTCTCGGTGACTCTTGCATCTGCTGGGCCGGGTAGGGGTCTACGTAGCGACGTCCGTTAATATCGCTGCCATCCGCTGTCGGGTATATTATCGCTCGCTATTAATGAAATATTGGCGTTAATCTATTCGCAATGACTGTATCGTCATAAAACAATAGTGCTCTGTATTATAAGTTTTATATTATAAGTAACAAAGCACTTATTAGAACAACGTGATGGTTTTAAAATTATAAATAGTTAATCATTTAAGAAGTGGGTATATTTTTAACCATCATCTAAAAGAGTATAAAATCAGTGATAAATCAAGCTTAACTTTATACTATGTTATCTTCATTAATAAGGTTGATACGATTTGAGGTAAGTATTATCAGCCATTGCCCTAAGTCGCAGCTTGGTCAATGCCTAATAATACCTTTCAACGCTTGCCTGCGCCTCTGCTGTTGAAGATCCCAGGAGCTGGCTGACCCTGCGGCTCTCCACCCACTGTGTTCTGCTGAATGCCAGACATACCCACTACCGCTGGATTTGGCTCATTCTGCTGGCCTTTCCAGGGTCTGTAAAAAAATTACATTAGTGCTCAGTAGGAGATCGCACATTTTAGCGAGTTAATTGTTCGAAAAGTATTTCTAGATTTATGTTGTTGGTTGCGTAGTTAGGTAAGTATTAGAAATATGTGCTAGTTAAGCCTCATAGCACATAGTCACGTCTGAATAATGAAAAGCAATGAAAAGAGCTGGAATCAAAAGTCGGAGGATTAGATGGACAATCATTCAAATTCAAGTAATGTGGCTACTAGACTATGAATAAACGAGACTTAGGCATCACAAAGAGTAGATAACTTAATTCTTACTTGTCAGGGAAAAGTTCACCAGGCTGCCCTCGAGTCTGGACGATCCTTTCCCCGTTGATTTCTACAACACATCGAAGTCTGGCACAGCAAGTTGGAAATTCTGTGAAAAAAATAAGGAAGATTTTAGATTTAGCCATTTATCTATTGACAAGTACCATGATTATACTTACCAACGTTCTCGTCTTCAATGTACTCGTGACATTCCAAAGCATTTTCTGGGATTTTAGGTTTACGACATCTGAAAATAAAGAACTCTTAGATATGATTAACAAGAAAACAGCATTTAATAAAATATCTAAGTCCTGCTATTATTGTGGTACTTTGTTGATCAAGTTTTACTCAGTTTTGAATATTTGAAGTAATCTGGAGTCAGTGTTACCAAGTTTGATAAGAAGGCAATTTTAGTTGCAGGCATGTAAGCATTTAAATTGTACTTAATTTCTATGTTTAAGGTGAATAATGGTTTGTAGTCTAGATTATTTGTTTTAATAAAACTTACCCAACTGCAGCAATAAAGTATTTCCCATCTCGTATTTCACATCTGTAGCGATGGCAGGTATAGTGGTCTGACCACTCCTGCCAAGGCTGGTAGCCTTTTCTTGAGTATTTGTCTACACAAGCTTGATCTGGAATTTCATCACTACGGAATCAGTTTATAAAAGGCGGATTGAAGTTAAAATATTTTGTCTAAGGAACATTCATTTCAATAAATCTCAAATACAGAAGCAATATCATAATATTAATAAGCAGGTAATACGATGGGTTATCACTATGTGTGATTTATTACAAGCAATCTTTAGATGATTTAAATATATTTAATAAACATGAACGGTACTTACAACTCACGTCCTCAGCAAATATTGTAGGCAGCACCAAATACATTAAGAATATAAGCCCGCCAAGCTTCATTTTTGTAGTTATAATATCACCTAAAACTTTATTATTAGATACTTGGTCTTCTCCAATATTCGTATTAGTTGGACGCCAAACTCCTGACTAACCTAATTCAGACTGGGTTCGACTTAAAATACTTTCCTAATTGTGCATATTTACTAAACAATGAAAGGGAAGTATCTGTAAATGTGGAAAAACGTAAAATATTATGCTAGCAATGCCATGTTTCCGTGAAAAATTTCAACAAACAGTGAAGTGATCATCATTTCAACACAGTTTTACAAAGGTTTGTAAAAGATTAGTGTTTTTGGTGTAGTTTAATTAAATTTTGTTGTGTTAACAATGCCGTAAGGTAAAATATTGCCGAATTTTTTAAATCTACTTTACGAATAATAATAGTGGCCCAAGTAAAAATCCTAGATTTAAATCGTGAGCATCAATCCAAGGAAGCAGAACATGCACTTCAAGATAAAGAAAACATCAGCGTACTAGCTAAACTAGCACTTGCTGCTTATGTATTTCAATATTTTTTTTATTCTTACCCATTTCCAAAATACGTCTCACCAATGTGCTTCTGCGTTGGTGAAGCAAGACCAAACGCTGAAGACTAATTAAAGTAAAAAAAAACACAAGTGACCGTTACTGTGTACCAAACAATTTTTATTCTCAGAAAGTCGCCATTGTTTTAATCGACATCATTGATCGTTCCAATGTTTGTTTCAATATTAATTTCTAAGAAAGCTGTGTGAAATGGCTGTGTTCCTTGTCCATGACTATTACTATATTACGTCCGTTTACGTTGTTGGTCCCTAAAATATATAAATATATGTTTATTTTATAATATAATTAAAGTGAACGCATCGATATCATAAAAAAAACAGGACTTCAAGCAAAAGTCGAATTCGTTGTCTAATGTCACAGTCAGATGAAAGTGAAACAACTGTCAGTAGTGTCAGTCAGTTATTCTGTCAACAAGAACCGATCAAAACCTAAGCGAAAGGATTGCGAGATTAATTTTGTTTTTAATTAATTTTAAGCGTGTATTTTCCATTAACTATTACGCAAACTGATTGCACAAGAAGGCACAAATGAGGTGAGTACAAATTTTCATCGACTTAAACTGAGTCGTCTTAGTTATTTGTGGTTTAAAGGTAGGGTGGTTTTCGTGGTTCTTACCCACAATAAAATAGTAGAAAAATAGAATATTCTCAACGTTTTACACGATGTTAATAATTAGTAATGAACTCCCATTAATGTTTTTCTACCTATTGGCATAAAATGTGTTTTTCAAAATGACTAAGATCTTTGCAGAGGTCAAAGTGAAGCAAACAAGTTTTTTTATTTGCTTATCAAGGGCTAATTAAATTCCATTTGTTATGTATCATCCTCCTTGGCTTATTTATTTATGTGTCATGAAATGAAAACATCAATACTTTATTAAAACCTAATCTTCCACATGATTTTCATGTAACATTTAGGTCTTTTTTATATGCTAGGCTTTCATTAACTAGATGTACTCTGTGGATTGTATCTGTGTGTATGCCTAAAAGATATCTCCATGTGTAATTTATACAAATGGACAAATAAAAAATGAGCAGAGTAATGATTTTGGTCAGACTTACCTATATACATTTTAAAAATGTTAAAGAAACACTGTTTGTTAACTTTTCAAGACTAAACGGCTAAAACAATCTTGATGAAGACCCTGTAGCCTGGAGAAGGCAAAGGATAATTTTTATCCCAATTTAAGATGTGTTGCCCGATGGATCTATGTATAGAACCAAGAGTGGGCATCAGCTAACTTATAAATTGCTGGTCATAATAATTCTTCACATTCCCTCTGAATGGTATTAGGACTTCTTGATAGCTACTGCGGTGTAGTGGTTTGATCAGGCAGCTTTTTATCTCATACCATGAAGTTCTATTCCTGCTACAGGACAAATGTTTGTACTCAGAAAAAAGTATGTAGATCTTATTTGTTTTGTATATGGTGGTTGTGGGACCATGGTGCTCTTTGTTTCTGGTTCAAAACACAAGGAGTCATAGTTAGAGGGCATCCAATCTCTACAATTGTGCCACAATAGCAATACATAGACAAGAGTTATAGTTTTTTATAATATTTGAGTATTTTAATTAATTAATTTATTTATTCTCTTAGGAAAACTACAGCTAAACTTAATACAATGTAGGTTTAAATATTTATTTTATTTACAATAATTTATTCATCTTCTTCTCTCGTGTGGGTGTGTGGCCAACCCTGACGTCAGAGTTTTTAGACCGCCCGAAGGCCTCCGATATGGCCTAACGACTGTTATCCTAAGACAACAACTGGGACCGACGGTTTAACGTGCCCTCAGAAGCACAGTAGTGCTCAGATGTAAATACCACACAAACGGTCACCCATTCAAATTGTGACCGCTGCGAACGTAATAATTTACTTGTAACTACAACAATCCTATTATAAAGATACTAAACTATAAACCATATATAAAACCAAACATTTATTTATTTTTAATTTATTTGTTAATAGACGAGCAGCATGATGGCTGGTATGTCTATATCAACAGTGTTGAAAGTTTTTCCCATATTTATAGTAGAGATTGCTTTTTAGAATTTGCAAAGTTGTCCAATTAGTTCTTGAAGCTATTTACTGAAGTGGCAGACACTACATCTTCAGGTAGCCAGTTCCAGTTGTGTACCACCCTATTACTGAGGAAGTGATGTATATACATGTGGTGTCCATGAGGCAAGGTGCCAAGAACGCTGGCTTCTTTCCCGAGCTGAATCGCTAATGGTAATGTTTGAGCAAGGAATGAGCCAGCCCTCTTGTCACCTGCGGCTTCAACAAGACGTGGGCAATTCTTTTCAGGTACTAATATTTGGACAGGTTGGTAGTTTATAAAATTTAGTTATATGCATAGCTTGAATTCCAACCCATCACATGTGTAAACATCCTTGTTTACTACGTTTAAAGGATAGTTAATATATTTATTTTTTTTCCCTCCTGTTCGCTCCAAGTGCATTACTTCGACCATCATCATCATCAGCCGAATATGTTCACATACTGACACGGGCCTTCTCTCATACAGATATGGGCCATAATCCGCCATGCTGGCCCAGTCCAGGTTGGTCCTTAAATTTTGTGATAATTCTTGGACATGCCGGTTTCCTTACGATGTTTTACTTCACCGTTTTGAGAGCGAGTGTTAAATTCGCACATAACTTAAAGTTATTGGTGCGAGGCCAGCGGGTGTTGAACTCCGGTGCGTCGGGTCGTAAGTCGCACGAGTTCCCGCTGAGCCACACTAGTTTGACCTTCATCATACAGTTCTTCTGTTTCCCAATAACTACAATCTACAGTCTTTAAAACTTGAGTGAACAGGTTTTTTCTAGGGGAGCGTGCTACACCTTCGACCGCATCGTCGCTTACCATCAGGTGAGAAAGTGGTTAAACACAAGCCTATAATGTATAAAAGAAAATGGTAGAGCTCTCGTATGCGAGAGGACGCCTGGGTTGGTGCTTTGCTAGTTAATCTGCCGCCAAGCAGTAGTGCGCAAGCCTTACTATGAAAACTATTGTAGCCAGTGAAAATACTGGACACCATACATAAGAGCTGTGTGAGCAGACGTGTTGCTTACAATGAAGTGAACGACCAGCTCGTCTCATATTCAATTAGTATGTGTGTAAAACTCACTCGTCACACTAATTATTTTCTAGGTGTCTTGAAAGCTACGCGCGGCGTGCATGCAGCGATTCCGCTTCTGAATTCTGCACAAACAGACAGACAGACAAGCAGTGAAATCGTCTATCTCAAAAACCGATCCCAACCGCTTTCAGTTCAAAAATTTGGAAGGCGTTAACAACCTTCAAACTGCGATATCGATCATTTTTAGCGATCGTGATTGGGATAGCGATTGGAACGCGGACTTGTGTAGAAATGTTCGTCAAAAAGACAAATACCGATCACAAGACATGTTTGAAAGCGATCGGGATTGTTTTTCGAGTTAGGCGATTCCCCAGCAGGTCTTCCTATCAATATTTGTTTTAAATAATAAATAAATAAAATAAAAATAAAATTCATTTATTTCGGACAACTTGGTCCATAGTATTTTTTTAGTATGTACATGCAGCTTACTCACTATGTTAGTTCGCAATTAAAATATAAATTCAAATTAAATTAAATGAAACTGTATTGTATTGATTAATGTAAATTAAATTAAATAGATTAAATTAAAATTCCAATTGAAATCTTAACACAAAACAATACAATACAACAATAATAACAACATTTTAGAATTTATTTAAAATTCACTCCTTCTATTCATCGATTCACATGTTTGACATGTAAATCGATGAACCGTCGAAGAAAAATCGAATCTATTCTTTCGGCTATCATCTTCAGTATTTCGTTGCTACTCCCCCTCACACGTTGCATAACTGAAGCGGTTTTTTTGCGAATGTTCGCGTAGAAGTCATCCACGTGAGCATCCGCAAACATACCGGATGCACTACAGAATCTGGGAAGTTTCAACAAAATTCTGAAGGTATTATTATACTGAACTCTCAGAGCATTGTACGATCTTTGTGTAAAGTTGGTCCATAGTCCACTCGTGTAGAAACTTTGACAAAACGCTTTAAAAAGTGTTAGTTTTACCTCTAATGTACATCGAGTGAATCTACGAGCCAACATATTACCTCGTACCGACAATGCTCTGCGTTCCCTCTCAATGTCCTCGTTATCTTTTAAATCATCTGTTACAATGTGCCCTAGGTACTTAAACTGAGAAACACGATTCAAGGCAACTCCGTTTAACATAAGCGGTGGAACGCAACTAGGCTTACTGTTTTTACCTGTGAAAATCATGAACTCGCTCTTTTTTACGTTGTACCTTAAACCGTGTTGTTCAGCGTAGGTCTCACATACCTTGATCAACTTTCTCAATCCTCCAATTGATGGGCTCAGCAACACCATGTCGTCCGCGTAACTTATGTTGTTCACACTTACATCATCGATGCGACACCCAACATGCATGTTGCTCAGCCCCTCAATCAGCTGATTGACATATAAGTTAAACAATTTTGGCGTCGTCGAGGAGGTTGTCAATTCGACAGTTTTTTTTGTATGTTTGTTGCGCGATTACTCCACCAATTATGAATTGATTTTGTTGATTCATTTTTTGTTTCGTAGGTCCTTCAGAGGTGGTCCCATATAAATTTTATCGAAATTGGTTCAGCGCTTTTTGAAAATATCAACAAAAATTAAAAATTTTGGTAAAGTCTTGAAGCCGGTTATATATGTATAACTATTTAGTCTTTATATATATTTTATAAATAATTAAAATATGTCTTATAAACTACCTAATCAAATAACCCACCCCTAACTGTACCCGATGCAAAAGTGCCCATAACACTGGCGGCATTTCCGCGCTGGATAGCTATGGCTAACCTTCGCACCAGGTACGAGCAGGAGCGGGGGTCGCCAGTTTTCTCCTTATTTTTAACAAATGATTCTCACTATGACTGTTACACATGGGGGTGTGACGTAGCACAAACAAGCGCTATAAACACGTTTTCTGAAAAATGTATGTACAGGATTTTTAGGGTCTGTCAATCAATCAATCAAAAGTTATTTATTCAAAATTGGCATCACAGACGCACTTATGAACGTCAATTATTACAATGACTCCCGCTGTTTTTGTTATGGATTTAATGTATTTGTAATATGTGCATTGATAGTTTCTTCCATTCTTCCTAACTACAACATCCTTAATATTGTACAAATATTGTTTAAATATTGTATGTCCGTCATATACATTAATACCTACGCCCCATAGGAATATAGTGTCTTAATAGTAAATTCCTGAATAATTAACATTCATAGCCACTACGATTCGTAGGCGGTGGTATACTTTTTAAACATTGCAATTGCTGACGCTATACCAGGCCTAGCGCACTCCGCACTGTAGGTACGGAGCTACAAGTACATAGCCGGACACCGACGTCGGGTCGCGCGTCGTTACACCTGCCGCGTCAGAAGAGATAAGAGCGGCGCGATAGAAAGAGACGCGCTCTGTAGGTTAATATGACTGGTAGGTATGCAGCGCTACGCGAACTGAATTAAATTTTATTGCGTCATAGCAAGAGTCGCTATTTGTTTAAATTTCTTTGCGGAGTGATGCTTTTGTCCCTTAGTATTCTGTAGCTATACTACTAGAAACAGATCTATACTGGAGAGTTCAGACTTCATGATACAGTTAAAAGCCAGAAGACCAATGCTCTTCTGAGGGTCGTGCGGTTGGAGTCGCGCCACAACGTGAATTTTAATTCTTTTGTGGTGCAAGTTCCTACTGAACATCTGTCGACCTACATGTGTGAGGAATTCTGGTCAAAGGGTGTCGTGTTTCGACGATTCAGAGGACGGCTGCAAGCGTCACCACTGACTCCGCGCAGTTGCGTCACACGTCGCCGACAAAACGTGTCACATAAACATAAATATTTTAATACTAGCTGATGCCCGCGACTTCGTACGCGTAGTGAAGTATTCATCCTGCTTCCGACCATTTTCCGTCCCACCATATTCCCGTTCCAGTTCCCGTCCCGCTCGTATTCATATCTCGTTACCGTACCGTACCGCTTCTGTTTCGTGACCTTTCCACTCTTATCCTGTTATCGTCCCGCTCCTATCTCGTTACCGTACTGGGCCCCAATTCACTATGACAACTTGGAGATTCCTTGCTTCGAGGAAACGTCGTATCCTTCATTAATGAACGACATCTGCGAAATTTGTATTATCTATGACGCGTCATATATATGAATATATGAATTCGTCATGGAGATGTCGTTTATTAATAAAGGAATCGACGTGATTTCGAAGAAAGAAATTATCGAGTTGACATTGTGAATTGGAGCCCTGCTCTGGTCCTGATACCCCGTCCCACTCCTATCCTGTTACCATCCCGCTCCCATCCTATTATAGTCCCACTCTTATTCCGTTACCGTCCCTCTCTGCTCCCGATCCTTTTCCAATCCTAACCTTTATCGTCCTCCCTAGCAAACCTCTTATCGTGTTATTGTTCTCCTCCTGTACCATTACCATCCCCTTCCTAACCCGTTATCGTGCCACTCTGGTCCCTATATAATTACCAAATTTTCTAGCCCTAATTTAAATTGTGGATCATGTGTTTATAGTTTCTTTGACCAAGTATCAAACGTACCGTACGTATATGTATATTCAGTAGTTCTGAGAATAGATTCATAACTAATTTTTATACCCCTAAGAGTTGAGGGTGGCTCACCCCAAAAAAAACTTTCTTTTCAGGTGAAAAAAAATTTGACAAAAACTTAACTTAACTGGACTTTTTAACTTAGGTCGATAGCTGATCAATGGGTTCCGTTTTGCCAAACTCCTTCGCTTGGGAGCAGCAAAATAGCAAGTTTTTATTGTACACTCCATTGCAATAAAAGATGAATACTGTTGACTAATATTTACAGAATTCGTTGTATATATAATTTAAAAATAAAAGTTATACAATAAATGAAAAAAATGTATTTGTTGTGTTGTTATTTTCACATTACGTCATCGTTCACAGCGGTCTATGCCTGTTCCACTCATATACCACATACGCACACACTTTCAATAAATAAAATATATTTTCATACTCTAGAAATAATTCATATGGCAAAACAACGATTGCCGGGTCAGCTAGTAAACATATATTTTCTTTACAAACTTTACCACCCGTTTAAACCTGTCAGGGGATGGTATTCTAAACAATGGTAATAATACATGTGTCAATAGTTTTTTTTGTCTAAGTATATTTAAGTATTTTAGCCAAAAGTCAATCGTCGTAGCTCCAGAAAAAATATTGTATGTCGCAGGGAAATGAGGATACCAGGGATTTCATGAAATCCCTAGGGATACGACGCACAGTTTTAATGAATAGGCTCTCGCCAGAACTCTCGCTTTGTCATCCCTTCGCACCACTCGCGCACTCGACCATCACTCCACTCGGGAGGTCGCCGGCTCGCTACGCTCGCCACCTCTCCCCCTCGCTTCATTTTGGCCTTGCGCACTCGTTTTGCTCAGGAACTCCTCGCGAGCTTCTGGCTCCGCGCTTTTTATATACACTCTAGGGGTAAAAGCTAGTCGGACCGCGGAGAAGCGGTCCTTCCTATACATGATTATACCTTATACCATCCCTAGGAATTTCGCGAAATTCCAGATATCCTCATTTCCCGATTTGCGACACGTACGGTCAACGACAAAAGTTGCTGAATATTTGAAAATCTTTGATTGACTACACCTTGAGTATTTCTTACTTTTCTGAATGTTGCATTTTAAAAGTCTATTAAAGTCTTGTACGAATAAAGAAATTGCTAAAAATTGTATTACGTTAGAATTCATTTCTTTTGCCTAGTCTATATACCAAGTTTTGGTTTCACCTTATAAACAAAGGTTTTTCACTAATATATTTGCCATCCCGTTTAGACCTTTTAAGATGTTTAAATAGTGGTAAAACATGTGCGTATAGTATCTTCGTTTAGTATTTGTACCAAATTTCACCGTCGTAGGTTTAGAAAAAATGTTAAATTCCACCTTGCTTAAAATTTTTAGAAGTTCATTAATATAGTGAGTTTCATTTAAATGTATTACTTTTGTTTGGTCTGTATACAAAATTTCATTGCTACAACTTCATAAACAAAAATTCTCCATACAATCTTTACCAACCTGTATAACCCTGTTATGGGGATGATTTCAAAACGTGGTGGAATACGTGTTAAGAATTTTATTGGCTGAATATTTGTAATAAATTTAAACATCATACCATTGAAATATATTTGATATTATCCACCCTGTTTAACCTTGTTAGAGGGTGAATTTCAAAAAATGGTGAATTCCGATTCAATTTATTTCTTTTGCTTACTCTGTGTACCAAATTTAGTTGCCATAACTTCATGAACAAAGATTCTCCATATACACTTAACCACCCCGTTTGAACCGGTTTAGGGATGATTCCAGCAAAATAGTGAAACAGGTGCTTAAAGTTTATCCGTCTCAGTATATGAACCGAATTTCATCGTCGTAGCTTCAAAAAATGTAACTTCATTTCACCCTTATTAAACCTGGTTATGGGTTGATTTAAAAAACAAAATGTGAATCACGTTTTATCTATCTCCTTTTTTTTAGTTTGTGTACCAAGTTTCATCATAACCACAAACTTCATAAATAAAAATGATTTTCTATTCAAACTTTACCACCCCGCTTGTTGGGGGATGATTTAAAAAAATGTGAAATACATATCTATAGTTTCATTGGATAAGCACATATACCACATTTCATCGCTGTACCTTAAAAATAATAATCTTCACTTTCCACCCTGTTTAACCATGTTAAGGGATGATTTTCAAAAATTATCAATCACGTTTTAATTATCTTCTTTTACCAAGTTTTATCATAGCCACGAAACTTCATAAACAAAGATTTTCTATACAAATTTTACCACCCCGCTTAGGCTTGTTAGGGGATGATTTTCAAAAAATGGTGAAATATACATCTATAATTTCATAAGCTTACCACGTACACCACATTTCATCGTTGTAGCTTAAAAATAATAATCTTCACTTTCCACCCTGTTTAACCCTTTTAAGGGATGATTTTCAATGGTAAATCACATTCTAATAATGTTTTGTCAGGTATGTACCAAGTTTCATCGCAATAAACAAAGATTGTTTATGTAAACTTTACCACCTCGTTTAACCCAGTAAGGGGTTGATTTTTGAAAAATGCTGAAAACTTATTTTTAAACTTGATCAAAATTAATTCATTTACCCTGTTTCTTTACTGTAGCTATAGTGTCGCATTAATAAAAAATCCTACTCCATACAAACTTTGCAGCCCTATTTAATTACCTTAGGGGTTGATTTTTGAAAAGTTACTGAAATTATATTTTTATATTCTTATGTTTAGTCAATGGATTAAGTTTCATAACGTTACTAAAAAACCTACACCATGGAAACTTTGCGACCCCAATAAATGACCGTAGGGGTTGAATTTCGAAAAATGCCAAAAACAAGTTCCTTGTATTCACATGCTTAAGGCTCACACAAAATTTGATAACTATTGGTCAAGAAACAATCACCGCAGCATACATTATAGTTTCCGCATTCCAATCTAAAAAACCACCCTAACCCCCCTTTAACGGTTGATTTTAAAAAAACTGTGATACACGTGTTCTTTTATTTTATTTGCAAAGTATACTGCCAAAGTTTCGTGATCGTGCGACAAAAGATTTTTTTTTCTCCATACATCCTTTATGACCTCATTTGACCCACTTAAAGGTCAAATTTCGAAAAATCCGTTCTTAAATGACGCCTTCACTACTTGTAGAATACGTGGTCCAAATTTCAGGTTTCTATGTTAAGCGGTTTTGGCTGTGCGATGATTGTAGAAAAAAACCCTGTTCTTTTATTATATAGATAAATTATATGTATGTTAGTCCTAAGGTATATGTTTATATGGGCCGTAGTATAAGTAAATAACATCTGTAACTTATTTTAATATTTCCTGAAATAAAGATTAAATAAATAAAAAGAAGCTATAGATGATCGAAGAACATAAGAATTCTGACGATAACATTATAGTTGAGCCCTTCTTCGGCAGTCGGGGAAAAAGACAGGAAACGTTTGATAAATGTGGCAATAGTTTACAAACACCACGGCTGCCGTCATGTTGTCATTATTCTGTGGAGGGGTTAAACTCCACTTCCTGTGATACCTATTTTAGGTGCAGTTGTAGGTCAACAGGGCGGTGTGTATGTGTCATCACCACACACACAGACCTTTTTCAACCGACTTCCAAAAGGAGGTTCTCAATTCGATGGTTTTTGTTTGTTTGTTACGCGATTACTCCGCCAATTATGAATTGATTTTGATGATTCTTTTTTGTTTGGTAGGTCATACTTCACAGGTCCTATATAAATTTTATCGAAATTGTACTAGTAGTTTTTGAAACAAAAAATGTAAGTTTAGTCTAGATTGGTTCTTGATTTTTTCTAAAAATTATTTTTTGTCTGCACTGTACACGGCAGCGGTCTCCATACACATGCTGTAACTGGTTGCTTAACTTGTCTTATTCTGTCCTCCTGCACGTATGTATGTGCGTTGCTGTGTGCAGTTTTGTCAAAATTTATTGTTTCTTTCTCTTTCTTTCGTCGTACGTAACTTATTGTCGCACGTCTAAGCAGAATGCTGTTTCTAAATACCAAATTTTTTTTATGGAACTTCCTCGAATAATTTTTTCGCCTGATGGTAAGCGCCACGTTTGCCTTTAACAATTGCCGTGCCTTACAACTTGTAATACCAAGAAAAGTCCTGCGAAGCACTGCATTGCGTTCGTTGCCACGAGACCCAGTAATTTCGCTGGTTAAAATGTCCACCTAAGCCGCTACGGCTCGGTAAGTGAAGAGTTTGTCTTTAAATAAGTCTGTTCCTTGCTTGTTGCCTCCAGCCTCTGACACCGATCGTCTTCAGATCTTGCTCTACGCCAACGAGTCATCGTAGTTAAGGTCGGCCATGGCTTAGGTGACCATCCAGTTTTCCGTCTAGGAGACGTCTCATCATCATCAGCCCATCACGTTCCTACTGCTGGGACAAGGGCTTCCTCTCATAGAGAGAGTATGGGTCATAATTCACCATGCTAGCCCAGTGCGGGTCGGTGGATGACACAAGTCCTTGATTTTTTGTGATTAATTCTTGGACATGCTGATTTCCTCACGATGTTTCCTTCACGGTTTTTAGAGCGAGTGTTAAATCCGCACAACTTAAGAAAGTCAATGTTGCGGGGCCATCGGGATTTGAACTCGGGTGCGTCGGATGGAAGCCGCATGTGCTCCCACTGATCCACAATCGCTCTAGTTGACGTTTAGTTGTCGTCAAGTAACAATGCACTTACCTCCAAAATACGAATAAAAAAGCCTACAAGCAAAACTAGTCTTTAACACCATTTATTGTTTCAGTAATTTCAATAATTTCCGTTCAAACGAAGAGGAATTAACGTCTCCATCGTCAGACGAGAAGATGGACACGGGATCCGAGTCCTTTCGTTCCCAGGACACTCCCAACTCCATCAGGTCGTCTGACTTCGAAGACAACCCTGACCAGAACGTGCTCCGTCTTCAGAACCCTGAAAAGGAGGCCATAGAGATCTTAAACACTCCTGAAGTCTTCAAAAATCTGCCAGAGAGCTTAAAAAACAATGCCCTAACTCCTGGTGCTAGAAATCCTGAGGGTTTAAGAAACCCCGAAGTGCTACGCCTGTCCAAACCTGAAGAACTGAACGATAGCTTAGTAAATAGAATGGCAAGTTTAAACATCGATTCACCGAAAGATGTTCGTCCGAAAAACTTAGGAATCAGTCCTCCAAGATTCAGTTCCACCCTAACCCTGACGACCAGTCACCCACTGATGGGTTTAGGCAGTCCAGATTACCCAGATCTGATCCCGAAGAAACTACACAAAATTGAAGACGAGAAAGATCTGTCTCTTTCCAGCATTGAAGACGAAAGACCAAGCGAGACCAACGGGTTTTACAGCCCGCAAAGGAACACGTCCAAAAACAATCTGTACTTCACTGAAAATTTTGTAACTGCCGAATCTCACATACTCAGCGACAGCTTAGACCAGCCCCCTGATGTAGCGAGGGTGGAAAAAGTAGAGAGAAGGAAAATAATACCGAAATTTGAGGGTAGTTTGACTCCTCAGTGTTTTCGGGCCCGTAATCCAGAAGAGACCGTGAGATTATCTAGTCAGAGCACGCCGAAATGTAGTACGCAGTCTGTTGATTTCACTAAGGAAGAATATCATACGGGGATAAGCGTAAGTATTATTTTTGCTTTTTAATAATTTTGACAGCTGTGGTTGGATTTAGGTTGGAGGTTGCGGGTTTGATTCCTGCTGCGTGACAATTTTTGAACACAAATATGCACTGGCTACACCTCAACTCTATACTAGGTACACCTCAAGTATCTCATCATCTGCTCATCACATTCTCAGCTGGTACACGAGCCTTCTCTCGTAGAGAGAGTATGGGTCATAATCCACCACGCTGGCCTAGAGCGGGTTAGTGGATGTCACATGTCCTTGAATATTTTGTTATAAATTCTTGGACCCACCCAGTAATAAGGAAACCGGCATGATTTTCTCACTGTTTTTAGAGCGAGTTTTAAATCCGCATATAACGTGTTCTATTTTTTATAAGGGATTCGAGCTCGGGTGCGTCGGATCGAAAGTAGCACATGCTCTCTGCACATGCTCCCACTGAGTCACACTCGCTCACAGTATCGAACCATATGATATTTACTAATAGCATTACTATTCGTAGCTGATAGCAGTTTTTTTTTAATCCCCGACGCAATAACCGCTTTGCCAGTTATTCTGCCGCCAAGCAGTAGTGCGCAAGTATTACTGTGTTCCGGTTTGGAGGGCATTGTAGCCAGCGAAATTACTGGGCATTATGAGACTCAACAGCTAATTGTCTCAGGGTGACGAGCGCAGTGCAGTGCCGCGCGATTTTGCAGAACAAAGTTCTGGATGGTGCTGTTATTGTTATGGGCTGGCGTATTGTTTACCATCAGGCAAACGAGCAGCTCGTCTCGTCATACAGTTACATAAAAAAAACATCGTTGCATAACATCAGGCGAGACAGTGGCCAAACAGATTAAGCGATAAAGAGCGTGGCGCTTTTGATCAGGCGTCGTAATGTAACAAAGTCTTAACCCACCAGGTCGCGGACTGGTGCGACTCGCCGTCTCAACTCCGAGCGATGCCTAACTTCGACTTGCCGATAGAAATGTCCAGTAGCATAGGCTTGCATAATGTAAGTAACTTTACAAGTAGCTGCTTCATAAAACTTTATTAAAAATCTACAAAGAATAGTAACCGAAAAGATACACAAATATACAGAATTATGGCAAATTTAAAGAATATGGAAAATGAACAGAACCCAAATACCTCTTCATTATCTAAAACAGATTGATTTACCTAAAAACATATATATTGTTATGGGCAGGCGTGGCGCTTTCCATCAGGCGAACGACTGGCCCGTATCATCACTCAGTCCTATAAAAAAAAAATTATGACCATGCAAAAAGCCGTGTCGTGCGAAAATGTTTGCAGGAAGATATAACTGAACAAAATCCCTAAGTCAAAGTCAAAGTCAAATATCATTTATTAAATAGGCACAAAAGTGCACTTTTAAAGGTCATAAACACATGATACAAATAAAAAATGTCAAAAATTGTAACTTATGTTAACATGACTTTGAAAAAAAGGTAAGTATGTTTACCCATTTCTTTCCTATACTCAAATTGAAGTCTGAGTGCTGAAAAGAAATGCGAAAACTGACTCTACCAGTGCTTCGGAAATACGCCTGCTAGAGAAGATAGCACCAAGAAACTCTGCGGGGATGTCTTTTTTCAGCACAATTACGTATAAATTAGAATTAACAGAATGTAAAACAAGAAATGCGAGTGAGATGTCCCATAGTCATAGTATCAGTAACAGAAAAGTGTAAATAAAATATAAGTAGAAATGACAGTAGCAGTAGGAGTGACTAGAACAGACCAGTCCCCGCAAGCAGCACCCGTTCACGAGTATGACTTGTGGACCAGCCATCACCCCCCTCAACCATATTGGAGGGAAGGGAGTGACCCGACACACAGAGCCGCCGCAAGCAAAGACATTTGAGTGAGCATGACTGTAAAACCTAGTCACTTCCAACTCAAATACAATTTTTATAGCTTTATTTGAATGACTAACTACATTAGACATCTCACATAGCATTGTACAATCCAAGAAGAAATGAAATATAAACATCATGCACACACTGATGTGTTAATCTTCATCATCATGGGGCTTAGGGCATACAGGCCATGCATTTTTGTCATTAACATATTCATTTATTGAGTAGTATGCTTTTTTCATAAGGTTTATTTTGATAAATGATTTAAATCTACGCATTGGTAATTTGTCAATGCCCTCAGGTAGTTTATTATAAAAGCGTATACAGTTCCCCATAAACGAACCATTAACTCTCTGCAACCTGAATCTAGGTACATACAATTTATTCTTATGTCTCGTGTTAAAATTATGCAAGTCGCTGTTTTTGTTAAAGGTGCTAAGGTGTTTGCGAGCGTGCATTAAATTTTCATAAATGTATTGGCAAGCCACTGTAAGAATGTTGATCTCTTTAAACCGTTCCCTAAGCGAGTCACGAGCTTTCATGTTGTAAATGGAACGAATTGCTCTTTTTTGTAATACAAATATGGATTGAATATCTGCGGCTTTACCCCATAGTAAAATTCCGTAAGACATGATACTATGGAAGTAACTAAAAAGGAACTCCACTTGGTCTAGGCCATGGTTTTCATATATTACCGAAATTCTTCTAATTTCGAGAGAAAAAATATTTTCAAAAAGAACAATAATAATAATTGACAACATTTCATTTTTATTGAGGTTCTATAATCTCGGAAACTTCTAGGTTTTCGCAAGCTAAGTTAGTAAAAGAAGATGAGAATTTTTTCATTCACTGGTTTCGGAGATATTAAAAAAAAATTGTAAGGACTCCGGCAATAACGTAGATTATTTCTTTGCCTAGGTCAGTAGCCTGGGCCACTAATAAAAAAGTTGTTTTTTATCGCCTTGTTCTTTGTAGCCGATTTGCAAAATACCTCGGTATCCCAAAAAATGCTTCAATCGGCCGACCTGGGCAGTCATTGTCTTCAATTGGTTCTCTGCTTTGCTGCAATAGGCCATTCCACGTGTAAATCATGGTCTTCCCAGGGCAAGAGTCCCCGTAAGCAGATGACATCTGTTCCATGATAATCTGCGGCGTTTTCCCCACCTTAGTGAGGAACTTTATGGCAGCGCGAAACTCAATTATCTGCATATTTGACATTTTCTTCTGATTTACTTGTCGACTTGGTGATATCTCAAACAAGTGTGACCCAATTTGGCTAAAACTTAGAGTTTATAGTAAAGTTGATCCATGAAAAGGGCTACCTACATAAGTATAAGAAAATATTCTTGTCTCTTTCTCAACCTTTCATTCCGCAAACTTTTTGCCCATCCTTGTAGTTCCTGGTGCCCTAGACACGGGGAATCCTAATAAGGGTCAGGATCTATGACCGTTGGGCGTCGTTTATCCATCTTTGTGCATTATTTACCGTTCCAGGATATGGATTCCCCAGACGTGGTCTCATCTTCGACTCAAGAGGAGAAGTCAGCGTACCAGGCCCTTCTGGACCCCTACACCGGTTCTGTCGCATTACGGCATACTGCACCAAAAGTGAGCCAGCACCAAAGGAGGAAGATTCAAGTGGTATGTCTAGTCCATATACATATTTCCAGTTTTGTACACCTGACCAGACGAGCAAGTCAATTACCTGATGGTAAGCTACATAATATTTAACTATTGGCAGCACTACCCAGGGGTTTGTTTTGCAAAATCTTGCGTGGCACTGCACTGCGCTTGTCACGTTTCTCCCACCTGCAGTTTTTCTCCCATGACCCAACTTTTATTTTCCATCTCTCCTCTATTTCTTCCAACTTCCCACTTTTTCTATCACCTCACCATTTTTTTTCTCAGTTCTCCAGCTTTTCTCGTAATTGAGGTCATGAGACGAGCAGCTCGTTCACCTGACAACATGCCTGCCCATAACAGTTGCAGCACTTTGTGAGAACTTTGTTTCTTCTCTACAATGACCTTCAATTAATTACGCGGCCGAAGTCTTGACTAAACGCACAACTTCGTAGTACTAGTATTTATTCTGTGGTACAACGCGCGTCAATTATGTCATAGGTAGGGCGCGTTACCGATACCTAAAAAAATAACGTTACTTTGCCTGTTTACCGGTAAATTAATAAAATACCGGTATATAGGTATCGATACCAAAATAAAGTTATAATTATCGATAATAAAGTATCGGTACTGGCGACGTTTCAAGTTTAATCGCCCGCGTTGAGCCGTGCGAGCGAGACAAGCTGTGTGGCAGCGGCTAGCGGAAAGCGTTAGACAGAAACAAAGTGATAGATAATCATTTAAAGTTATTTATTTCCATAGGTGGTATCGATACCTAATAACATATGTACGTTTTTACAATAAAATTTCGAAATGTATAACGGAGCTCACAGAAAATAGATTCAAACTGCGTGTGAAAAATAATCGAATGAAAAAAGCATACTACGAGTATACAGTTAGTAATTACATAGAAGACAAAGATGCATGGAACATTCCTCTTCTGCCAAGTAGCCAACTGGCACATAAGAAACACAATATTCTCAAAAACAAACAAAATATTATAACAAAGGTTCTAAAAAAATGTCCCTCAGTTTCTTGCCGTATCTTCTGAGTAGTGGTTCTTTTTCCGATACGGTGGTAGCGTCATTGTAATTTGAAATAAATTGACGTTCATAAGTGCGTCGGTGATGCGAAAATTAAATAAAGAACTTTTGAACTTTGATACCTGTATTTCATTTAACCGATACTTTTAACGTTACTTTGAGGTATCGATACTTATTACGATACTTTTGTGATATCGATACCAATTTTATACCGGTATTTCGGTCCCTGGTCATAGGAACGTTAAGTTCACATCAAAAGTATAACACTTTGCAACTGCAATTGTTTCGTAATCGCTCCGGTGCGTTCGCGGTTCCCATGGTGTTTACAAACAATGGTGGAAAGTATGCAAGTGGTAGTCAAAATGTTTTTTCTTTGGTTTAGCACGGCTTGTGTTCCGCCAGTATCAGGCCTAGTTTACTCAGTTCGCATGCTTCGTAGTACTGCGAGCTAGTTTGTGCTTTATCATTAGGTGCGAGAGTAGTTATTTATATTGATTTATATTGGGCTGTCTTGACAGAGATGTGCGAGCAAGATTGTGCCTTATCATTAGGTGCGAGAGTAGCTATTTATATTGATTTATATTGGGGTGTCTTGACGGAGACGTGCGAGCTAGATTGTGCCTTATCGCTGGGTGCGAGAGTAGCTATTTATATTGATTTATATTGGGGTGTCTTGACGGAGACGTGCGAGCAAGATTGTGCCTTATCATTAGGTGCGAGAGTAGCTATTTATATTGGTTTATATTGGGGTGTCTTGACGGAGACGTGCGAGCTAGATTGTGCCTTATCGCTGGGTGCGAGAGTAGCTATTTATATTGATTTATGTTGGGGTGTCTTGACGGAGACGTGCGAGCTAGATTGTGCCTTATCATTAGGTGCGAGAGTAGCTATTTATATTGATTTATATTGGGGTGTCTTGACGGAGACGTGCGAGCTAGATTGTGCCTTATCGCTGGGTGCGAGAGTAGTTATTTATATTGGTGTCTTGACGGAATTAGTAATTACTAGTTGCTCGCCGCGGTGTCACCTAAAGTCTGTACATACCAAATTTCATCTTAATCCTTTCAGTAGTTTTTCCGTGATGGATTGCTTTATCTATTCGTAGTTCGTTCTCTATGATCTTTCTTAAATGGTCGTAGAAAAAGACGACTGTGGGCGTCCTCGTCTACGCAGGAAGTCGCAGGAAACAGCTAGTAATTTAGTCTATACCTCCAGCCCCTAGAAGAAGACCGCTGCAGTCTGGACAGCATTAGCGCGTCCTCCATGGAGTCGGAGGAGGAGCCCCCGGAGCCCGAGCCGCTCGCGGAGCTCCCCGTGGCGCCTCCAGGAGCCAGCGCCGAGCCAGACGACGTGCAGGCCATGAGCGATGATGATACTACTAAACGGTGAGTAAACGAAAATAATGGGGGTTTTTGAGGCGAAAGACCTGCTTGTCGCGTCACACAATAAAATAAAATAAGTTTTTTGTCGAAAAATATTTTTTGACAAAAGCTTTTAACAAATTCGTAGTCGGAACCGCGAGCAGATTAAAATGAGCCTAAACACTAGTAGTTTACGATTATCCGTCAAGAAGTTACATTGCTTCCGTCTCCATCATCAGATCAGCTGGCTGTCACCATAATATTGCATTGTCATCGGACTTTGACGTAGGTAGGTTAAGAGGAAGTGACTCTTATTCAACTTGCAAGATTCCACCCAAACAAACATAGTTACATACATACATACATAGCAAGTTAAACAAAAGCTTGTAAATAAATATACAATAAAACCGGCCAAGTGCGAGTCGGAATCGCGCACAAAGGGTTCCGTACCTATAAAAACAACAAAAAAATCATGTCTGTTGTATGGGAGCCCCACTTAAATATTTTTTCAACCCCCCATCTCGGAAAGAGTATTTTTGCTCTTCGATATCTGAGAGCAAAAGTCGTTTTTATCCGCTAGAGGATAAAGTAAATTTGAATTTAGAACATCGTGTGCACTAAGTTTGTGAATTCAAAAAAACATTAAACCTATTTACTTCTACCTCCATGGTGCAGAATTCATCATACAACTTTTTTTTATTTGTTAAAAACTCAGACTCGGAACCTCCTACTTGGTGTACTTTTTTTAATTTGCTTTGCGCGTGCAATGTTCTTTTCAAAAAACTTGAAAACACGTGAAAAACCTAAAATGAGTGATTCTAGCGACGAAGAAGTTTATTTGACGCCAACAGAATTGACTGAAACTGTTAATAATGCGCTAATGAGCATTCTCCCTCAACAATTACACGAGAAGTATTTGAAACAGTACGATATTTGCCCGAGGTTTTTCCGCAGAGCTATAACATGGGGTACTTTAAAAGAAGGGTGAAAAGGGTCCTTAAAGGTAGGCAACGCACCAGTAATGTGTGATTATTTATATTAGTGTGATGTCGGGACGAGCAGGTCGTTCGCCTGATGGTAAGCAGCACGCCTGCCTACAACAGTTGCAGCACCATTCAGAATTTTATTTAGCCTAACCCTCCGCGGCACTGCACTGCGCTCGTCACCCTACCTTAAACACCTTGAGGCACATTGTAGTGCTACGCTTTCGGGATCGGACATCTTTTCAGAAAGTGTCTAAAGTTAACCATAATGTATAAAAAGCCATAAAAATAATATTTTAATGAAATAAAGTCCTAAAAGTATATAAAACTATGTTTAAATGTTATGTTTCAATTATTTGCCGCGCAATAGGGTCACCTCAAAACGTATGACGTCACACGCAGGCAAATGAAACGACAAGCTCGACGAAAGCAAACTTGCTAAGCTATTTATACGTTTTTGTAAAGACCTTTAGGGTCGTCATGGCATGAAAAACATATCGTTTTGATGTAGATAAAAGCCAATATATATAATAAACACAAACTTCGCGCACGGTATTTACTTTAAAATGACGTCATGCACTGTGTTGGTGTTTCGGAACAGATAAAAAAATGACAGAATTATTAGATTTTATTTATTGATTTAAAAATATTAAATTTTTACAAAAATATTGATTGTATGATCTTTCGGAGTCGACAAACATTCGTTCTAACTACGTTTTAGTTTTCTTTTTCGATTACTGTCTAATCCCCTATTGTATAACCAAGCGTAGCACTTATCATCAGGCGAACGACTTGCTAATGTCATCGCTTATTAATTAAAAAAAAAACTTGTTCGTTGCGTTACTAAGGTATTTCCTTTACAGTTCCAAATCAACGAACACGATAAGTTATAGCAGCGAGCCGATCCCCGAGTATTCCCTCTGTGAAGAGTTGTCCAACGAGCGCGGCTGGGTGTCGGTGCACAGCCATGCTTGTGATGTTAAGGTAATGCTTTACACTCTCGTGAAGTGGCCATATATGTCACGTACAAGGGAATAAAGTGGTATTTTTAGGCTCAAGGGTCTAAAGTGAAATAATATTTAAAAAATGATACAAAAATCCGTGATAGATTATAAAAATAATGTAAAAACCACGTTCTTATACATTTAGAATGCATTATCATCGGGTTGGGAGCTACTCAAAGTTTCAGGTGGATAGATAATATGTGCTCAAAATTCGAGTTGCAGGATTCCTCGGGACGACAGACAGACAAGTAATTTAATAAAACCGTGGTAAAAAATAACTCGCTTATGAAATGTTTATGCATCGAGGCATTATATTGTAAAATTTAATAATTTTAAGTCAAATCAACATTTTTAACTTTAGTGTATCTCATTTTACACTCGAACTGGAGCCGATATTTTTTATCGCTTACAGATCTATGTTTGTCCACTATCTCGCCTGAAGTAAAGCGACGATGTGGCCGAAGATAGTACACGTAGATCTAGCAGATGGTACCTAATTTAGCGTCTGTTCAAACCTGCAAAAATCACTGAATCTATCACGTCTCCTGAATCTCGTGTCCACCGAACTACACTCGAGAGCAATGAATCCGGGTCACTTAAGGAATGTTAAAAATCTCGGAAACTAAAAATGATAGGTTAATGCAATAAATTGTATTTAATAGACAATAATAGACAAATACTCCTTAAATGAAAGTAAAAAAAATATGAGTCACCATACATTTTATTAACACAAAATTACATAAAGAAAAAAACTGCTGATCTCTCCTTAAAACAAAAATAGGAAACATGAAATTTTTGAACTTTATTACGATTTTCTTGAATTTTAATACTTCGTATTGCCTCCTCGTGCTTCCATTACTGCGTTTACGCGGTTTGGCATGCTGTACACCAAGTTCCTTATACGATTTTGGGGAATATTCTCCCATTCCTCTGTGAGAGCAATTTTGAGCTCACGAAGCTTGATTGGGGGAGGGTTTCGTTGTTTTACGCATCTGCCTAGCTCGTCCCAAGCATGCTCGATCGGGTTGATATCCGGGCTGCGCGCTGGCCACTCCATACGAGTAATGTTCATCTCTTGAAGGTAGTCATTCACAATCCTACCTGTATGAGGTCGGGCATTGTCATGCATAAATATAGCATCCTCACCTAAATTGACCATAAATGGACCTACGTGATCATTGAGGATTTCTTCCACATATCTTACGCTAGTTAAAGAGCCGTTTTCTATGATCACCAGCTCTGTGCGACTTTCAGAAGAAATTCCGGCCCACACAAGTACAGACCCACCACCGTAGGCTACTTTTTCTTCGATGCATGCTTGCTTGAATCTTTCCCCTGGTCTTCGATACACTCTGTGTCTTCCATCGTGCTTGTAGAGCATAAATTTTGATTCGTCGGAGAACATAACTTTTGACCAATCTTCAATACTCCAATTTACGTGGCTCTGGGCATATCTTAGTCTCGAAATACGATGCCCACGCTCCAGTTTAGGGCCGTTTGCAGGTCTAAGGGGTTTTAAGTTAGATTCAGCAAGCCGACGTCTTACTGTCCATGCACTTGGGTTACTTCCTCCGAGGCGTCGAAACTGATTGGTGAGTTCAGTTCCTGTGAGAAAGCGATTTCGAAGCATGGTGTTCACCAAGTATCGGTCTTCTCGTGCTGTGGTACACCTGGTTCTGCCCGTTTCTGGTCTGCGTAGGTTAGAACCAGTTTCTTCGTAACGTCGGAGAACTCTTTGTACTGTTGACAGCGACACACCGACAGTCCTGGCTGTATCGCGCTGACTCCGGCCGGTTTCCAGCATTGTAAGTATTCTGGTGCATTCTTCAGGCGTAAGCGACATAATTTCAGCTTGAATAATGAATATAGAGCACTATCAACATGGTTTATGTACCCACATAAATGACAGATTACAAACAAAAGCAAAACCAAATGCTGTAATTTCGTAGTTCCATCTTCGAAAGTAACCCTTTTTCAAATTTGATTTTTTTATGATATAACTTTACAATAACTAAGAAGTTTTAATACCTTCATTTAAGGAGTATTACATTGTCTATTAAATACAATTTATTGCATTAACCTAGCATTTTTAGTTTCCGAGATTTTTAGGATTCTTTAAGTGACCCGGATTCATTGCTCTCGAGTGTATATCGCTTGACATCATGGCCGCGTTTGTTTTGTCTCGTGTTAAATGGATCGTTTTACCCCCTCGTTTCATAATGTCGTATTACCGGGCAAGTGATCGATTCGTTCAAGCACGTAGTATCCCACGGCGTGTAAACTGGATTGTTTTTCCCTCTCGTTGAATAATAAATAAACAAATACGCCCAACTATCACATACATAGATCCAGCCCCTAACTAGGATTCCCTGTATCTAGGGAACCAGGAACTACTAGGACCGTGGTCCCACAACAGCGAGACACGAAACAAATGTTTGCGCTTTTTTTTCGGTGCACGAACATTTGTCCCAATATACGACAGTCATAATGTCGGATTATCGGATTATCGGATAGGTGATCGAGCCGTTCAAGCGTGTAATGCCCCACGGCGTGGAAACTGGATCGTTTTACCCCCTCGTTGGATAATGTCGTATGACCGGGCAGGTGATCGAGCCGTTCAAACGCGTGGTGTCGCACGGCGGCTACTCGTGCGCCGGCGCAGCGCTCATCGTGTTCAGCGCGTGCCACCTGCCGGACAACGCGCGACCCGACTACACCTACGTCATGGACAATCTGTTCCTGTGAGTATAGTGTCATTTTACGGAAGTGTTCTTAAATTGGAGGACTTTTTTCAATGTCAAGGTGTTTTTTGTACTGAATAATGAGACGAGCAAATCGTCCGCCCGATTGTAATGGCCACGCCTACCCATAACAATTTCGGTGCAACCCAGAACTTAATACCGTAAAACATACTGCGCAGCACTCTACGCAGTATGTTTACGGTATTAAGTTGCAATGCAGTTGCATTGCACTCATCACCCCGAGACATCAATTTTTAATGCAGATATTAAGTCTCTTATGCCGAGTAATTTCGCTGGCTACAATGCCCTTCAAACCGGAACACAGTAATGCACACTACTGGCAAAGCTGTTGTACCTACCCAGACGGCCTCCCGCATACGAGTGACCTTCCACGAGTAAATTATATTGAATGAATGCATGAATGAATAAACTCTTTATTGGTAACACAATACAGAAAAAGAAACAAGTAAAGATAAATTTAACAATATAAATGCAATGGGCGGTCACAATCGCCTGAAGCGGTCTCTTCCAGACAACCGTGGATGGACAGGAATAACATATAAAAACGAAGATGGTGGCGTACATGTGTTACCAGAATAATAATCAAGATCAAAACGACAAGAAAAACAAAATTACACTACACTAGAGGATATGCATGTATTTGTTTAATGCATAAATCGATTCGTTATTAAATACTATTAATGAAAAAAAATGTTACGGCATCATTCATCAATAAAATAATTAAATGAAAATTTGAATCAATTTAAATTAACATAAACGCGCCATTTGCGTGTGACGTCAAAATGTGGGGAACTAGGATCTCCTTATTGGTCCATCTAGTCTACATGTGTGTGTGTCAATAATTTACCAATAGGGCGGGCTCTATGTCAAAAATTTACCAATAAGCAGCGAGGCGCGTGACGTCAAAACGTGGTTGCACGTAATCAAGTGTTTTGCGATTACGTTCCGTTTCTCCAAAAATAAGAAAAAGAAACATTGAAATACAAAAAAAACTACGCAATTAATAATATAATAATAATAATGTCACTAAATGTTTACAGGAGTAATCTATCGTAAAAAGTAATTTCCAGATTTTTCGAAAACACTTGCATATTCCCTATTGTAACTGCATAAATACATACATAAATTACTTATACCTAATTAAGCAAGCGCAAGGGACGGTATTTCGAAGGCGCAGGTTCGATCCCTGCTCGAGGAATATCACTTTTCTTTTTTTTATTATTTAAAATTTTATGCTTTTTGCCTAGCATGCGCTAATGCATTAAATCTACAAAAATGACAGAAGTCTCGAGATAAAGCTATTATTAACATGAATGCTTTAATTCCAGCTACGTGATCTGGTCGCTCGAGAGGCTGGTGACGGACGAGTACATCCTGGTGTACCTGCACGGCAGCGCCGGCCGCCGCCGCCTGCCCGCCTTCCACTGGCTGCACGAGTGCTACAAGCTCATCGACAGGAGGTAACGGCAGGATATCCTACCGACTGCGCCACTGCCTTCCACTGGCTGCTCGAGTGTTATAAGTGACACTTAGTTGTAACTTAGATCTGTTTTTCCACTCTGTGTCAATATAGGTTCACTCTTCGTAAATTACCGTTCACTCCGTCAATCCACGCCCAATATTCATCAATCGGTTTCTTCACGTTCTACGATTTATTTATAATTAAACTTTGATTAACGTTAATTGATTATTGTTATGAAGCAAACATTTTCTTTTCAGGTTAAGAAAAAGTCTGAAACACTTGTACCTAGTCCATCCTACGTTCTGGTTGAAATCCTTCGTCATGATCACGAAGCCTTTTGTCAGGTAAGGTGTTAAAACTTCTCTGCCAGTCAACTTTTACAATTTTACAAACGAACTCAGTAAACTAAAATTACAAAACCCCCAACACAATATAACCTTTAAAAAGTAAAAAACGGCTGAACCGATTTTGATAGAACATGAACCGTTGCTAGGCAACCTGTTTTCAAATAAAAAAAACCGCATCCAAACCGGTTCACCCGTTTAAAGAGCTACGGTGCCACAGACACACACTGTAGCTCTCAAACGGGTGAACCGATTTAGATGCCGTATTTTTTATTTGAAAGCAGGTTTTCTAGCGGTGGTTCTTAGACATGTTTTATCAAAATGTGTCGAGAGTTTTTTAAATGTTTAATTTAAATTTGTTATATCATTTTCAGTTCGAAGTTCTTCAAAAAGCTGAGCTACGTCAAAAGTCTCGACGAGTTGATGGAGAAGGTTCCCGTCGATCCCAACGCGATCCCAGAAATTGTGAAACAATACGACGCAACTAGGAAAAGATAATCATATGAAACATATTATTTACACATATAAAAGTTATTTAAAAGCTTTAATAGAATTGGAAATAAATATTTAAGTAATGGGAAATAAAGTCGCGCGATTTTTTGTCGCTAAACCAAGGTTTTCGAAATGTGTCGTAGAGTATGGAGAATTGGTTAAAGGGTAATTCCTGGTAAAGAATTTATCAAAAAATCTTACATTTTTAACCGACTTCAGAAAAGGAGGAGGATTTCAATTCGACTGATGTTTTTTTTTTGTTACGCGATTGCTCCGCCAATTATGAATTGATTTTGATGATTCCTCTTGTTTTTAGTTTGGTAGGTACTTACTTCAAAGGTGGTCCCATATAAATTTTATCGAAATTGATTGAACACTTTTTGAAAAAAACAACAAAATCAAAAAAATATAAGTTTAGTCTTGAAGTCGGGTTTTGCTTTTTTCAAAAACTTGATTACTCTCTTCACAGTCTCGAGTTAAACAAAGGTATATTGAACTCTATTCATTCACCAAACAAGTGTCAAGAAAGCTTCTCTGAAACACTAGAGAAAAATATCGCGCGACATTTCCCACTTCCTTTGTGAATTTGGGCTGCATATAATATTTAAAGAAGTGAATTACCTTCGCTTACAGAAGCTAGTACGGTCAACGACAAAAGTTGCTGAACATTTGTGAATCTTTGATTGACTACAACCACAGAATACTAAGGGACAGAAGCATCACTTCGCAAAGAAATTTAAACAAATAGCGACTCTTGCTATGACGCAATAAAATTCAATTCAGCTCGCGTAGCGCTGCATACCTACCAGTCATATTAACCTACAGAGCGCATCTCTTTCTATCGCATAGATCTTATATCTTCTGACGCGGCACGTGTAACGACGCGCGACCCGCCGTCTGTGTCCCGCTATGTACTTGTAGCTTCGTACCTACAGTGCGGACTGCGCTAGGCCTGGCACAACTTCAATATTTGTCTTTTATCCCTGAGTGTTGCATTTAAAAGTCTGTTAATATCCTGTGCAAATAGGGAAATTGCAAAAAATTGCATGTAATTTGTGTATTTTCGGTGTTATTGACAATTGAAAGATTGTAAAAGTACAGCTTCTTATGTCGCTGACTGTACTATTGGCTTAAATAAACGCAAGACAATACTTTGCTAGTTTTTAAAATTAAATAAAAGAAATGTAGTACAAGAAGTTTCCAGCGATTCGATTTGTATATATTAATTGAATGTACTACGGGGACTTCAATTAAAAGAATTTATAATAAAACATATTTATATAAAAACATTAGGAATTGACCTTAAAACCTATTTTCCATCTACAAGTACCTTATAAATTGTAAATAGGTTATTAAATTAACTAAATCCTTTATTTTATCCCGAATCATAATCAAAAACTTATTTACGTCATATATTTTTGTGATAAAAATATATTTGAATTATATTAATTTTTATCTAGAAAATTGTATTAGAGGAAATATTTTTTAATTATATAAAACTGTCAAAAATATCGCATTCCATATCTTAAATAAATCAAAACTACTGTCCATAAACTAATGTAATTTTTTTTTTATTATAAAACGAGTTTCCATTCATCACTGGATTTTTGTAAACACCATTTTCAAACATAATTATACTATTTTTTAATTTTGTTGTAGGTTAGTTTAGTTTTTATCATTCTATATGTTTGTACATAATTGTTAAAAAAAAATTATACTATTTTTGAAAATATTTGATTAGTCACACTATTTAAGTTTATTCTGCCAGCAGTATCAGCAGTATCTCAAAATAAATCTCAAATATCTCATTAATTATATTCCTACTAAATATATTGTTGCCATGTTTTTCTTGTATATAATATAGATTTTAAGTTGAAATTAAGTATTATTTTAAGTTATTTTTTAGCTCACTTCTGGCCATAAGATAATAGTTGTGGCTTATACAACGAAATAAATTTAAATACACAGTATTAGCAATGGTAGGGAATATGCATGTATTTTTTTAATGCATGAATCAATTTATTATTGAATACTATTAATAAAAATAAATGCTTAAAACTTTACATCATTCGTTCATAAAACAACGAAATTAAAATTGGAATCAATTTAAATCAACATAAACGCGCCATTTGCGTGTGACGTCAAAATGTGGGGACCTAGGATCTCCTCATTGGTCTATCTATGTTACATGTGTGTGTGTCAATAATTTACCAATAGGGTGGGTTCTATGTCAAAAATTGACTAATAAGCAGCGAGGCGCGAGACGTCATGTGGTTGCAAGTACTCAAGCGTTCGCGGTTACGTTCCGTTTCTCCAAAAATAAGAAAAAGAAACATTGAAATACAAAAAACTACGCCATTAATAATAATAATTATATCACTACTAAATGTTTACAGGAGTAATGTATCATAAAAAGTAATTCCAGATTTTTCGACAACATGCATATTCCCTTTATTTTTGACGATTTTATTGCAGCACAAGTCAGGCAGTAGCGGTAAACGCGCACTAGTTCGTACAGTTTTTTTTAATATAAATAGTGTTGTAACTACGAAATAATCAATACATACAAATTCAAAGTATTGTATTCAATTGTCTAAAAATCAACTGCCTATTTACGGTCAAGGAAAATTTGTCGCGCGACTTTATTTCTACACTATTATAGTCAAGATGAGTTATAGTCGCGCGACAAATTTTCCAAAATGGCCGCGCTGAATGTTCATTCTCCAAGTAAAAATAAGTTTTTGCCATTTTTATAAGTACTTTAAGTTTTTTTAAACGTATTTAAGGCCAGTATTTTACACTTTTGTTGTATCGAATTTACTTTTAGATTTGTTTCTTTAGATATATTAAAAAATGAAAGATCTTGTGTAAGTTTTTTTTTAAATTGGAGTTCTTACGTTGAATCTCTTAAAAATGCTTTACAATCTTCATTCAAATGCTTCATTAAAATAAATTCCACTTTGACCAAACTTTTTTGAACCAAACAAATTAGAGTCTTATTAAACACATTCCAATTTGTTTGGTGCTATATGTCTTAGCATAGGTGTCCTATTATATAACTGCTCTCGCACTAACTTTCTAAACCTTTTCTATGGGTCTAGCGTTCAAGTCGATCACTGCTTTGGTAGGTGTGTGAGTGTAGGCCCGTTGTCCCCGAAGGCCTTGTTCCCGTAGCGGGGACAACAGGACGTCATTAAATTTTCATAAAATTGTCCCCATTACGGAGATACAGCCACTAGGTAAGGTTATGATAGAAATGTGACCACAGCTCGAGCCGAGCGAGCGTGCCGCGGCAGCGGCCGGCGAAGCGCCAGAAAGTAGTTTTCCCACATAAAGGTTACTTTACTATATCAACGGAAACAGTAAGGGGACATCGGGACGTATTTATTTTATTTGATTAAAGTATCACTGTCCCCGTTTAAAGGGGACACGGCTTAAGGGGACAACGGACCTACACCGGTGTGTGATGCGAGAGGGTGAAAAAACGCCATGCGGAAGCGAGACTGATGCGACGATCGAGCGGCAGGGGCGGTTTAAGTGAGAACCGTCAGACGCGCGATAGTTTAGGTGTCTATTTACATTGTAGATAAATAAACACCACTCGCTTCACTCGCACTATCCTTCCTCGCACTTGTAAGATGTGGACGACCTATCTACGTCGGTATTTCCTTTGAGCGACAACATGGCGTCATTTAAAGGGTCCTTAAGAGTTCTTAAGGGTCGGCAACGCATCAGTAATGCCTCTGGTGCTGCAGACGTCCGTAGGCGACGGTAACCGCTTACCATCAGGCGGGCCGTCTGCCGACATATTAAATAAATACAGATTTCACCACTCACCTCGCGTCACGCGCTCCCGCACCGCGCAGATACTTAAGCAGTAGATTGAGTTAGACATAGATTATTATATATTTCTACTGTTAAAAATATATTTTTTACCTATGCTGTCCCACTGCTGGACAAAGGTCTCCCAAGTCATTCCAGCCGTCCCTATCCTACGCCACCTCGCACCAGCCTTCTTAGTATGCATCCAGATCGTCCCTCCATCTCCTTTTGTGCCGGCCTGGGCGCCGTCTGCCATCTTCAGGCACCCATTCCGTTTGACATTTGCCCACCGATCTGGATGATCTATTCGTGTCATTTAAAGTTCTTTCCTAAGATATTACTCTACTAGAAAAAAAATCGCGCGATATTTTTTCTGCCACTTAGTAAGCTTTTTGTTACAGCTTTTTCTTTCGAATTTTTTTTACACGCAAAATGCTTTATTTTATAAGATTTTACATTTAGCTTTAAAAAAGATAATAGTAGATATATATTTAGTTTGTAAGAAAATATGTGTTATAAGAATGATATGAAATTGTCTATAAATATTTTACTTTCCCGGGATAAAAGATCTAAAATAAGAAAAATAAAAAAATAATATAATAAAATCTTTTCCTGGATCTAAAGTACTTTAAAAAGTTTCATTAAAATCCGTTCAGTATTTTTTGCGGATAAAGTAACGATTTTTAAAATAAAATCTCATATAAAAATGTCTAACTTAAAGCACCATAAAGTTTGATTTATTTTCGAAAAGAACAAAGTATTGTGTATAGGTGCTTAGTTTGTATGTGTGAATGTGTGTATGTGTGTGTGTAGGCGACTAGAAGTGCAGTGATAGTAAATTATATCAATCAGCAAGTGATTAATTTTGAAGAATCTTGATGAAAAACGATGATGCGGTCGAAGCACGCATATTTGGAATGAGTAAAGTCGTAGTACTAAATATTATTTATTATCTGGTACGATAGGCTATAACTTTCATTTATAGAAAGGAAAAAAGAGCAGTGCAGTCACAGTAAAAAAAGGTAACAATAGGCGGGTCTTATCGCTTCAAGCGATCTTTTCCAGAAAACCTGTGAGACTAGATTTGTTTCTACCTTTGACCGTGTTGTAGTTATAGTAGACGAAACATCATCGACCGCATCACCGTTTTTCATCGGTGTTTTTCAGAGATATATGCAAAAGTTACATTTTTAGAAAATGCCCATAGTTTAGCACAAGCTGTAATAATAAGCACATGTAAAGTACAATACTTATTATTAATAAAATAATAATAATATTATTATATAGCTATATAATAATGTATTTTGTATCTCATAAAGTTTAATGTTCTCAAAGATTTGTAGGACATTTTTTGCACTGAAGCTTATGGGAGCTTTTTTGTAATAGTTTATTACTATAGAAATCTATAAATAAATCAAAACACATTGAAATATATGTATATTAATTCGTGTCTGGGTGTTATGGGACCATGGTCCTTGTAGTTCCCAGTTTCCTAGATACAGGCAACCTTAGTTGTCACAATGATTTCTGTAGTAATACAGCTATTAGGCTTCATTCACACGAGTGCTCCTCACGAAAGTTTTTAAGTCATATGTACAATAATAAGGTCCAAAAAATAATAGAGGTCTTATCGCTAACTGCGTTTTCTTTCTGCCAACCTTTGCATAGCAGGCTTGTGTCCACGCGGCGATTTTTTGTTTAATTTTCTGAGACGCTCGTGTGAATGGCGCCTTAATGTTGACTTGCCGACTGACACCATTCGTTATGTTGTATTCTTATGTATTTTAAATTAAATACACGCAATGAATCTGTATTGTCGTTTTATTAATCTACACTTAAAAAATGAAAAGATATTTATTTAACACCCTCAGCGCCAGACACTAAGTGACCGTTAAGAAAAAAATACAAATTGCGACAGGCCAGTGCTTTCATTTTTGTGTAATACACTCGAGAGCAATGAATCCGGGTCACTTAAAGAATGTTAAAAATTTCGGAAACTAAAAATGATAGGTTAATGCAATAAATTGTATTTAATAGACAATGTAATACTCCTTAAATGAAAGTAAAAAAAATATGAGTCACCATACATTTTATTAACACAAAATTACATAAAGAAAAAAACTGCTGATCTCTCCTTAAAACAAAAATAGGAAACATGAAATTTTTGAACTTTATTACGATTTTCTTGAATTTTAATACTTCGTATTGCCTCCTCGTGCTTCCATTACTGCGTTTACGCGGTTTGGCATGCTGTACACCAAGTTCCTTATACGATTTTGGGGAATATTCTCCCATTCCTCTGTGAGAGCAATTTTGAGCTCACGAAGCGTGATTGGGGGAGGGTTTCGTTGTTTTACGCATCTGCCTAGCTCGTCCCAAGCATGCTCGATCGGGTTGATATCCGGGCTGCGCGCTGGCCACTCCATACGAGTAATGTTCATCTCTTGAAGGTAGTCATTCACAATCCTACCTGTATGAGGTCGGGCATTGTCATGCATAAATATAGCATCCTCACCTAAATTGACCATAAATGGACCAACGTGATCATTGAGGATTTCTTCCACATATCTTACGCTAGTTAAAGAGCCGTTTTCTATGATCACCAGCTCTGTGCGACTTTCAGAAGAAATTCCGGCCCACACAAGTACAGACCCACCACCGTAGGCTACTTTTTCTTCGATGCATGCTTGCTTGAATCTTTCCCCTGGTCTTCGATACACTCTGTGTCTTCCATCGTGCTTGTAGAGCATAAATTTTGATTCGTCGGAGAACATAACTTTTGACCCTTCTTCAATACTCCAATTTACGTGGCTCTGGGCATATCTTAGTCTCGAAATACGATGCCCACGCTCCAGTTTAGGGCCGTTTGCAGGTCTAAGGGGTTTTAAGTTAGATTCAGCAAGCCGACGTCTTACTGTCCATGCACTTGGGTTACTTCCTCCGAGGCGTCGAAACTGATTGGTGAGTTCAGTTCCTGTGAGAAAGCGATTTCGAAGCATGGTGTTCACCAAGCATCGGTCTTCTCGTGCTGTGGTACACCTGGTTCTGCCCGTTCCTGGTCTGCGTAGGTTAGAACCAGTTTCTTCGTAACGTCGGAGAACTCTTTGTACTGTTGACAGCGACACACCGACAGTCCTGGCTGTATCGCGCTGACTCCGGCCGGTTTCCAGCATTGTAAGTATTCTGGTGCATTCTTCAGGCGTAAGCGACATAATTTCAGCTTGAATAATGAATATAGAGCACTATCAACATGGTTTATGTACCCACATAAATGACAGATTACAAACAAAAGCAAAACCAAATGCTGTAATTTCGTAGTTCCATCTTCGAAAGTGGCCCTTTTTCAAATTTGATTTTTTTATGATATAACTTTACAATAACTAAGAAGTTTTAATACCTTCATTTAAGGAGTATTACATTGTCTATTAAATACAATTTATTGCATTAACCTAGCATTTTTAGTTTCCGAGATTTTTAGGATTCTTTAAGTGACCCGGATTCATTGCTCTCGAGTGTAGATGTATAGAAACGTGTTCCTAAAGGATACACGGCGCGTTTACTAAGTAGAAAGATGTGTATACTTTTGAATACACAGTTTTCCAGACACTGTGACAAAAAGATACACATGGCGCCTAAGGTGTTAATAGGACCAAAAAATGCACTTTGCGTGCCGATGACGTCATACGGAATGCCGTGGAAGCGCCCCGCGCGCTCGCTCCGCCAGACAATTACGACAAACTGTCCTTTGCTTTCCTCCATTGTCTCACAACAAATTCCACACGTATGATCACTACAAAAATTCGAGTTAAGTGGCATCGGCAATCTCATTGCTGGTAGTTGCGTCGGCAAGTCCGATCGCTGCCGACATAGTGCACGCGCTGCTGAACGCACTGTGAAAAACTAATTCGTTTGATGCGATGCGGACTTGTGGACGCTTCGCTTTAGTCGGCACAAGCCGACCTCGGCTTAGTCGCACTTATTCGTATGTCCAGTAGGTATGGCTACACCATCTCTGTATGCTATAAGGCTATCCTACTTCCTACTTATATTATAAACGCGAAAGTTTGTAAAATTGATGGATGTGTCTATTACACTCTCACGCAAAAACTACCGAACCGATTTTGATTAAATTTGGTATGTAGGTACTTTAGGACTTCGAATAACACATAGGGTGATTTTTATCCCGGGAAACCGCGGGGCGCAGCTAGTGTTTAATATATCGACGCGAACGGTTGCTAGTTTTAAATACTTTCAGCCTCTTAACTTTTAAAGACGTAACTCTTATCTTTAAAGTGAAGTAGACTGCAACAAGAGACATCCATTTTCCGTTTATAATGGCAAAATTAATTTTTAAAGTTTATTTTTTATTTATACCTATATGTGATTATAAACCACATAATGTATCTATACTTTATAGCATCATAAAAATCATAGATCAAAATTAATTCTCAAAACGAGATTTTGCAAAAAGTTCTGACTGTCAAAGCTAATATGGGCAGGGGTCTTGCTTACCATCAGGCGAACGCCTTGTTCGTCTCGTCACTCAGTTCTATCAGGCCTAGCGCACTCCGCACTGTAGGTACGAAGCTACAAGTACATAGCCGGACACCGACGGCGGGTCGCGCGTCGTTACACGTACCGCGTCAGAAGAGATAAGAGCGGCGCGATAGAAAGAGACGCGCTCTGTAGGTTAATATGACTGGTAGGTATGCAGCGCTACGCGAGCTGAATTGAATTTCATTGCGTCATAGCAAGAGTCGCTATTTATTTAAATTTCTTTGCGGAGTGATGCTTCTGTCTAAATAAATGTGTAAATATCTAAATAAAACAAGTGGGTAATTAACATATTGTTTATTTAATTTTCATTATTGAATTACGTACATAAATTGTAGGTAAAAAATAACAACAAAAATCCTCTCTCATTTCTCAAACAAAAACACTTTCTACCTTATAACAACAGTATTATATTTTCTTTTTTATTAATAATATATAACACAATTGTACAGTACTAGTCTAGTTTGTATTTCTTAGTCCAACAAAAACGACACATACCTACGCGTTTCGTCGTTAGGTCAAATTCGCATTCAGTCAAATGAACGAAAAAGGGTTAAAATCGCAAACGGTCAAATGCACATAATTGTCTAATCGCGAACGGTCAAATATTTACTTTAAGTATAGATAGTAGTTATATCATATATATTTTATTTATAATATATTGCGTTTTGTTTCTGCATAACTTATACCGATAATGACCTATTGCTATTTTGACAGTTCGCAATTATGCAATTTTGACCGATTTCGTTTATGTATTTGACCGAATGCTAATTTGACCGAACGCGAGTAAAGGGACATACCGTCGCAAGATTAGCTGCTTATCATTCTGCTTATCAGCGACACGATCGATTGGTACAGACTTTACGAACATAAAATAAATTCCCAAATTAACAAAACTGTTAACTGTTAACCTATCTTTCATCTTTACTTTGCTTTGTTAACATTGCATTGCAAGATTTGATCCTTCGATTTCGGATTCGACATCAACAGGTTCTATTTCCGGCTAAAATCTTATCAAAACGAATTCATTGTGGTCATTGTCAGAGAAGAGCCAGTGTGGCTCAGCGGTAACTCGTGCGACTTTCAAACCGACGCACCGGACCTCGAATCCTGCAATTGGCCTCACTAATGACTTTTTTTAAGAAAAACGTTGTTCGTAACCAACATGTCTAAGAATCACAAAATTCAAGGACATGTGACATCCACCAACCCGCACTGGACCAGCGTGGTGTATTATGGCCCATACTCCCTCCGTGAGAGAAGACCCGTGTCCCAGAACGTGGAAGACTGAAGACGATGATGATCATCATCACTGTTCACCATTAACTCTCTCTATGCTGATATGCAGCTGTCGATTTCTGTCAAACTCCTGCAGAAGTCTCTTTTTCTTTAACTCCAATATTTCTAGTTCTATCTTGTGTCTCGCTTTAACTTGTTTCTTCTCTAATTCGTGCATCTCTTTCTGGCGTGTCATTTCAAATTCGTGCAATTCTTGCTGTCTCCGTAGGTTGAATTGTAGAATTTCTTGTTGTAATTCTTCCGTTGTCTTCTTACTGATTCCTGGAATTACAAAATATATAAATAATAAATAAATACGCCCAACGATCACATACATACATCCTGGCCCCTAACTCCCTGTATCTAGGGAACCAGCTGGCCGATTCAGAACCTCACGACAACTCATTTGTCGATCGATTCGGTTTGATATCGTACGATTCAAAATATTTTAAATTCACAATAGTCGAATCGACGTTCAAATTGTCGTAGTCGATAACCAATCGTAACCGTACGATAAACGCGTATTTATCGACCGAGAACGTTATTCACAATGCAGATATCGAAGCAAAGTTTTCGAACGTCCGATTAATTTCCACGACAACTTATCGAGTGCAACATATCACTCGAAAGCATTAGATTTGACCGTCAATACCGAGTATATTCCGTGTGTTGTTAAATAAACTACATTTTCTACTACAAATAAAATAAAACTCACAGTAAGATTCAACATAAACTAATTCTATGTAATAAAGTACCTACCAAGTCTAGTATTTATTTATAGGTTAAGTTCGCTTTGATTGTTTTAGAACTATTTACCTACTACTATAAGATTACTTAATAAGATGCATAAATCTACCGAAATAAAATCACTGTTCCTATATAATTATTATAAAGTACTCTGTGATACTATGTAATTGTAATTTTGGTATTTACTTAACATTTCTAACGAATCTTGATGAGGCTCGTCTTCTCGCTCGATCTTCTTTTAATATTTTCAAAACATGATAAAGAAAACAATTTGCGATAGACATTTAAATTTGGCGGTTTGTCAATGTCTAAAGCATAGATTAAACATTAATGTCAAGTGGATATCAGCAGGTGGGTGTTTACGAAGCTCTTGTTTTTTTATATTTCTACCAATATCTGGCGCTTATAATTGTTGATTATATTTTAATTCGTGATAAACGTTGTTATAATAAATTTTGATAACTTGAAAACATTTTTATATCGTCTAGATAATAATACAATTTTCTGCGAGTATTGCACACAAAACGAACTCCGTAAATGCAACACGTTGTCGTATCGATTTCGATATCGTAACCCAAGCCGTGTCGAATCCTCGGGGCGGATGTTCTGAATAGCTCGAAAAGAAACCTACGACACGAGATCGTTATCCAATCGAATCGATTCGGTATGTTGTCGTGGGGTTCTGAATCGGCCAGCAGGTACTATAAGGACCATGGTCCCACAACACCCAGATACGAAATAAATGTTTGCGCTTGTTTTTCTGTGCACAAACATTTGTCACGTCAAGGGAATCGAACCCGCAACCTCAGTGGTGTATGAGATTTGAGCCAACCACTGTAGTAGTTGAACCACAGAGGCTGTCAATTATTAGAAAAAAAATATTTATTTATTTAAGTCTGAAGATCATATTATATTATAATTAGAAACAATTATGTATAAATATATGCAGTGATAAAAAGAAAATAAACTAACCTACAACAAAAAAAATGATATTAAATATAAAACACAGAATTTAGGTCACAATATTAGTAAATATTAGTGACAAATATTAGAATCAATACATATTGATGCCTGTAGATTAATAACTAAAATTATAGATTCCATTCATAGGTCACCGCTGGACTGTTTTTTTTTTAATATAGTAAATACAGAAAGAGTAGCATTAAATAAATTGATACTTAATATCTTTTATCGACTCATTACTGACAAAAGAAACGATTTTCTAAACCCCCGACGCAAAAATAAGGGATACGGTGCCACACACACACACACATAGTGGTCAAACTTATAACACCCCTCCTTTTTGCGTCGGGTGTTGATAAGTTTGACCACTATGTATGTGTGTCTGTCTGTGGCACCGTAGCTCTTAAACGAGTGAACCGATTTGGATGCCGTTTTTTTATTTGATAGCTGGTTTTCTAGCGGTGGCTCTTAGACATGTTTTATCGAAATCGGTCTAGCCGTTTTTTACTTTTTATAGGTTTTTTTTTATTGTTATGTGGGCATACGTTTGACGACATCTCGCCTGATGAGAAGCGAAGATGCGGCCTAAGATGGTTATTTAACTGAAATTCGCTTGTGCTCTTACCAATAGGGTCTTCAATAAGAGTTCCGCTGGAATCGCCGTTGTCTTCCAGTTTGGGTGCGAGTGGCTCCGGGACCCTCGTGACGTCCACTTGTTCAGTTTGGATCAGGGGGCCGCTGTCCTCGTCGTTGGCTGGGAAATCTTCATCGTCCTCTCTCTGTTAACATTTTAAGCTAGATATTTATGGAACCGAGCAAGTCGTACGTTTGATGGTAAGCGCCACGCTTGCCCAGTGCCACACACAACTTTTGATGCCATGAAATGTACTTCATAGCACTGCATTGTGCTCGTCACCCCGAGAGATCAGATATTAAGTCTCATTATGCCCAGTAAATTATATATATATATATATTTATATTTATATATATATATATATTTAGTATATATATATATATATTTAAATATATTTATATATTGTTATATTATATAATTATAAATATAATGTGATGTTGTATATATTTTTCTATTGTTATACAATTTATTATATTTATTTTGATGTAATTTATTTAGTATCTCTCAACGTACTTTTGCTCAAAACGTAGCTGCACACCCACTATATTTCTTTCACGACCTGGAAGACTGGTAGATAATGCTAAATAGCATTAAGTCATTCCTTGTACCATTTTTGTGCAAAACTATTAAATAAATAAATAAATTCTAGGATGCTGTCTAGTTGTCTAGAATGAAGTAGAATGCTCTGTCTGCTTGCTTATTGATGAATTATCTGTCTACTTGTCTAGAATGCTCTGTCTAGGGTCTAGGATTCTGTCTAATTGTTTAAAACGCTGTCTTTTTGTCTAGAATACTCTGTCTACGTGTCTAGGACGCTGTCTATTTGTCTAAAAAGCTGTCATTTTGTCTAGAATGCTGTATCTACGTGTCTAGAATGCTGTCTACTTGTCTAAAAAGTTGTCTAGTTGCCTAGAAAGTTGTCTACTTGTCTTGAATGTTCTGTCTGCTTGCCTAGAATGTTCTGTCTACTTGTATATGTATTTTAGATAATAGAATGCTCACCCATCCCGGCATTGCTGTGGTCGGCAGCAGATTCCCATCATCATCGGTGAGGATCCTGAGCATCCGCTGCTCGAAGGGCGACAGCGCGGTGCTGCAGCGGCGGCCCTCGCGCTTCAGGGCTGCGTATTTACGACGGAGCTTGAATTTTACGTCTATCCAGTACTGGGGAGGAAAGAATAGAAAAACTCTTTATTGAATATCAATTTAAAGAAATAGACAATAACACAGTCCTTAACTATGGTAGTACAATGGGCAGTCTTATCGCTTGAAGCGATCTCTTCCAGACAACCTTTGGATGGACAGTATCGAAAGAAGAAGCAGACGGCGGTGTACAACAAAATTTGTTAATTACAACTAAATACCTACATAATCATACATACATGCTAATATTTACATTGTAATACACACGAGAACATAAATATTATTATTAAAATAGACTAATAATATATACTTTATCAAAATATAGTTCTAATACTTATTTACGTAAAAATAATAATAGCTGTGTTATTGGTAGGAGGATAGATAGTGAGCCTCGACCATTTGTTTAAATATTGCCAAACACTTGGCACGTCTGATGTCAAGTGGTAGAGCATTCCATAGACGGACAGCTTGCACTGTGAAGATTTATTAGAACTGGGAAGTGTGGGAAGGTGTTTTGAGCTGAAACACGGTGAAGGTAAACGTCTGAATCCGCTTAAGCGCAAGAGTTACTTTGACCCTTGTTTACGTTATATGCCGGTGTTTACATTTATCTTATTTTATAGGCGAACTCTTAATGGCAGTAGAAAGCGAATGTGCGTACCAAAGTTTTTGTAGTTCCAGGCTTACCGCACTCCGCACTGTAGGTACGAAGCTACAAGTACATAGCCGGACACCGACGGCGGGTCGCGCGTCGTTACACGTGCCGCGTCAGAAGAGATAAGAGCTATGCGATAGAAAGAGAGGCGCTCTGTAGGTTAATATGACTGGTAGGTATGCAGCGCTACGCGAACTTATTTGAATTTTATTGCGTCATAGCAAGAGTCGCTATTTTTTTAAATTTCTTTGCGGAGCGATGCTTCTGTCCCTTAGTATTCTATGGTAGTACTATAAAAAGATGTTTGTAAATTACTTTTTGTTTAATAAATTAAAATTAAAAATTGTTAGGAATCTAATGGAATCAGGCGTGACGTTGCGGAAATTCATCTCAAATCTGACACGCAATGTATGTAGTGTGATTCTGCTGAATATTATGTAGCTTGTTGTTAGGTCGTTTTTTTGGGTATTTATTTAACATTATTTACTAAATTAGGGGAGTTTCGAGCGTCTTTAGAGAAAGTGAGTTTAGGAAGAGCGTATATGGAGAGAGGTGGGAAGAGGGTCTTTAAAATGAGGGTAAAAGGAACTGTAGAGGCTGAGAGGGACTATAGAGGATGAGTGGGACTGTAGAAATAGGGGATGGAGATTGACAACGCTTTTTGAGAGAAATGAGAGCGTTTTTACAGAGGGGGCAAGAGTATTTTTAGGTAGAAGGAGATGGGGAGAAAGAGCTTCTTTAGAGAGAAAAAAATATTTGAGGAAGAGGGTATAGGGAGAGAGATAGATGGAAGGAAGACGGAATAGGGAGTGAGTTAGATGGAAGGAAGAGGGATAGGGAAAGATATAGATGGAAGGATAGTGAGAGAGAGATGGAAGGAAGAGGGGATAGGGAGAGAGGGAGGACTGTAGAGAGAGGAGAGTAAAGATAGAAGAGGCGTACCCTGGCCCACTGACGTCCACTCTTGACACACCTCGGTTCGATGGCATTAAGCGCGGCGGCGATCTTGTCCCACCGCCGCTGCGAGTCGTCGAGCGCGTCCCGCGTGCGCGCGCGAGACAGCGCCAGCGGCGGCAGCTGTTCCATGCAGGACGCGAGCACCTCCAGCTGGTGGCTGCTGACCCGCCAGCGGGACGGGTGCTCTGTTTCCTGGGCAGAAGGTGGGATTGACTCTCGTTTCTACTAGTAGTGTGTTGATCAATCAATTGTTGTAACCCGGGTCAATCGCGACCCATTGGCAAGGTGATCGAATCAAAATGACTATAAATAACCTAATAGAAGAAATTCAACACATCATCAGAAGATTATTTCTTAATAAATCTCGAAGCAGCTTAAAATCTTACCATCGTAAGTGCAGTGCTAGGTTCGTTGCTCGTGGTTGTGCTCGTTGACGCAGCTACGAACCTTACCGGGGCCTGCGTCCCTCTGACTATGTTGTTCTGGCTTGCTTCTCTCTGACAAGTGTTGACATTAATTTATTAATACAGTATAGTTGTCTAACAGTTAGAAAAAAAATAGAATGTTTTTTTAGTTTGCCGTGAGATGTTGCTTTGCAAGATTTGTTAATTATCAGCAAAACTATGAATTCATCCATATTGTAATTTTAGGCAAATTCTACAGTTAATTTTAAAAGAAAATAAAGGGTTTTTTGTTTTGTCTCAATAACTTTAAGATGCAGTTTTGGTTTTTGCCCATATCTAGATCCAATCTTTTCTATTCATAGACAATTATGAAGTTAGATATCAAATGATTTTGTAAAAAGCCGAATCAAATCATTCAGTGTTTTAGTGAACTTACCCAGTTTGCTGCGTCGGTCTCCAAGCTTTCTTCTCTCATTGGTGAAGGGGGCTGCGGTGATCCGATTGACTCTGCGGTCGGGTATGTTTGTACACGGCGACGCTTTTGTTGCAGTGGCATCATAGCATGGGTTTTGCAGACCTAGATTTAAAAAAACAATTTTGTTTCTTTTGCTGAATTTTATTTGTGGTTCCCTTCGAGTAGACGGCTGGATATTTTATCTGAGGTGGTTTCAGTAGACCGTGGGCTCATAGTAAAAAGACGCCAAAATATTACGCTGTAAAATTACGTTAGGTTTACGTGAACGTAACGTAAAACACTTAACTTACGAATTACAAGCGTGAAGCGACCTAGCGTAAGTACATGATACAGCTTAAACATTAAACAAGTACTTACTACGTAAATACCTGCAATCAATAAATACTACGATATACTAGTTAAATAAAACAACACATTCTTTACTTTCATAATTATAAAATAGTTTCAATTTTTACAAAATCAAAATACAAACAAAACAAACAGTGCTGCCGCTCGATAAACGATATGCCACTATCGATATCCTGGCAATAGTGTGAATATCGATAGAACTATAGAAAGTATCGATACTATCGACACTATCGATACCATAAATAGTACGGAACTGACTACAGTATTGATGACTTTCAATAGTATTGATAGTAATCTGATAGAATCAGGAACGTGACGTTGTGGATATTGCGTTTCAGTATCGATAGAATTGATCCTTGATAGTTACTATGCTATCGATACTATTTTTGTTCCTAATGAGTGTGCTATCGATAGTATTGATAGTATTAAACTAGCGATAGTTGCTTATTTTTCAATAATATCGTTTAAACTTTGTTTCTGTATAATATGTTTACATTGTTTTTTTTATTCAACTCCATCTCTTTTAAAACGACCAACGAATGGTTTGAACTTGAAACTCACAAATCGTTTCCGAAGTTTGTATACTAATAATTTTTATCCATTATATACTTGTTAATACTATCGAAAAATAAACAACTATCAATATTACAGTACCATCTATGGTGTCGATACTATCGATATAGCGATAGCATGGCGACAATCGATATCCTAACTGATTTTTCAAGTTCATCTATCGATAGTTAGGCAACACTAAAAACAACCATTATTTTTTACTAACTGCTGACCTGCCAGTGACACTGACAGAAGTAAGAAGTGACAGATACAGAGAAGATGGCTGCTAGATTTGGATACATACCTAGTTTCCTTCCACGGCAGGCAAGACAAAGATATTGCAAATTGCAAGACGCACTGAAAACGCCTGGAGGAGCTATTGGTCCAATGAAGGGTAACCTTCCAATGAGACTAAAGTGGAAACTCATGGACATGTGCATTCTCCCCGTGCTGACCTATGGCGCTCAGGCATGGTCATTGACCAACATTCAGAAGTCCAAGCTCAAGGTTTGCCAAAGGACAACAAGCGCAGCATTTTAGGTATTAAATTAACAGATCGCGTTCGAAACACCGAGCTGCGCTCCAAGACTCAAATTGCCGACGTAGCAGACAAATCCACAAAACTGAATCGGTACTGGGCTGGCCACGTCTGTAGCATGCCAGAAGAGTTTGGGGTCAAAATCACCACCACGCCGTGGCGTCTCAATAAAGCGAGAAGGCGGCGGCGCCGGCGCGGCGGCGGGCACGCGCGGCTGACCGCGCAGGATCTGCAAGTCTTTAGCGACTGGTCTATAACAGCCCAAGATCGCGAAGCCTGGAAGTCAAGAGAGGAAGCCTTTGCTCAAAACTGGGACTATCACCATAATTATTATTTTAAGCTATTGCATAGCTTCTATCGCGGGCCTTGAGCGTGGAGACCGAATACAGAAATTCCGTAACGAAAATAACCTAATACCCCCCACTCCGAATGCTATGCAATAGCTTTACAGCGGCAGTCTCCGAGTGCCACACTTTTTTAAGCTATTGCATAGCTTCTATCGCGGGCCTTGAGCGTGGAGACCGAATCCAGAAATTCCGTAACGAAAATAACCTAACACCCCCCACTTCGAATGCTATGCAATAGCTTTACCGCGGCAGTCTCCGAGTGCCACACGTCTTTTTATCTATTTTATAATGGTGATTGATAAATAATTTGAAGTATGTATCCGAGCTATAATCTTGATTGATCCGCCCTAAGATTTAGTATTACTTTTTCTTTGGATCCGCCGATCCGCCGATCCGACAAACGTCAGCTGCAGGTGCTGCCAATTTTTTATTTTTCCCAAGAAATTGGGAGCTTAGTGCATAGTTTTTTTTTATACGCCCAACGATCACGTATAGCCTTAAGATTCCCTGGATCTAGGGAACCAGGAACTACGGGAAAGCAGTAGTGCGATGCATTACTGTGTTCTGATTTTAAGGGCAGCAATGCGTTGCCGTGCTTTGCATGATATTTTACTATGGAAAATATTGCACACATCACAAATTCCGTAAATGCAACATGTAATTGATACCGATATAGTAATCGAAACCGTATTCAATTTTCGGGGTGGAATAGATCAAAAAGGTACATACAAAACGAGATCGATAATAGTCGATTAGAATCGGTATACGTTATCGTGAGATTTTAAAGCGGGGGATGGTTATATGAGGTCTTAAAGTACACGTTCAACGTATCTGACCTATTGGCGTGCAAATAGTAGGTACATTTGTGAAATAAAATATAATAGGCATTCGCATGCTAATAGGTAATATATTTAAACTTTTATTTTAATTTAAGACCTTTGCAAACCATATCTGAAGCGAAATAAATTCAAGTTTCGAATTTAGGTAAATACATCATTATATAACTTGATAGGTGCTAGCAAAGCCACAAAATCAATTAAAAACATTAAATAAAGTGAATATGCAAAATAAGACGGGACCTAGGGATATGTCAAAAGTGTCAAAACTAGCACTGGCAGCACTGATTGCTCCCGTCAATTTTTTAGTGACGTGACGTGAACGGAGGCGGTCGAGTTTGCTTTACTGTCGATCGAGATGTCTGCGATAAAATTAAACTATTTATTGTGTTCTGTTTTAATATGCGTGCTAGTGCGTGCTAATACCCAAAGTATACATAAACGCTTTGAATACAAGTATTCGTTCAAGCCACCATACTTGGCACAAAAAGATGGAACGGTACCATTCTGGGAATACGGAGGGAGTGAGTATTTTGTTGTTTTTACCTGTTATTACGATGTTTGGAAGGTTTATTTCTTTTGAAACATGTAAATTAAAAACGTAGTTTCATTTTGAGAATAGTATGTTAGTATGTTTAGTTATAAAAATATAATAAAATGCGTGTAAAGTTTTGTTTTCACGGCTTAGCGCAGTTGACAGAGACACGTCAGAGATATCTGTCAAGTTAGAGAGAGACAGCGATACGCGTTTTCTTGTTGCTAGAAAGAGAGGTGCGATGTAGTTAAAATCGTATTTTTTGGGTTCCACGACTGCATGCATTTGTGTGGTCACGGTGAATTTATCAAAATTAAATATCCGTAAATTAAATAACTTTCTGAAAATTATAATTGAAAAAATTATGCGATTTCGATTTGCTCCACCTACAACAAATCAATAATATAATATGTTACTCCATTTTCTTATAACAATGAACTTGATAGATACAATTAACACAGTACCACAAATATATTTAATTATGGTCTAATTAGCATCCCTAATAGCTGTCTAATACCAATTGTGTGGTCAGACAGTCAAAAATGTATAAGTATCAGATACAGGCTTGCAGCCAGGCCTAATATTGAACGGTGATAATTACAGAGTTCAATTTAGACATCATTATTATTTAAAAACAAATCTAACCGACTAAATAGGAATAACTCTTTTCCTACTTTACCCATTGAATTCCACACTATACGAGTTATTGTAAGGGAGTCATTCACAATGCCAATGAGTAAAAATACCACTCTCCTACTTGGGACAACCGATTGGTTGACGACCGGTTGTTTGCCCCAAGTACAGATAGAAAGACGAGGTGGCAAAAGACCTATGGGTGCTGCAAGTTCTTGCTTGGCAGGAACTTGCACTGGATTAAAAGAAGTGGCACTCTTTAGTATTGGAGGCCAAGACACACTTTGGGTCACTGCGCATAGATAAATAGAATGGGTAAAAATAATAATGGGTAATAATTGGTTGCCATTAGCCCTGATATCACCCTAATTTAAAAGTGACACCAAAGTTGAATTTTCGATATATTCTGCACAATTCTAGTTTGTAATGGATATGGTAAGTGAAAGAATATATGAACATTTCAAACGGCTGCGTATTGTAAGATGAATATTGTTTTAGATTTGGTTCAAGGATCTTATAAATACTCAAAATCTTCACATACCTACCTAATATTATAGATAAATGCAATTTTTTTTGTTTTTGAAAATGTGCTGCTTATAAACGAATTCCTGTATAGGCTGATATTTTTATCCTTCAATAGATATCTATTTATTATTAATTGGTAAATGTTTTTATTGCTAAAAATAAAGAAAATAAAAATAAAATTCCTTAAAAACTTCATACTAAATGTTTCTTAACTATGAACATGATGAAGGAATTCGACAAACACATCAGCCATTACATGCCTACAATTACAGCCCTAATGTTTTTTTAATGTATCCGAGTGATCAGACGAGTAAGTCGTTTGCGTGATAGTAAGCGCCACGCCTGCCCATAACAATTGCAGTGCCCTCCAGAACTTTTAATACCATAAAAAGTACTGCATAGCACTGCATTGCTCTCATCATCCCGAGACATCTGATCTAAAGTCTCATATGCCCAGCAATTTCACTGGCTTGTTACACTATTAAAATAAACTGCTGTACGTATACTAAAGGTTAAACAGCACATATGTATATTGAACCTTTTCAAAACCCTTATATTAAAGTCATGTCAGATTTAACCTTTATCAACCATTTCAAATTGCTTTTTCATATAACTCTACAACATAAAAACTACTTTAAAAGTACCGATATAAAGTTCCAAATAAAGTAGCAAGTTAATTCATTACATATTCACATGGGAATTCAAGCATAAGAGTAAACACCTCTAAGACTCACAACATAAAGTTGATTCTCATACGAATGTTTATACAAACTTTTCAAATGTTGTAATAATGTCCGTCAGCGAATACCGTGTCCTAATTCTGTTATCGAATAAGCAATAATGAGAATTGTTTTAGCAGAATGTTTAAAGTAATTTTTAATTCCAATTTGCATACATATTGTTGCTAAGGTGTTACAAGACCTCAGCGTATTTTAAACAAACAATATTTATTGTTTTTTTTTTCTTTTTTTTTTTACTCTTAATAGATCTATGTTTGGCCACTATCTCGCCTGATGTGAAGATGATGTGGCCTAAGATGGAGCACATAGATCTAGAGAGACACGGCAATTGTGCGGCTGCTCGGACCCGTCTCCCCGATGGTTGACCGAACATCATCCCGAAACACGACTAGGTCGCTTGACGGCATGGCCTTGCTCGGTGGGTGGTATTACAACTACGGCCAGAGCCTTAGCCTTTTGTACTGTACGAAATTATTTCTATTGGGTTTGAGAAAAAAATCCCATCAAAAACATTTCAGCATAATAGATCAGATTAGTGATAAGGAGATTCATCTCATACACCCCGGAGGGTGCGGGTTTGATTCCCGCTATTGGACAAATGTATATGCGCACAGAAAATTGAAAGTTTTTGTTTCGTATCTGGGTGGAGTGGGACCGTGGTCCTTGTAGTTCCAGGGAATCTTAAGGTACATATGTGATTGTAGGGCTTTATTGTTTTATGTTGTGTTTTGAAATAAATAATTATAATTATGCATTACCTAATCTGGAAATATTTCCTTTTCTATTAGTTACAATTTACGACATTTATATACATTATATGCTAATTTAATAAAATAACGTACTGTAATATACATCTAAATACATTCGCTCTAGTAATTTAACTAAATTTTATTAATTCTTAATCTGTAATATTTTTATAATTAATTAATACTGATATTATTATTGTTAATCAACTAAATTTAATTTAAATTTAACTTAACTATATGTACAAGAGCCAGAACAAAGCTGGGAAGAAGCTAACTGCCAAGATACAGGTGTGTCAATACCTAGTTTGGTGGCTAGAGTCTCAACAAATTGTAATTTGTACTATTATGAAATAAATAATTTAATTTTTAATTTTTTTAAGTCTATACAGTACCATAGAATACTAAGGGACAGAATCATCACTCCGCAAAGAAATTTAAACAGATAGTGACTCTTGCTATGACGCAATAAAATTCAATTCAGCTCGCGTAGCGCTGCATACCTACCACTCATATTAACCTACAGAGCGCCTCTCTTATCTCTTTTGACGCGGCACGTGTGCGCGACCCGCCGTCGGTGTCCGGCTATGTACTTGTAGCTCCGTAGTGCGCTGTGCACGGAGTGCGCTAGGCCTGACAGTACGTAGTTATGTACTTACATACTATTATTTTTATTATACTACAACTGCTATGGACAAGCGTGGCTCCTTACAATCAGGCGTAATACATAACCATAATATACATATAAGTAAATAAATTGTCTACTGTGCATAGATTAGATAAATATGACATTCAATAATACACGAGTCGATCGGTAGGTTGGTTTTATCTTTATTGGCATAGATCAGGTTTTATCGTCGTTTACTATTTAATGACCAGTTTAAATTGATAACAATATTAATTTTTTACTAGAGATGGGCCGACATACTAACCGCCGTTAGTGAGTGTTTTTAATCGACTTCAAAAAATGAAAAGGTTCTCTGTTCGATTTTAATTTTTTAAATATTTTTTTTTATGTTTGTTAAGTACCTCAGAACTCCGTCATTTATGAACAGATTTGGAAAATTCTTTTTGCGGTGGGTTCAGCATAGCTACGAATTGGTCCCATATACATTTCATGGATATTTGACCTTGGACTACAAAGATACATTGAAGTCGGTCTTTGCTTTTTTCTAAAAATTAATTATAGAAAATTAAAAGTATCCTTTAATTCTTTTTTGTTAATATTATATCATTATTTACTAGAATTCCATTATTAAGGTTCCACATGAAGAGTTTCTATTCCTAGATTATATAACAAACTGTAAGGCTGTTTTAAAATAAAAAATATTCATAATAAAGGTTAGTTAGTTTGCATATAATCGACTATATATCCTCGTTGTCGACATATATACTCGCTGACTAGTCGTCGATTAGTCACCGATTACAAATATAGCCGAATAGTCGGTTTTCCGGACTAGTCGGTGCATCTTTACTTTTTACGAAATTTATTGTTATTTAATCTAGTTTTAACTGGTGGAGTCATTTTACTCCGGAACAAACAACTTGGTAAAGATAAATTCAATTTAGGTATAGGTACAATAGATGGTCAAGTCAGCCTCTGGTGTAGTGGTTGGGCAGGTTGGCTCAAATCTCATATACATGAGGTTGCGGGTTCGATTCCCGCGACGGGACAAATGTTTGTAGCAAACAAAAAGCACAAGCATTTGTTTCGTGTATGGGTGTTGTGGGACCACGGTCTTCGTAGTCCCTGGTTCCCTAGATACAGAGAATCCTAGGGGATCCTCAGAGGCAGAATCTTTTGTTCACTAAGAACCATGTAACCCAACAAACAAACATTGCAAGTTAATTAAAAGCTTGTAATAGTACATTATTGCAAAGGCCGTGAAATAGGCAATTGCAGGTGGAGTATGAAGGCCGAGCCTTAGGCGAGGACTTCACTAATACGAGACAGGCAATTGCCATTTCCGCCGAGGCATATACAGTGCTTTTCTCAAAAGAATGCAGGGAAATAAATATTTAAACAAATCAAGACGAATTTTCAGCTTTGCCGCCAATTTTCTATTTATCATCTGCCGAAAGGCAAACGCATTTATGGCTATGCAGCCACGTGAACGCAATTTGTACTAAGAAAATACAACCGAATAGGGAACCTCCTCCTTTTTTGAAGTCGGTTAAAAAGAGACTTACTTTGGTATGCCAAGAATGATAAAAGAGATCCAATCAAAGAGTATTTAATAACCCAGCACGCCGTTTTATACAACATAGCTGGAGCGTTATGTTCCAAAATCAAAATTTCTTTGTGCGTAAATTGATAATTCGCGTGTTTGTTTTTCGAAAATAATGACAATATTTTCATGCATGTTTGAGAAAAAACAATTCATCAATAGGTGTGGAACGGCGCACCCAAGTATTTGCTTCAGCCGCTTGACTCCCTACAGCGAAGAGCCATTAGGATTGTCGATGATCCCAAGGTATCCGATAAATTAGAGCCACTTAGCCTCCGAAGAGACATCGGTTCACTTTGTATGTTCTACCGCCTTTATAATTGGTAATGTTCTGAAGAGCTTTTTGACTTGCTTCCGCCTTCCCAATGTTACCACCGCACATCTCGCCGTCGTCAAAAAGCTCACCCCCACATCTTGCGAAACCGGACTTCCCACACCACTTGCTTCACTCGCACTTTCCTTCCTCCCACTTGTAAGATGTGGACGACCTATCTACGTCGTAATTTTCTTTGAGCTACAATATGGAATCCTTTAAAAGGGGAATTAATAGAGTCCTTAAGGGTCGGCAACGCATCAGCAATGCCTCTGGTGCTGCAGATGTCCATAGGCGACGGTAACCGCTTACCATCAGGCGGGCCGTCTGCTTGTTTGCCGACATATTAAATAAATAAATAATATCACTAGTCCCTTTTCGTAAACAGATGCGATAGCTTCGGGCGAGAGCGTCCGCTTGGCGCCCTCGCTCCGCAGCCAGAAGGGAGCGATATGGACGAAGCAGCCGATCAACTTCGACTGGTGGGAGGTCGACGTTATGTTTAAAGTCACCGGCAGGGGCAGGATAGGTGCCGACGGGCTGGTGAGTTTTAATACCACTTGAAATTATTTATTTTATTATTATTACAGAAAAATCCCTAGAATTTTTACTATACACGTGGTAGGTCTCTCGTATGCGGTAGGCCGTCTGGGTAGGTACCACAGATTTGTCAGTTTGCCGCCAAGCAGTAGTGCGCAAGCATTACTGTGTTCTGGTTTGAAGGGCATTGTAGCCAGCAACATTACTGGGCATACTGATGTCTCGGGGTGATGAACGCAATACATTCATACGCAGTGCTTTTTTTGGTATCAAAAAAAGCACTGCGTAGCTGATCTAGTATACCTACTGAACATTGCAAATGGCTCGGTCGACTGTCCTGAGCTGTTGGAACGCTTAGCTTTGCGAGTCCCTAGTGCCGCACTGAGAAAACCTAATCTGCTGTACATACCTAGTGTCAAAAGTAACTACAGGCAAAACTCCTATCTATTGAGAGCGGGCAGGTGTTTCAATGCATTGAACAAAGAGCATGACGACGTTGACTTATTCAACACCAGCCAGACAACTCAAGGAGATACTGGCCAAACAATACTTTTTCAGGTGATAGTACTATATGTTTTATGATATGTATGTACCTATATAATTAATGCACGTTTCTCCAATTCCAGGCGTTTTGGTACACGACGCAGCGCGGCGAGTACACCGGCGAAGTGTTCGGCTCGTCCGACCGGTGGAACGGGCTCGCCGTCATATTCGACTCGTTCGACAACGACAACAAACACAACAACCCGTACATAATGGCGATGATCAACGACGGCACCAAGACCTTTGATCACAAGAGGTAATTCATTAATTTTTAGGAAAAAACAAGATCCGACTACAACACTACTCATATTTTCTGTTTTTGTTATTTTTTCAAAAAGTGCTGAATTGTTTTCGATACAATTTATATGAAAGCTCCTCTGAAGTATGACCTACCAAACAAAAAAAGAATCATCTCAATCAGTTCATAATAGGTTAACGGACAACTTTTCAGAAAGTGTTTTAAATTAACTACAATGAATATATATAGCCATGAAGAATACTATTTTAATTAAATAACGCTCTTAAAGTACCTAAAACTATGTTTAAATATTACGTTTCAAATATTGCCGCGCAAAAGGTCACCTCAAAACTTGTGACGTCATATGTAGGTAGAAAACGATAAACTCTTCGAAATAAAACTTGCAAAGAAATTCTAATACGTTTTGTGAAGTTTGGGGACGATATTGTAGTAATGGAACGAACAAATTAGCAAAAATACATTTTATGAAAAGCAAAAACGTAAAATAAACACAAGCTTGACTCACGGCATTTGCCTACAAATGACGTCATGCGCTGTGATTGTTGTTTCGTTTGAGATGAAGAACAGATTGAAAATGTCAGAATTATTTATTGATTTAAAAATATAAATCATTATTATTTCACAAAAATATTGATTGAATGATCTTTCTTGTTCGACGAACATTCGTTCTAACTACATTTTAGATTTTTTCTCGATTACTGTCCGATCCCCTATTGGCGGAGTAATCGCGTAACAAACATACAAAAAAACATGCCGTCGAGTTGAGAACCTCCTCCTTTTCTGAAGTCGGTTGAAAACCGTGCACATTTTACGGTATTAACTTACTAGCCATTCTTTGTAAAAGCGTCGTCCCTCCGTACAAGATTCGGTGAAATGATAAGAGATGAGGACTGAAATCCGTGAAGATTTAACGGTATACTAGTCCTTTGCAAAAGTGCCGAATCTTGTCAAGATTTGGCGAAATCAAGAGGTGAGGCCTTCAATTTGAGTGTGGGAAAGAAATGGGTAGACATGCTGACTTATTTTCAAAGTCATAATATTAAAGTTACAATTTTTAATTTATTTTAATTGATTTTTATGATGTGTATGTATCAGCCAACTAGCAATTAGGCAAGTAATTAAACGTCATCGATCCAAGTCAGTTGCCTAGCTGTTTGATCAATTGGCTGAATATCATTCAGGAAGCTAGATAACGGCGCTGTTTAGTAAAGAGGCTAGGCTGTTGATCGAACGGCGAATTAAGCTAGTTGACTGCCACATGTATATGACGTTTAAACGTTTAAAAGTGCAATTGTTTGTGCCCATTTAATAAATATCTTTAGAGTTTTAGTATGTTTTGCAAGATTTGATCCTTATCCTTACGTTCCAGCGACGGGTCGCAGCAGCTGCTGTCGGGCTGCCTGCGCGACTTCCGCAACAAGCCGTTCCCGACGCGGGCGCGGATAGAGTATTACATGAACACACTCACTGTGTACTTCCACAACGGTGAGTGCCAAGAAAGAAAGAAAGAAAGAAAATACATTTATTCAAGACAGATACATGCAACATTACATTAAGCTATAATACTATACTACACATGACAAATAATACTATACTATACATACAACAGAAAAAAAAAACATGTAATAACATATATAATAAATACATAATATAATTATAGTATAATGGAACGTTGCGCGATGTCAGGAAAAGGTTCCGACTCGGTATAAAAACTAAGGTAATAAATACCTTAGTACTGATTTTCAGCCGGAACCTGCTACTTAGTAGCGGCGTTGTCTGGGAAACCAGTCTGCCAGTTACTCAGCCGCCGAGCAGTAGTGCGCGAGCGGTGTAAATTATCACTTTGTCCGCTGATGCAGAAAGACAGTAAACCTAAAGAGACGAAAGAGGTAAACTACTCTGTGTTCCGGTTTGAAGGGCATTGTAGCCAGCGAAATTACTGGGCGTTATGAGACTCAACAGCTACTTGTCTCAGGGTGACGAGCGCAGTGCAGCGCCGCGCAGGATTTTGCAAACCACTGATTTAATCTATATCATCATCATCATCAGCCTACTGCGTTCCCACTGCTGGGACTCGGGCCTTCCCTCGTAGAGAGAGTATGGGCCATAATTTACCACGCTGGCCCAGTGCGGGTTGGTGGATGTCACATGTAAGATAAGATATTTATTTTCAAAGGAAAGTTACAGTGGAAGCTTAAAGTTATAAATAAACAAACAGTTACAATATATCTAAAAGAAAATTAAATTTCCAATGGGTTAGAATAACTCGACCAGCTGGCTCGGTGGCCCAGTGGTGAAGGCGTCAGGACGGTATTCCGAAGACGCAAGTTCCATCCCTGCCCGAGCAATATAATTTTTCATCCTTGCTTCTTTTCAAAGATTGACTATTCCACTTTCGATAAAGCTGTTTTTTTTTGTTTGGTAACATTCAAATTTACACTTCACGAAAATATAAAAATTAAAAGGCAAAACTTAATAATTACACCAGAAAAAAAGATTGAAAGGCATGATTTCGTCAAAAATAGATTATTCCAATACAAAGCTGCATACCTAAAAAACAATTTTCTCAGATTGTAAAAAAACACAAAAAGTGGAATGGTCAAGTTTTGCAAACAACCTTAGTTATTTAAATTTAAATTCAAATTCAAAAGTTCTTTATTCAATTTTGTCGTCACAGACGCACTTATGCACGTCAATTATTACAATGACTCTACCACCGTATCGGAAAAAGAACCACTACTTAGAAGATACGGCAAGAAACTGAGGGACATATTTTTAGAACTTTTGTTACAATATTTTGTTTGTTTTTGACAATATTATGTTTCTTATGTGCCAGTTGGCTACTTGGCAGAAGCGGAATGTTCCATGCATCTTTGTCTTCTATGTAATTACTAACTGTATAGTATGTTTTTTTCATTAGAATATTTTTCACAGTCAATTTGAATCTACTTTAAAATCTTCAAACGAGAAGGTAATCTAAACAACCTCTCCCCAGGCATGACTAACAACGAGGCGGACTACGAGCTGTGTTTCCGCGCCGAGAACGTGCAGCTCCCGCGCGGCGGCTACTTCGGCATCTCCGCCGCCACGGGAGGCCTGGCCGACGACCACGACGTCATCCACCTGCTGACCACTTCTCTACACGCCACGCAGCAGCAGGGTAAGGAAAAATATCCTGAATACAGAGCCAACATGCTTTTTTACTACCCTGTATAAGTATTAAAAAAGTGGTTACACCATGTATTGTTTTAAAAAAAATGTTACACCAGTAAAAATTCGATGTACCGTAAAAAAAAGGAATGTCTCATCACTACAGAGTATAAAACAAAGTCGCTTTCTCTGTCCCTATATTCCTATGTATGCTTAAATCTTTAAAACTACGCAACGGATTTTGATGCGGTTTTTTTTAATAGATAGTCATTGAAGAGGAAGGTTTATTTATATGTATAATAACCGTGCGAAGCCGGGGCGGGTCGCTAGTAACGTATAAAAGGAATATTAAACATTCCTTTCTTTTGAAAAAATCCGACCTATATAAGAATACGTAGTACAAAAACAAGAAATTTGACAACCTCTGTGGTGTAGTGGTTGGGCAGGTTGGCTCAAATCTCATACATCACTGAGGTTGCGGGTTCGATTCCCGCGACGGGACAATTGTGCACAGAAAAAAAAAACGCAAGTATTTGTTTCGTGTCTGGGTGTTGTGGGACCGTGGTCCTCGTAGTTACTGGTTCCCTAGATACAGGGAATCCTAGTTAGGAACCATGATCTATGTATGTGATCGCTAGGCGTATTTATCTATTTATTTAGAAATGTTACCGATAAGTACGTCCAAACTACGATGTATTTTGTGATTTATTTTATTTTCCATATATGTGTGTATGTTATTTGGTGTGCAATGAAGTGTTATTGTATTGTTACATCCCCCTGTATACTTAATCAAACAGACACTTCCCACCCTGTATCCGGGGTAAATAAAAAAGACGTGTGGCACTCGGAGACTGCCGCGGTAAAGCTATTGCATAGCATTCGAAGTGGGGGGTGTTAGGTTATTTTCGTTACGGAATTTCAGGATTCGGTCTCCACGCTCAAGGCCCGCGATAGAAGCTATGCAATAGCTTAAAAACAAATGTTCCACCTGTATAAGCGTATCCACCTGTCAAAAGAGAAATATTCCACCACCACAAATACACAGTAAAAAAAGCACCCTGTTTTTCTTAAAGAAAAAAAAAATCTGAATTCTATGGGTGAAGAGCGCTATGCAATACTTTCAGTATTAAAAGTTTGGCAATGCAATTTTTATGGGAAGGCGTGGCGCTTACCATCAGGCGAACGACGTGCTTGTCCCATTACTCAGGCCCACAAAAAAACAACACTAACATTGTTAACATTGTTTAGCGATAAGTCCGCCCATTGTACGTCAAAACTACGATGTATTTTTCATTGTGTGTCTATGTCTACTATTTCTCATAACTGTGTCTATGTTATTTGGTGTGCAAGAAAACGATATTGTATTGTATTGTTGATGTTCCAGGCGGCCAGCAGATCAGCTCGGATGAGCAGCAGAAACTGTCCCAGGAGTACCAGGAGTACCAGAAGAAACTGGAACAGCAGAAGGAGGACTACAGGAAGGAACATCCTGATGAGGTGAGGACTTAGAGTAATTAGCGTCCTTATATTATAAAAAAAGTAATAGATAAAAAAAAATTTACATTTTAAAATCCCCCGACACAATAAAACATATACACACGTTTCTTAGAGTTCTCTCCAGCCAAAGGTTGTCTGGGAGAGATCGCTATAAGCGATAAGACCGCCCATTGTAACACTTTAGCTTCAAGTATTGTTTTGTAATTATTTCATATTGTGTGACAAGAAAGCGTTATCTAATCTAATCTAAAACATGTCTAAGACCTATCGCTAGAAAACCTGCTTTCAAATAAAAAAACCGCATCTAAATCGGTTCACCCGCTTAAGAGCTACGGTACCACAGACAAACATAGTGGTCAAACTAATAATACTCTTTTTGCGTCGGGGGTTAATAAACAATAAATTGACAGATTAAAAAAATAAAATTGCATTGCAATTGTTATACGCAGGCGTGGCGCTAACCATCAGGCGAACGACTTTAGTCTGATGAGTGATGACTCAGTTCAATAAAAAATTCTCTTTTTTATGCGCCTTTTGAGGTTAGGTCGCCATTACATGTTAAAATGTATTTAGAATGCATTGTCATCGAGTTGCGAGCCTGAAAGTTTCAGCCGGATAGCTAATCGGGAAGTGCTCGGAATTTGAGTTGCAAGATTCCACCCGGGACGACAGGCAGACAGACAAACAAGACAATGACTAAAAAAAAATAAAACACAAAAAACCTACTTAGGAGCCGTCCATTAGTCACGTGATGTTTTTAGCATTTTTAACCCCCCCTCCCCCTTGGTGATGTCTAAGACTAACCCCCCCGCACCCCTCCCTTGTGAGTTGTCGTGATTATTGCCAAGCCCCCTTCCCCCCTTTGGAGCCTCACGTGATTAATAGACGGCCCCTTACCAAATTTCATCAAAATCTGTTCAGTACTTTTTGCGTGACTAACTAACAAACATCCATCCATCTATCCTCACAAACTTTCGCATATATAATATAAGTGTGATCATAATAAATGCTATCTCTTTCTACCTCACAGATGCGAGACAAGGACGCCGATATGGACGACTGGTTCGAGTCCGACGGACAGAGGGAGTTCAGACAGATCTTCCAAGGAATGGGACAAATCAATGACGTATTGAGGGATCTCAATAAAAAAGTTGACGAGGTACAAACAAATAATAAGCTTTTTGCTGAAAAATATATTATTCAGGACAAGCTTTTAACAAATTCGTAATCGGAGCAGATTAAAATGAGCCCAAACACTAGTAGTTTACGATTATCCGTCAAGGAGTTCCATTGCCAACCTTCCGTCTCTATCATCAGATCAGCTGTCACCATAATGGAGTGATGCTTCTGTCCCTTAGTATTCTGTGATATAGTCAGCTTTTTTGGTTTTTATTTTGGGTGTTATTTTTGGCAATTTATAAATGACTAGCTGTATTCCGCGGTATAGAGCGAGTGTAGCTCAGTAGGAGAACGTGCGGCTTTCGATCCGACGTGCCCGAGTTCGGATCCCGCTGGCCTCGCTGGTTTCTGTCCCTTGGTATTCTGTGGTTATAGGCAGAAGTGTTGCTTACCATCAGGCGAACGACTTGCTCGCTTCTAAGTAAAATCCTATGTGTTGTGTTGCCAGGTGATCGGGAAACAGATGAACTCCCTATCGATGCTGACTCACGTGTACAGCCAGGCGCAGGGCGGCGCGCCGGCCCCCGCCGGACAGGTAATTGTTTACTTACACAGCTTCCGTGGCGTAGTGGGTAAGCAGGTCACATTTATGAATATTACATGTTCGCGGCGTTGGAGTGGCCCAAGGGCCACCCTCGCCGCACCCTAACCTACCGAGGGTTGCCCCTTATACATTGGGTGCTAAAAACAGACCAAATTTGGTGCACAATCAGTATTTTTGGCGAACGGTTAAACATTATCCATAAATAAATAAACATTATAGGTGCAGATGCCGTCCCTCCCCATCGGCCGCCACGACTGGGACGCGCTCGTCGCAAATAATCAAATTATGATCAACACTATTGCGGAGCTCAAGTAAGTGCAACATCATCAATTCATCTCTGTTTTTAACCGACTTCAAAAAGGAAGTTCTCAATTCGATTGTTTTTTTTTGTTACCTCAGAACTCCGTCATTTATAAACTGATTTGAAAAGTTTGCGTTGGGTTCAGTATAGCTACAAGGTGGTCCCATATAAAAATCGATATTAGACCTTCACATTAAAAATACGACTTCACATTTTTTTTACATCAGACTTCATATTCTTTTTTCACATTTTTTCACATCAGAAATGAAGTCGTATTTTTAGGGTTCCGTACCCGAAGGGTAAAACGGGACCGTATTACTAAAGACTCCGCTGTCCATCTGTCTGTCTGTCTGTCAGCAGGCTGTATCTCATGAACCGTGATAGTTAGACAGTTAAAATGTTCACAGATGATGTATTTCTGTTGCCGCTATAACAATAAATACTATAAAACAGAATAATATACATATTTAAGGGGGCACCCATACAACAAACGTGATTTTTTTTACCGTTTTTATAGATAATGGTACGGAACCATTCGTGCGCGAGTCCGACTCGCACTTGGCCGGTTATTTCGTTATAAGAAGATTTTTGTCGAAAAATATATTTTTCACGACAAGCTTTTAACAAATTCGTAATGAATAGTAGTTTACGATTATCCGTCAAGAAGTTCCATTGTCCACCTTCCGTCTCCATCATCAGATCAGCTGTCACCATAATATTGCATTGTCATCGCACTTTGACAAGTATGCAAAATTTCAACTCCGTAGGATAAGAGGAAGTGGTTCTGATTCAACTTGCAAGATTTGACCCGAACAAGCAAACATTGCAAGTTAAATAAAAGCTTGTAAAAAGTATTTTTGTATTTGTTGAACAGGGGCTTCATAATCGAGGTGTCCCGTAAGTCGGACACGCTCCTGTCGGCGGGGGGCGCCGTGGGGGCGCCGGGGGGCGCCGGGGGCGTCAACCCGCAGCTCCTCACCGAAATGAGGGACTCCATGCATCAAGTGAAGCAAACCGTCGCCGTCGTGGCGCAGAGGTGTGTACAGTGAGATGTAGTAGTGTGCATACATGTGTACCAGTCGAGTGGTGCACATTTATAGAATTACTAAAGGTGGTCTAAGTCTCCTACGACGGCGGGTAGTAGTGTGCATAAATTTACTTTTATAACTGACTTTAAAAACAGGAGGTTTTTAATTTGATGGTTGCATTTTGAATTGAATTGAATTGATGAAAGGTTTATTTAGCAGTAGTGTGCATACATTGCTGTGTATTTCTATGATATGTTTGGCGCAGATAAAAGGTTTATATAGCAGTAATGTGCATACATTGCTGTGTATTTCTATAAGTTTGGCGCAGATGAAAGGTTTATTTAGCAGTAGTGCGCATAAGTCGTGTCGAGTAACGGCCCCCGTGTGTTGCAGGCTACAGTCGCAGCCGCCGGGGGCGGCGCCCGGGGGCTGCCCCGACGCGTCCTGCGTGTCCCTCACGGCGGTGCTGGCGGTGGCCGCCATGCAACTAGCTGTCATGTTCCTATGGGCACTTTATAAGTAAGTATCTTTAAATCTTCTCCATCCAAATGTTGTCTGGAAGAAAGCGCTTCGAGCGGTAAGGCCGACAATTGTGACACTTAAGTTTATAAGTTTGTTATTTTTAACCCCCGATGCAAAAAGGAGGTGTAGTGGAGGACCACTATGTGTCTGTCTGTGGCACCATATTTGAAAGCTGGTTTTCTAGTCCATATTTTTTTAATGTAACTGAATGACGAGACGAGCTGGTCGTTTGCCTGATGGTAAGCAATAAAACCCGTAACAATAGCAGCACCACCCAGAACTTTGTTTTGCAAAATTCTGCGCGGCGCTGCACTGCGCTCGTCACCTTGAGACATTTAGCTGTTCTAATGAGAAATGCTTACTATACAGTTAGTAATTACATAGAAGACAAAGATGCATGGAACATTCCGCTTCTGCCAAGTAGCCAACTGACACATAAGAAACATAATATTGTCAAAAACAAACACAAAATATTGTAACAAAAGTTCTAAAAAATATGCCCCTCATTTTCTTGTCGTATCTTCTGAGTAGTGGTTCTTTTTCCGATACGGTGGTAGTCATTGTGATAATTGACGTTCATAAGTGCGTCTGAGATGCCAAAATTGAAATAAAGAGATTTTGATTTGATTTCCAAATTTCACTCAAATCTGTTGAGCCGTTACCGCGTGAAAAAGAAACAAACACACAAACTTTCGCATATAAAATATCAGTGTTATTTTTAGTAATAAAGGCATTTGCCCTAAAAAAGTCTTTTCTGATTTTTTATTATCAGCCTTGGTGGTGTAGCGGTTGGGCAGGTTCGTTCATACCTACATCACGGAGGTTGCGAGTTCGATTCCCGCGACGGGACAAAAGTTTGAGTGCAGACAAAAAAGCGCAAGCCTTTGTTTCGTGTCTCGATGTTGTGGGACCATGGTCCTCGTAGTACCTGGTTCCCTAAATACAGGGAATCCTGGTTAGGGGCCAGGATCTATGTGTGTCATCGATGGGCGTATTTGTTTATTTAACAAAGAAACATATATATAGTATACACATTAACAAACAAACACACAGACACACAAATTCACTTATATACAAACTTTCGCATTTATATTAGTGCTATTTTTAGTAATAAAGACATTCACCCGAAAAACTTATTTTTAATCACTTATTACTATTTATTAAATGTTTTTTTCTTTTCCAGAGAAAGAAAAGAAGCACAAGCAAAGAAGTTCTTCTAAATAAGTCATAAAAGTATTCAATTGACGTTGTCGCGTTGCTTTTTCAAAAATACAGCTACAAGGATCTTTATGAACGTGGCCGCAATTTAAACCAATCGTTTCTCTGTGGGAACTACCCCTACCGTTAGGGATAGAATGATTTGTTGTTAGAAAACAATGTAGACTCTAGATTCTAGAGTTTTAAGATTTTAGGTAATTAGGAAGTAGAAAAATGACATTGCTCGGGCAGGGATCGAACCTGCGTCTTCGGAATACCGTCCCGACGCCTTAACCACTGGGCCACCGAGCCAACTGCTCGTTCTATCCTTCTTATATCGTCTTACGGGGACGATTCATCTAGAGTTTTCCAAACGTAATATAACTACATTTCTGAATTTTGAAACAAAATCCGTTAATAGATTAAAAATTTAATCTAAAAATTACGTTTTTATGTATTTAGAATGCATTGTCATCGAGTTGCGAGCCTGAAAGTTTCAGCCGGATAGCTAATCGGAAGTGCTCGGAATTTGAGTTGCAAGATTCCACCCGGGACGACAGGCAGACAGACAAACAATAAAGTGAATTAAAAAAAACGTGGTAATAAATATCGATTTTTCTGTGTATCAAAAACACTTTTGCACATTTATATTTGTAAGATAGAATGTCCTTAATCTTTTAGAAATAAGAGTAAAAGGGAAAAATGCGGGCGAAGCCGCGGGCGTAACTATAGCGGCTTATATTAAGTTACTAGTTCACACACGTGACTTCGCCTGGTATATTAATAATGATTACCGATAGAAAAGAATGTTTATCCAAATGAATTCTTTGTTTTAAAGACTAAGTCTCCATTCAAAATTTCATCAAAATCGGTTCAGTAGTTAAAGCGTGAGAGTATTCAGCAGACACTTTTCGTTTGTAATACGAGTTTAAATTTAGTATTTTTAATGAGTCATAAAGTAGTTTCTCTTTAGTCTTAAATAAAATTGAAAATACAAATGATCTCGAAAGACTAAGCCAATTTTGATGTTGCAAAAGCAGTGCGACAGCGTCGAACCTAGTGCGTTTTTTACCAATCAGAGTGTGAGCCAGATGCAGAATAAATGTACATAATATTTATATTTTCTGTCTCTTTCTAGTACAATACTTTCAATTTTGTTATCTTGTTCGTTCTTCTCTAATTTTATTTTTCATGTATGTGGCGAGATGTTGAAAAGGTTGTTAAGTAAAGATTATTTTTGAGATTAAATGCGACTTCTTTTTTACAAAACTGTTTTATTTGTTGTAGAAGGTTAGGAAAATGCAGAATTAACCTTTTTGCAATATGCGGTGAGTTTATATCAACGAGTTTACGCAAGAACGCTCACAGATGGCGCTGACATAAAGTAGCATAAATCTTCATACAAAGTCGCAGCTTTCTATACAAATCCTGCATCGCGCTAACGAAATTCGCACAACAGATAAGACTGTATACAAGTTTCAAGTAAATTTTGTCGGGCTGCTGTCCCCGAGACAATAACACCTCGCTCGGTCGGAAGTTCTTTATGGAGGCGCTTCTACAGTGGAATTAACCTCTACCTATCCACTACCATATCCCCACTTCTCCATAAAGTGACATAATTAAAACGTGGTAATAAAACAAGATATATTTTTCAAGATAAGCTTTTAACAAATTCGTAATCGGAACCGCAAGCAGATTAAAATGAGCCTAAACACTAGTAGTTTACGATTATCCGTCAAGGAGTTCCATGGCCCAGCTCCATCATCAGATCAGCTGGCTGTCACCATAATATTGCATTGTCATCGGACTTTGACAAGTACGCAAAATTTCAACTCCGTAGTATAAGAGGAAGTGGTTCTGATTCAACTTACAAGATTTGACCCAAAACATTGCAAATAAAATAAAAGCTTGAAGAAACGTGGTATCATGGACTAAATAATATACTCCATGGTGGTATTAAAAAAATAGTTAAAAAGGAAAATAAGGATGATTTTGCCACTTGGTCTGCGGTAGGGTCCTGTACCCCCTATCGTATTCCTTCAGCAAAATCCTGTCTTCCGCACTCAGGGAGAAGTCAAATACGTCGACGTTCTGTTCGATTCTGGACTTCGTCAGCGATTTCGGAATTGGTATAACTCCTAGTTCCACCTGGAAAATATGGATGTATAAGTTGCGCCTTTTGTTAAGCGCCACACCTATACAAGTGTGACAAAATTTTGAAATTCTAAAGATATCTTTTCCTTCGCAGTAGAGATGTTTTGTTCTTAGGAAATATGGTTATTTTTGGTGAATTGAAGTGAAGTGAATTTTCGAAAAAAGAAACTGTTTAACCACCGACGAAAAAAGGAGAGGTGTTATAAGTTTGACCACTATGTGTGTCTGTCTGTGGCACCGTAGCTCTTAAACAGGTGAACCGATTTGGATGCGGTTTTTATTATTTGAAAGGTGTTCTAGCGGTGGTTCTTAGATATGTTTTATTGTGTCGGGTGTTTTTAAATTTTTTAATTTGTACTTATTATAAGTGGTAGGTCTCTTGTATGCAGAGGCCGTCTGGGTTGGTACCATCGACCGTCCGTTTTGCCAGTTATTCTGCCGCCGAGCAGAAGTGCAAGCATTACTGTGTTCCGGTTAGAAGGGCATTGTAGCCAGCAAAGTTACTGGTTATATAATGAGACTTAATATCTGATGTCTCGGTGTGACGAGCTCCAAATTTCATAGTTCTAGGTCAATGGGAAGTACCCTATAGGTTCTGATTCCTTGTCTTGACAGACAGACAGACAGAAAGATAACGAAGTGATCTTATAGGGGTTTTTTTTTCTATTTCAAACCCTAAAAACATAAGTACATACCAAATATCTCAACACAATTTGCGGCACCGTCTTCCCGTACTTCTCGGCTAACCCCTCCAACGCCGGGTCGTCTACGCTAAGCGGCGGAGCGTCGGCTCGGGCCTTGAACATCGTCCCGAAAGGCGAGTAGCCCATGACGGTGATGTTGTGACGTTTGCAGTAGGACAGGAGCGCGGGTTGTTGAAGGTTAAGGTTTACCTATTAGAAAAAGTATAGGTATCTTTTAGAAAATATCAAATTTTGTTTACCTACTTCCTATTAATTATCATCATCAGCCCATGAAGATCAACTAAAAATACCTTAAAGTTTATGTAAAAAGAAATATTAAGATTTTAAATAATCAGGAGGAAGAAAAATTAAAAATTACTCGGGCAGGGACCGAATCTGCGTTTTCAAAATACCGTAGCGACGCCTTCGCGACCTTTTCTTCCTCCTGATTATTTTAAATTTTACGATTTTCGTCTAGCATGCGCTAAGTATGATAATAAATAGAAGTTTTATTCTCCCATACCTCAACCTGCAAAACTGCCGGCACTTCCAACCCGTTTTCTATAATCTTGTCCATCTGCCGCTCATTGAAGTTGGACAATCCTACCGACTTCGCCAAGCCTGAAGTCTTCGCTGCCAACATACCGCGCCATGTGTCTAGGTAGTCTGTGTAGTCGTAGGTTTTGTTTGCCTGAGAGATAAGAAACAATTGGGTTCCACTAATATTACTAATGCGAAAGTTTGTGAGGATGGATGGATGGATTGATGTATGTTTGTTACTCAATCACGCAAACACTACTGAAGGGATTATGATTTATATGGGACCAACATACCAAACAAAAAAAAGAATCATCAAAATCAATCAATTATTACGCGATTACTCCGCCAATTGTGAAAATCAATTCACAATTGGCCGAGTAATCGCGTAACAAATCGCGTGAATAACCTACAGTCGAATTGAGAACCTTCTCCATTTTAGAAGTCGGTTTAAAAATGGCAAATTTTGTTATGGAAAATTCAACAATTAATAAATTATTGAAACTTTGCTGACTTAGAAGCTTGATTTTTCAAGGGACCGTGGAACTATTTGACATTAATTTCAACTTGATAACTTCACGCGTTCCTGGAAAAAGGGCTCTTGTCTTGACAGACAGACGGACAACTTGTGAGGTACGGCACCCTAAAAATCGAGTACTTACAAATTGTCCAACAGGCCAATGTATAAGGTACAAATCAACGTATTCTAAGCCGAGGTTGCTTAGTGACTTCGTTAGAGCTGGCACCACTGCCTCTCTTGCGTGGAACTCGTTCCATAGCTGGAAATAAAAAGGAGCGGTGAAGAGTTGCGGAAGTTGAAGAGTTGAGGCGCGGCTGTAGTGTGAACTACACTTTAACTTCAACCACACAGATCTAACTTTACCTACCACATTACGTACATAGCTTATGACAATAAATATTATTCTGATTCATTAGTGTTGAAATAAATTCCTACGCCCAACGATCACATACATAGATTCTGGCCACTGACTAGGATTCCCTGTATCTAGGAAACCATGAACTATAAGGACCATGGTCCCACAACACCCAGACACAAAAAAATACTCGCGCTTTTTATTTTAAATGAAATAAAAGTTGATTTCAAAAGTTGTGTTTTTGAAGATGAAGTGAAGCTGTGGTTTCTTTTGTCAGTGTTATAAGGGTTGAAATTGAATGTTAACTAACTTTAGTAGTAACAAATATCTCTTCTCTCTTCAACCCCTCTTCCATCTTCTTCTTCAATGCTCTTCCGACTTGATCTTCTATCTTGTAAGCGTATGCCGTGTCTATGTGACGGTAACCAGCATCTATTGCCCAGATTACTGCGTTTTCTACCTCGTCGGATCCGGGCTCGATACGACCCTGGGAATGGGAGTTTGGTAATCACTGGCGTGTTATATAAGATAATAAGTAGGTATTTTTATATTTTATTTATAAAGACAGATGATAAATTACTCTTGTATACCAAAAAACCGGCCAAGTGCGAGTCGGCTCGCGCACGAAGGGTTCCGAACCATTAAAAACAGTAAAAAAATCACGTCTTTTTGTATGGGAGCCCCCTTCAATATTTATTTTATTTTGTTATAGAAATACATCATCTGTGAAACTTTCAACTGTCTAACTATCACGGTTCATTAGATACAGCCTGGTGACAGACGCTAACTTACTAATTACTTTGCGCGTTCTTAAAAAAATAAAAAATAATCAAAATCATCATTTATCATCTATATATATCGATCATTTATTTGCTAGAATGCTACATAATTATTACGGTCTCAGGTTAATTTATAAGCATTAGTATTCAGCCTGCAAGCAGACGTGCAAATATTCAGCATTTAATGTCTCTCGGCCTCTTACCTTAGTAGTGTTTCCCAGCCATGTCCCTAACGCTAAGGCTGGTATGTCCCTCCCATCGTTGAGTTTTAGTTTAGGCACCGTCACTGCTCCATTCTGAAATAGGTTTTGTACTACTTCTACAGGAATACTAGAGAATTTACATTTACTATTCACTCGTGGTTGGTCTTCTGGGTAGATACCGCAGCTTTGACAGTTATTAAGCAGTAGTGCTCAAGCATTGCTTTGTTTCGGGTCATTATAGCGTCTGTGATGCAACTTTATGCTTATGATTTTTTTGTTGTTTTGAGATTTTTTTGCATTCAATGTGAAGAAAAGTTCAATAGAGAGCTGCATTTTTTAATATACATTAAAATAAGTTTTTTGTTAAAAATATATTTATCACGAAAAGCTTTTAACAAATTCGTAATCGGAACTGCGAGCAGATTAAAATGTCAGTATATCTAAGTACTTATTTCGTAGTGTCTTGGTTCAATCTCAAACAATCTGCCATGTTTTGATACCATGAGCGCTGCCATTGTGATCACATTATGGCTTATGTACCTATATGTAAGTCGAGAAAGCAAATAGTAGGTATCCGCTTTCCATCAGGTGTAGGCAGGTCTTATGACTTGTGGCATAAATGGTTTACGAACTACTGGATGTCTCGGGGTGATGAGCGCAATTCATTGCTACACAGTCCATTTTATGGCAATAAAAATTCTTTCTGAGTGGCACTGCAAATTGTTATAGTCAGACGTGGCGCTTACCATCAGGTGAACGACTTCCTCGTCTCTTCACTTAGTTAAATAAAAAAACGACGTTTAATAAAACGGTAAATAATCTTAAAAAAGAACACTTGCACAGTAAACAACTCCGAATAGGACCACTAAAACGATTTTAAGCATGTTGACAGCATCTGGTTGTGGACGCGTGATCAGGGTTCAAACGACACACACACACTGATAAAGAGGACAGAGGTCTGAACTCGGCCACATAATAGTTAATACTACAGATGGTGAAGTAACTCCACGCTTTAAAACTATTCACACACTCATAGATAATATTATTTATTCAGAGAAATGGAGAACAACGTGGATATGGTACAATTTGGTACACATTCTGCATCAACAGAGGGATCTTTTAACTTTCATAATGCGTACAGCTAGATTAGAACAACATCTCCTCTCTCCTACTTGCTGTGCCCAACAGGGTCTATGATGAACTAATAAATATAATAAATATCTATAATAACTCATTATGAACAAACTTATTACAACTTATTTAACATTATAGAATGCAATAAAAAATTGAATTGAATTAAAACATACCAGCGTCTCAGTTTCCCGATTCTTAGTCTGCAAGTGCAGAGTGAATTGATAGAAAGAAATCAGTTGGCCTACTTCCTGGGCGTAATGAAATCAGTTGGCCTACTTCCTGGGCGTAATGAAATCAGTTGATCTACTTCCTGGGCGTAATGAAATCAGTTGGCCTACTTCCTGGGCGTAATGAAATCAGTTGACCTACTTCCTGGGCGTAATGAAATCAGTTGACCTACTTCCTGGGCGTAATGAAATCAGTTGGCCTACTTCCTGGGCGTAATGAAATCAGTTGACCTACTTCCTGGGCGTAATGAAATCAGTTGGCCTACTTCCTGGGCGTAATGAAATCAGCTGACCTACTTCCTGGGCGTAATGAAATCAGTTGACCTACTTCCTGGGCGTAATGAAATCAGTTGGCCTACTTCCTGGGCGTAATGAAATCAGCTGACCTACTTCCTGGGCGTAATGAAATCAGTTGACCTACTTCCTGGGCGTAATGAAATCAGTTGACCTACTTCCTGGGCGTAATGAAATCAGCTGACCTACTTCCTGGGCGTAATGAAATCAGCTGACCTACTTCCTGGGCGTAATGAAATCAGTTGACCTACTTCCTGGGCGTAATGAAATCAGCTGACCTACTTCCTGGGCGTAATGAAATCAGTTGGCCTACTTCCTGGGCGTAATGAAATCAGCTGACCTACTTCCTGGGCGTAATGAAATCAGTTGACCTACTTCCTCGGCGTAATGAAATCAGCTGACCTACTTCCTGGGCGTAATGAAATCAGTTGGCCTACTTCCTGGGCGTAATGAAATCAGCTGACCTACTTCCTGGGCGTAATGAAATCAGTTGACCTACTTCCTGGGCGTAATGAAATCAGCTGACCTACTTCCTGGGCGTAATGAAATCAGTTGACCTACTTCCTGGGCGTAATGAAATCAGTTGACCTACTTCCTGGGCGTAATGAAATCAGTTGACCTACTTCCTGGGCGTAATGAAATCAGTTGAACTTAGTTTCTGAGCATTCTGAGCAATAAATAAATCAGTATGTGGTATCGCTGCAGTTTAGGCTGCCCGCGCACATGTGGCAATGAATTGGACAATGATTTTTGTTGGTGAAAAATTTTTTTTTTTTTATTGAATATGTCGGCAAACAAGCAGACGGCCCGCCTGATGGTAAGCGGTTACCGTCGCCTATGGACATCTGCAGCACCAGAGGCATTGCTGATGCGTTGCCGACCCTTAAGGACTCTATTAATTCCCCTTTTAAAGGACTCCATGTTGTAGCTCAAAGGAAATACCGACGAAGGTAGGTCGTTCCACATCTTACAAGTGCGAGGAAGGAAATTACGAGTGAAGCGTGTGGTGTGAGAAGTCCAGTTTTGTAAGATGTGGGGGTGAGCTTTTTGACGATGGCGAGATGTGCGGTGGAAAAATTGGGAAGGCGGAATCAGGTCAAAAAGCTCTTCAGAACATTCCCCATTATAAAGGCGGTAGAACACACAAAGCGAACCGATGTCTCTTCGGAGGCTAAGTGGCTCTAATTTTTCGGACACCTTGGGATCATCGACAATCCTAATGGCTCTTCGCTGTAGGGAGTCAAGAGGCTGAAGCAAATACTTGGGTGCGCCGTTCCACAAGTGAGAGCAATACTCCACGTGGGGCCTGACTTGAGCTTTGTAAAGCAGAAGCCTTTGCTCCGGCGTGAAATATCGCCTCGCCTTGTTCAGCACACCCAGCTTTTTTGAAGCAAGTTTCGCTTTAGCCTCCAAGTGACTCCGAAACTGGACCTCACTAGAGATGTCGAAATTTAACTCATTTAAAAAACCAACTGGCGAATGTCGGAACTTTTAAACGTAGCGTGGGCGAGCCTTTTACAGAAATGTACGGGAAATTTTTTTTTCATACGTTCTTAGTAATTACGATTTGATTTGTCGATAAAGTCCATGTTAGTCTTTTTTGACAAAATATATTTTTGAGCCTTCATCATCAGCCCGTCACGTTCCCACTGCTGGGACATGGGCATTCTCTCATAGACAGGTATGGGCCATAACGCAGGCCCAGTGCGGGTTGAGGATGATTTTAAGCCTTACTGATGCACATTTCTTCAAAAATCAAAAATGCAGTTTTTAATTTCTTTAAAATTTTATCAACGTTTCCTAAGAGCAGAACTTCCACGCCTCACGCCTGATTCCATTAGATTAACAAACAAAACTTCCTCACTTCAAAGGAAAGGTACCTACCCTGAAAGTCCCAAAATTTTGCCTCACCTAGCACAGTTTATAGTTGCTGCTGTAAGAACTCTTAACCGTAGGATATTTTTGTAACTATATTTTGGCTTATGTTTAACTAACCTGATCTAGTAAAATGTGACGGCTAAAATCACTTTATATTGCCAAAAATAGTAAACGATCACCAAAATTATAATCCCCATTTTAGCCTGAAATTAGAACCAACAATGTTACAACTAGCCATCCTACCTCTCTACGCGTAACCACGAGTGTGAAGTAGGCTCCACCAGAAGTCTCGCTCGTCACCCCTTCATGCCGCTTGACCTTCGCTCCGCTGCGGAAGTCGCCGGCTCGCTTTGCTCACCACCTTCCCCTTCGCTCCACACGGCCTCGTAGGCTCGCTTCATTCAGGACCTCCTTCGCGAGCTTCTGGCTCCACGCTTTTTATATACACTCTAGGGGTAAGAGCGAGTTGGACCACGGAAGAGTGAGGTGCGGCAATTCGAATTCATTCACTAAATTTTGTGGTAATTTACTAAATTTGATCTGCCGATACAACTTTTGGATAGAAGTGTCATCATCATCATCATCATCAGCCCAACACGTTCCCACTGCTGGGACACGGGCCTTCTCTCAATATGAGCCAAAATCCACCACGCTGACCTAGTGCGGGTTGGTGAATGTCACATGTCTTTGAATTTTTGTGATAAATTCTTGGACATGCCGGTTTCCTCACGATGTTTTCCTTCACCATTTTTAGAGCGAGTGTTAGATCCGCACATAACTAAAGAAAATCAGTGGTGCGGGGCCAATGGGATTCGAACTCAGGTGCGTCGGATCGAAAGTCGCACGTCCCGCTGAGCCACACTCGCTCCGATAGGAGTGTATGGGATCTCAAAGATTATTTTGGATGGTCATTAAATATTTTCCCCTACAATTTTAGGAGATTAAAATAAAACTCGAATTTATAACAATATGCTCTATAATTATGGCACTTTAATATTTCCAAAACGTCATTTACCTTCGGTTTGAAGCCATATGTCGGACAGACACGTCACAATAATACTGTTTTTATGTTATTGTCGGTTCATACATTATATAGTTTCAAACCACCAGTGTACAGTTCCTTTTAAACTATTTACTTAAGTGTAAACCCCTTTCTGACTGAAAAAGTTGTTCAGTTATAAATGAACAATTTTTGATCGTTGAAACTTTTCACTTTCCAAAAGATGGAAATAAAAAGTTGTTCAATTATGACTGAACAACTAATTTCTTATTACATTTTATAGTTACCTACATACCATTAATTGTTTATAGGTCGACATCAGAGCAACTGCATTGCCAAAAAATACTTTATGAATTTGGCGCCCAAAAATTATGTACTTTTTTAAAATCATTAGACATATTATTAGAGTTACATCAAGATGGAGACTTCAGATTTGTTAATTAATCTATATTATCACAGTTTTCATGTATCCTTTAAATTTATCATATTTTAATAACGGACAAAGCATAAAGTAACTAAACAGACTAAAACACAATATTAATAATAGTGTTAAGATAATTAATAATTGATAATTATGTTAAATAATGTAATTATCATAATCAATTATTGGTTAATAAATAATTATCATATTTATTTTATTAATACAGTTCATAAAATAACTTAATATAATTGTGTTACTCTGTACGAGGAATATGCCGAATTTTATTAAACTTAAACATAATATTATTGCATAAATAACGCCTAACTATGTCCAAGTAGGTCCAACTATGTCTAAGTAGGTCCAACCATGTCCAAGTAGGTCCAACTATGTTCAAGTGGGTCCAACTATGTCCAAGTAGGTCCAACTATGTCCAAGTAGGTCCAACTATGTCCAAGTGGGTCCAACTATGTTCAAGTAGGTCCAACTAAGTCCAAGTAGGTCCAAGTAATTCCTTAATTATCTGAGTGTAGAGCAACCATGTTTTCCTTAATAATTGATTCCCTAGATACAGTGAATCTTATTAAAGAGCGAGGCGTTTTTTTTCCAACAAAAACGGGCAATTTTTTTTACTGGTAGGTTTTTGGAATGCAGTATGCTACGTTTGTCGACCTAACTGTCATCGCAAGCAATAACACCGTATCTTTAAGATACGGCACTTTTGTTCGCGACTACATTATACCTTTGCATGTGTTGTACCATCGTATACCATGTGAAAGGTCTGACAGTCGGGCCACATAGTGTTTTTTTATATATAGGGATAAGTGATATGTCTTTCCATACTGAATTTTGATTTAACAAATTGGCCGTTATGTCGCATTTGTACATAATTCGTTTTAAGGAATTTCATAAATTATTTTAAAAAGACACAATTATACATAATGACAAGGTAGATAGTTAAGTAGGTATAGATAGATAGTATCCAAAATTAAGAGTTTTACCATGGTAAAATTTAAGCAGCCGTATAGATACGGCGTGTTGGCATTAGATATGAATTGCGAAAAAAAATTCGCTGTCAAAATACAAAAGACAAGAGGAAGTTTCTAGAATAAAGATTTGGATTGATGGAAAGATTATCACTTGTCCCACAATTTTTAGAGAGGGATAAATTAGCAGCAGACTCAACTGGAGGCCAATTTTGATTAAAAACCGCAAAGCTAGCTGTTACGTGTTAAATAACAAAAGTGCAAGGATTTTTGGATAAAACTATCTCTAAATTACAGGGAGAGCATATTTTGAACGCTACTTATATAGTATCAAAGCTAAACTACCGTATCTATATGTAACCGTACAATTGTAAATACCGTTAGATTATAATCTATCTCGCGAGATTGTAAACTGTCGAAATATTGTGAACCGTAACTTACTGCTTACACCCTCGGTAGGTTAGAGTTCGGCGGCGCAAACATATATATTATATTTATGTATGATTATTTTCCTTCGATAGATTATAATCTACCGATAAATAATGCGTTAAATTGTAAGCAGTATGTTACGGTTCACAATCTTTCGACAGTTTACAATGTCGCGAGATAGATTATAATCTAACGGTATTTAAAAATTTTACGGTGACATATACATTGCATATGTTGAAGATACGGTAATTTTGTTTGGTAGTATAGTTAATGTTAACGAAACTAAATGACTGATACCCGATTAAACCAACAATATTAAATTTAATGGATTTAAGTCAAACTTAAGTGACAATTTTCGTACTGTCGCTACAACTAGACTCAAATCGTTTTGAATTTAAATTGTAGTTGCTTATCGGAGATCATATTGACGTATCTACTTATGATATGATTTTAATTTATAATTTAATAAATGTTATAGTAAATTGAATAAAGATCATTAATAAAATAATTTACGCTACGAGCCAAGGAAATACTAATGACGTTCTTGCTTAGGACACAGTTCGGCTCACCAAATTCTGTTAAGACCCAAATTTTCGCAGGTTTTGCTTAAGGCAAGTGAGACTGGTAAAATTGAGACAGTTTTACCCAAAATGATTATTTTTACATGCTTCAGGAGTCCCCTTCAGCGGTTCGACGGGCCCCTTTAAGCGATCCGGGATAACCCCGCGATATGTCAACATGTCTAATTGACTATTTCATTATAATCAGAACTATTTTGTTCTAGTAATATGCGTGATATGCAATTAGAAAAGTGAAGAAATTTGTTACTTTTTGACTAATTTCAATTTTGTGTTGGATTATACTTATGTTAAAACTGGCTTGGCAGAATGCGCGAATAGTGCTAGTCGAAAAGACTTTGAGACCGGCTGACAATTTTTTCGCAACCGTAATAATTTAATTTATAGCTCGTCATAAGCAAAACTGCCGTATCTGCGTAGCGATGGCTTTCTTATTTAGATACGGCACTTTTACTAAGAATGGCTGGTAACACCGTAATAAACAACGAGGCGATGACAGACGCAAGTTTTAAAATTATGGCGGGAATTTCATGCAAAGGCAAAAGCCGTATTCATCCAAGAATATGTTTGTCTCGTTTATAAGTATAATCCAACACTACATAGCATTCTTAAATTACTAATTTAGATTAAATTAAAGCAAACGGTTTTAAAGTTAGGTTTTAACAGCATAACAAAATTTCTCTAGGTACAGTTTTGGTTTGGTTCAGCTGTTATTTTAAGATCAATTTTTAAAAGAAATTGTATTTATAAAGTATAGATGCTTGTTGCCAAAAGTGAATAAAAAGTTACATTAGTGATGTAGTTTATGTATCGAAACAAAATAACGTTATTCAATAAACACGTTACAAAACATTTTTGATAGCTATTTAGTACTTAATAAATATATACTAAATCATTAGTATTCAGTTGTTCTATTCGTTTTTCAAGTATCAATGACGAAATGAGTCCTAAAATAACAGCTCTTATGGAACAATTCCAAAGGATTTCAGCATCCAGTGTCTCTGCCGTGTTAAGCGAGACTAAAGTGCAGTGGTCATGCTTAAAGTCTATCGTTACAAACGCTGGATTGAATATTGTTAATGAGTAACACATGCAATGTTCATGGCGGTCGTTTAAGAGTTTTTAATCATTATGAGCCTAGCTTGCGACGTCGAATACCTTTTGGAAACTGAAAATCGATACCTATTAGGCCTTTGCTACTCTTTACTCAATCCAACAGCAGAGTAATTAATAAAAAATAATTGAGACTTAATACCTATGAATAGTAACACTTATTGGAAAAAATTAAAATATTCTTTTTTGTACAAAATCAGCAGTAGTTTCATCGTTTTTCTGACTGCATTTACACAGTTTATGCTTTTTTGACAAATAAGTCACTGTCAGCTTATTGCTGCGTGACCAGAACAGAAGCAGTAGATGTCTTAGTATCCATAAGTATTTGACGTCAAGCTTGGAGTTGTCTTAATGTTTTGGAGCCATTCAAACGTTCAAGCAATTTCGCAATCATTCGCTCCAACAGACATCACAAAATTATATAATGATAATGCTTCGTATGTTAAAGTTTATTAGTGATTCTCATGAGAAAACATTAGTAAAAATATTAAAAGGCTTTATAATATATTTAAAGACTAAATAATATGTAACAAGTTAAGGAAGGTTAGTTTATACTTTACGCCGATGTAGACTTATTTTTATTTATTTAATTACATATATTACATTATAATTAATGATAAACCTATTATATTATTATGCTTTGCACTTGATGTTAAAATATATCAGATATCGTGTGAGTACCTGATAAAATAACTAACAACTATTTGAAAATATTCGCTCTTTGACGATGAATAGCAAGATAGTTTCATATGATTTGTTTGTAGCCTTAACATACATGCTTCTGAGTACGTGGTATACTTTTCTGTTAGTACTATTGTCATAAGAAATATGTCAAAGTACTCAAATGAGACAAGACAGAGCAAAGTAGGTATTACTGAGATAATAACTATATTACGTAGTAAAATGCGACACATGTACTTATAGTATCATAGCAAATATATTAATTTGTTATAATTAATCAATGTCGAAAGAAAAGAATAATACAGGAATGTGTCTGCTTAACTTAATAGCATGTGTATTTGAGTCAAAATATCTTCAAAGTTAATTTTTTATCAGTCACAAGACACCCTCAATATTTGAATTAATCTATCTAGCCTAGAACTGATATTCCTAAAAACAATGACCTATTTTACATATCGCGTTATAAAATGACGATAAACGTATAAATATGTAAAATATTTATAATATGCTCGTTTATTTATATTGCACCCGTACTTAAATTAATTTTCAACGTCGGCGAGGAACTACCTTGGTAATAAAGCTATTTATTTATTTTCTAATGTCATGCTTTTACGCTACCTACGTCGGACGCCAACTTTTGTAGATAATATATTGTAAAATAATATTTTTTAAGCTCCGCCCAAATTTATGTAATTGATATAAATTATTTTTCTTATTGCTTTACTTTTTTTGAATAGCATGCTGTTGTTTTGTGCAGAAATCGGATCTGTGATCTGTATTGCTTACATTTATTTCCACACAAATCATTCTCTTGAGAATTTTTTTTATGTTACTGAGTAATAAGCATGTCATTCACCTGGTGGTAAGCGCCACACATGTCCATAACAATTGTAATGCTACCCAGAACTTTTAATTAAAAGCACTGCGTAGCACTGTATTGCGTTCATCACCCCAAGGCATCAGATATTAAGTCTCATATGCCCAGTAATTTGCTGGCTATAATGCCCTTCAAACCGGAACACAGTAACGATATCATTGCAAATAATTGCTTTTGCTTATGATACGACTACGTATGTTTTATTTGACTTTTTATGTTTGGACATGATTTTTTTTTATAAGTCGCGAATTAAAAATTTCGATTGTATTTTCACTTGCCTCGTGTAACGTACTTTGTTATATAGCCAATAAAATTCTGTTTCTGATTCTGAGGCTAGTTAATGCGTCTGATGTTCAACCAGACGCCTGTTCACAACAATAACCCGCAATTATTACAATGCTACCCAGAACCAGTCTAGTAAATATGATTAACTAGACTGTGCCAGAATTGGGCTGCACACTGCATGTGCACACGTCACTGTTTTAGTATTTCATTAATATTTTAGGCTCTGTGCAATTATAACTGATTTTAGAGGAAGAAACTAGAGTAGAAATGTATATCATTGCATAGGAATAATGCACACGTTCCATGCAACGTTTTTTCATAATTGTAATTACTTATACTATATTCTGACTATGGGTTCTTTTTAATCTGTAATTTAATTAATGTTATTGGTGTAAACCGTGTAATTAAATTAATTTTCTTTTTATGTAATAATGAAAAATACACGCGATTAACGCTATTTAGATCATCGTTATTGCGATTTCAGCTCAAAACAACATACCTACTGCTATTTTAACGATATTGTTCAATATGAATAATGATTTTGGACGATTGGAGTTAATAATTACTAGGCTGCTTTACTAAACATCTCAGATTGATACATTTACAGCTTATATTTATTGGAATAATATGCACGTAAATATAATATATATTTTGAAATTCATTCTTATATGTTAATGGTATTTGATAAATCAATGTTAAAAATGATATTTTTTTGGACTGGAACTTTGTAAATATACAACATTTTAATTCTCGGTATGTAACATATTTTTGCACTGTAGCAAAATTAGAATACTAATATTTGTAATACCGCAACTTACCAATATTTTCACTAAAATTTAAACTTAACGATATTTATACATATTTATTATTAATTTGGTGTTTAATTTCGTAAAAATTAATTATACTATGCTAATAGACGTCGTATTTCACGTCTCTATGGTCTAGCGTTTATTTAATTTAATTCTAGCGCATGGTAAGCGACAATCCATGATTTTAAAAACAATTTTTATTAATACTTAATGCCAAAATTAAAAAAAAACCGTGCAAAATATTTATTACGATTTTATAGGTATATTTCATTATTTGAAAATCACACCAACTCGCGATATTTTTTTAATTAAATTACTTAGTACATAAATAAATCGATATTGAGTCTTTTCTGTGTCAGTATGCAATAAGCGGTACGCAAAGTTTTTGTTATTTTTTTTGGTATATTATATTTAAATAGGTAGCTATCGAGAAATCAATATTGACGGCGAATTGAACTTGGTAAATATGCATTTCTTTTATTGTATGTTCCCATAGCATCGTCTTTTCTAAAATAACTGTTATAACAAAAAACACAACCGTTAGTCTAACCTAATCAACCGATCTGTAACAAATTTCTATCAGGCACCTAACTACTAACTTTAACGCTTCTAAAGTACGGCAGTTCTTGCTAGTTTCTTCTCCCTTCCTTATTTCATTTTTTTCTATCTATCGAAGTGCTTCACGTCTATACTGATGTGCAATCTATGAGCAAATTGGTCATTATAAAGTTTGGACCAAAATACAAAGCGTCGCTGAAAAAATCTCGTTTTTTGTCACTAACGATGTATCTTCCAACTTGATTATTTGCTTTGAGTTCGCGATATTTTGATAACCGGTCTGTGATAACGGAGGTTAGATCCAAATAACGATGACTCATAACGAATAATTTACTTGGTAGTATATCTCGTTAATAACGTTGTACTCGTTATTTAATCGATAACTATTCTCCTTTCTATCGTTACTAACCGCATCACTATGTGACTGAGCAATATTTACACGCTATGTCGATTATTGGAAAACTCCATTATTATAATAACGATTACCTTAACTTTTAATTTAGAGCAAAAATGCCGAAGATGAAAAAAAAACGTGTGCTTAGTTTTGCCACCACATAAGCTTTTCGAAGAAGAAATTTAACTATAATAACTGTAATTTAATTTTAAAGATATTGACAACATGCTAAGCGTTACTTTTTGTAAAAATTCAAGTCTTTTTTGTACATTTCTTGTTAAGCGAAAATCTTATGTAAAAATTAGTCGTTGCATACGCAGCAATGTCCGTTAGACCACATGCATTCACTGCAAAGCTTTCAAATGCCGTGCTGATAAAACTAAGCACATACTAAACTACGGCTACTATTGGACGAAGAATTTTAATTAAATCTAGGGTTAGTACGCCTCGACTCAATCGATCGAATTTATCGACATAACAGTCGACGTCACTAGCCAATTTACCGACGCGCGCCATTATCGTTTGACAGCTGTCAGTCTGACAGTTGTAGTGATGTGGCACAACGTCTCGATCGTCGGAATCAGAGGCAAGCTACTTCCTACTTCACCTGAGGCATGCGCATGCTAGCAATAGTGCTGCGAGCAAGGCCATAGTTGTGCCTGCCGCGGAGGCAGCGTTACACATGTCTTCTTCACAGAAACACATGTGGCCTGTGCCAGTACTTTCCATCATGCACACGTGGTCGACCATGAAAAGGTTGATTTGGAGTTGAGATGTACACGTTCGTCGGACGACTTCGTACGCTGGAAAGAGAGAGAAGATAAATATTAATACATCTTTATAATTATAGTTAATAATATCTTAATCTAGTTGCTGGTGGCTAAATTGTTTCACTTTTTAGACACGCAATTTAATTTATTATATTTATTTCTTAATCTTAATATCTTAATACATATATTAAATGTGGTGTATATTTGTTTCATTTATTTCCGAATATACAAGCATTTGACCGCAGCCTCACCTGATGGGAAGTGTCGACGTGGTCGACGATGCATGCGCCTAGAAGATACCGATTCAATCAATGTACCAGATATTCTATCTAGAGGTATTCACACCCAGATATTAAGAATCGGGTAACAAAGACGCTAGTAAGGTGTTTCAGTAATAATTATCAGTGTTGTATGATTTTAGAAGTATCAGTCATAGCTTTTTTCTTTTTTTTAAATAATATATAAATAAATACGCCCAACGATCACATACATAGATTCCTAACTAGGATTCCCGGTATCTAGGGAACCAGGAACTATGAGGACCATGGTCCCACGAAACCCAGACATGAAACAAATGCCATTTAAACCAAGCTGCCCAACCACTACACCACAGAGGCTGTCGAGATATATGCAACTGTCTCCTATATTCAGGTGTATTCAGGAGACAATAACAAGGCATTATTCCAGAAATGGTTTACTCGTAATATGGAATTAAGATCCACGAAGACTCACTATCAAAACCTCTATCAAAGACTTCAAAGCTACCTTAAGTCACTGAACGCCACGGCACGCGCCGTCACACCGGTGGCCGGTGACCCCAAATGTTTCCTTTTTTTATAATGTCTGCTGAGTGGCGTTCAAAGCGTTAATAGAGATCTTATTGCCTGGGTAGTATTTACGGATTCATAGGAAGCTTGCCTATACACATATCAATGTACTGATTGCATCACGTCAGATCGTTTAGCTACAAGATGCTGGAATTTGAGTGCATTTGGCAGCCTTCCATTTTTTTAAATCAAATAATAACAAAATGATACAACATTTGTATTCACCTGATGACAAGAGACAAACCTGTTCATAAAAATACCAGTGCCACTGGATAACATATTAACTTATGGCGACTATCGATTCGACGAATGCGCATCCCTGCACCAATGTGTTTTCCGCTAATTACTGGGCATATGAGACTTAACATCTGATGTCTCGGATTGATGAGCTCTATGCAGTACTACACGGTGCTTTTTAAGGTTCCGTACCCAAAGGGTAAAACGGGACCCTATTACTAAGACTCCGCTGTCCACCCGTCTGTCTGTCAGTCCGTCTGTCACCAGGCTGTATCTCAGGAACCGTGATAGTTAGATAGTTCAAATTTTCACAAATGATGTATTTCTGTTGCCGCGCCGCTATAACAACACGACTCACACTTGGCCGGTTTTTTATGTTATTAAAGTTCTAGGTGGCACTGCAATTGTTATGGACAGGCGTGGCGCTAACCATCCGGCGAACCACTTGCTCGTCTTATCACATATCTCCAAAAAAAAAATGTTGAGAAGCGGCTGATGTTAAGCGACGAAGTGGCCGAAGATGGAGCACATAGATCTAACGGCAGACGGCAGTTGAGCAGTCTCCCTGATGGTTCACCGAACGTTATCCTGACACACGACCCCCTCTAAAACGGTGAAGAATCACAAAACTTGTGTGACAGTGTGATATGTACAGGTAATGACCCAAACTCTCTCTCTCTGTCTGAAATATAGCCCGTTTCCCAACAGTGTGAAAGTACTGTGCTGATGATAAATAAGTCATCTCGTGGTAGGTCTCTCGTATTCGGTACGCCGTCTGAATAAGTACCACAGCTTTGCCAGTTATTCTGCCGCCAAGCAGTAGTACGCAACCATTACTGTGTTCCGGTTGAATGGGCATTGTAGCCAGCAAAATTACTAAGCATATGAGACTTAATATCTGATGTCACGGGGTGATGAGCACCATGCAGTGCTACGCAGTGCTTTTTATGGTATTTATTTATTTATTTCAATTCAGGTGCCCGTTACACTTACAGCACTACAACCAAAGCGTATTAAAGGTTCTGGGTGGCGCTGCAATTGTTATGAGCAGGCGTGGCGCTTACCGTCAGGCGAACGACTTGCTCGTCTCAGCTCCATTAAAAAATATTGAGTTTTTAAAAAAGTGATATTGTATTTATAATACCAATGAATAACATGAAACTAAAACTAAAAACCTTCTATATTGTATTTTATTTATGCTCAGCAGTTAGGTACTCGCTTATTACCCCAATCTTGTTAATTCGTTTACATAATTCCGCTGGAATCTGCTACTTTCCAGTTGGCAACCGTCCATGTTCCTATAATGTCTCAGTTCTATAAATCAAAACAATTCGACGCTTCTCTGTATAATTAGATACATGGAAGATATTACCGTCTTGTTATCGTTTCAGCGGAACAGTAGCAGCACCATCCTTTGTTTTGCGTAATCTTGCGCAGTATAGCATTGCGCTCGTCACCCTGAGACAATAGTTCGTAAGTCTCATAATAGTCAGTAATTGTACGTGAAGCAATGCCCTACAAACTGGAATACAGTGATGTTTGCATACTACTGCTTGGCTGTTGTATATCTAGCAAAGGTGTGGTAATTCCCCAGGCGGCGATCTCTTCCAGTCAACCTTTGGATGGAGAAAGTAATAACAGATTAAATGAATAAATTATCGTATTTCAATATTTCACGCAGACTAAGTCGGGGGCGGTCACTAGTTATTTATATAGGTCGTAACTGGAACCCAAGCCAAGTATCTCTGCGGCTTTTTCTACGAAACGAAGCCAAAAAGCTTCGGCATTTATCTTTGAAATTGACGTCATTGCTAGTTCCAAAAATTTCAAACCTTTTTCATAACAGTTACAGAAAGTAATAGAAACTGTGACATGTAAAGTTCACATTAATGCTTGCGCAATACTGCTTGGCGGCTAAATAGCTGGCAAAGCGATGGCACAAACCCAGACGGCCACAACCACCTAGTGAAACCTACCACCTAGTGCGGAAATCACCAAATTCAAGCGACACAGCAGCGATCACAATAACGAACAATCACATACATAGATCCTGGACTCCTGACCCTTAACTTCTTAGCTCCCTGTATCAAGTTAACCTGTAGGTATGTAGACAGGTTGATGATACTCACGGCTCTTAGAATATCGGACCATCTTGACGCAGCAGCCGTTGCAGGTCTGCAGCGGTGGCTGGTCGCGCGGCAGTGCCGTGTAGTTGAACGGATCCTTGCAGCGCGCGTCCGTCCAGCTGTCGCATTCGTAGCAATATATCGTTCGAGCTGGAAGGAGAGGGGCAATGAAGTTACTTGTATGCTGGCAATTTGTGGAGCAAAGCATTTTCAAGTTGAGCTTTAAGTCGATGAGATAAGGTCGTTTTAGTTTTAATAAATTTGATCACTACAGTGCGACCAGACTCTGATTAAATATTTTTGAATCTACACTTTAAACTTTGCGGTGACGTCAAGATTCCTTGTAACCAATCATATTGGTGGAAAAGATGAGTTCCAAGTTTCAATTATGGTCGTTAATTCCTACTTGTCTTGTTGCGCTCTAAATCAATCTGACCTGCCTGTTTTTACTTTTATGACATTGACGAGACATAGCAAGTAAATGTCAAATCCCATAACATTTTACTTGGCTAAGTTAGCGCTAGGGGAATTATTTGAATCAACTGGCAAGTATTACAGATCAATATTGAGAATAGAAAAAAACATACTTATATATATCTGGAAGATACTAAAACATTCTGGTCTTGAAGATACCCAAAGTGAAGCTATCAGCAAATAGAGAAGACACCACAAATAGTTCCGTTGGGACTTTTTAATTTAAAATTAGCTGAGCTCCCCGTAGATAACTACCTAGCCACAGACTTGGGCATATACTTAATATTAGTGTAGTAAACTGTATGGCATAGATCCTGGGACTTTGGGAGAGTTATTTTTATAAGCTATTCAATGTATGTTTAGCTGTGCAATAATTTTATATTGTAAGACTATGTACCTAATTTTTATTTTCATCGACAAAATTACACTACACTTTTTAAAGAGAAAATTAACTCTATAGGCAAAATGTTTTAGTAAAAAAACCGCAGCAATGTTAATCTTAATTAATTTGATAATTCTATATATTTAATTACAATAAAAAAATCGAACAACAGCGGTAAGAGCGACCATGGTCGAGCGTAGGTACAACACAATTTGCGGCGTCAAACGCTATTGCAATGCGCTGATCTACATACATATACTCGTATCTACGTATCGCTGCGATCTCCTTACAAAACATGCCTTCATTTCAATACGTTACCAACATCTAGAAAAAAATAGAAATCAGTCATAAATACTAACATTATAAAGATTAACTTAAACGCGAACGAGCACATAAGCGGATCATTCCAGCGCATGCGAAAAGCAAAAAAAAACTAAATAATACCAATTAAACCTGACCCGTTCACTTAAACTGTTTATCCTAGATTCTATTTCAAAGCACTAGAAATGCTAGCTCAAGGCTGGGTCGTAGTTACTGCTGTTTAATCTGTGGGCCGTTCACGCGACGACACAATGTGTTTTTGTGAAAAATGTCCTTGATAAAATACTTGGCAACAGGATAAAAGCAAAAAATACATTTCTGGTTTAACTTAAATGTTTTGAATTCTAGAACATAATAATAAAGATAATTGACATCGCTGTGATTTTCAGACAATCGATCCACTGCAGTAGGCTCCTACAAGTACTAATGTATAACGGCAGGTTAAAGTCAGTTTAAGTGTCATTTTTTTATACAATTTTGACATGCGATATCACGTTAGCGTAAGTGGCGTAGGTCATTAACATCATCATCCTCAGCCTATCACGTTCCCATACTGCTGTCACACGGGCCTCATAGAGAGAGAGTATGGGCCATAATCCGCCCTGCTGCACCAGTGCTTGTAGGTGGATGTCACATGTCCTTGAATTTTTGTGAATAATTCTTGGACATGTCGGTTTCTTCACGATGTTATCCTTCACCGATTTTAGAGCGAGTGTTAAATCCGCATATAACTTAAGAAAGTCAGTGCAGGGCCAGCGGGATTCGAACTGCAGTTTATCCCTAAGCAAAGCGCTTGCAATAGTGTCGATAGATAGAAAGTATAAAATATATTATACAGCTTTAAAACTTAATTAAAAACTATAGGTTACGGCAATTAAATCGATTAGACTTTGTAGAAAACTCGATTACACCTCCAATTAAATCGATAGTTGAATTGGCGCAACCCTACAGCATGTCAGCATGAAATTACCTTGCTAGTGAGGTGGCATGTTTACATTTTATCGACAGTTATTACGTTAATTATCGATAAGCTGGACATGCAAATACTTATGAATACGAGTTATGAATAGTTTAGCAGCTTTTAGGTAGTTAGGTACACAGTCATGTTATATGACACTGAAAAAACAAAAAGAAGTAATGTAAAATGAAGATTGAGAAAAATTAAAAAAATCTTCATATGCTTTGGACGTAGAAATATACGGATTACAATTTACGTTTAATTTCAATAATACTGTTATGTACCACACATTTGTTATAAAAGTTAGAAATTTAACAAATAGCTAGTTTTAACCGTAATCTACTGCAAATTGATCCGATCATTAGCAGATAAAAATAACTTATTAAATAATTTGATTTTGCCGGTCGACCACTTATTCGTACTTATCTACATTTAGTACCTACTATGCACTATTATATTTCCTTTTAAAAAAAATAATTACTAGATTACCTACTTAAAAAAAGTAAAGACCTACTTAACATGCTGTTTAACTATCTAAAAGCGTCCGACTGTGCTTTTCTCTAAGATGAAAAACTCCCTCGCCTCATCGGTTTTCCCGCCTTTCTTGCCCTTTTCCAATTAACTATTGAGGTCGAGAGACTCTCAAGCTGGCAACACTATGATGGCCGGCTAAAAAAAGAACCACAGCGTCTATGAAAATATATTTTTCTGTGTTAATAAATCCTTCATTTTAATAGCAATAAAAAAATATGCGTACGTAATGAGATTTTAAAATAGATGAGACACTAAAACTGCTGGCATAAAACTGTTAATGAGACAAAAATATAATAGACAACAAGCACATGCGAGAACGGGAAGTTTTAAAATACCTACTATTCTAGCTGTAAAATTTAAATGTGCTTCGTTTTACTTACTAAATGTTTTTAAACCCAGTCTACGGCATTTTCGATTCGTTTCATGATATTTTTACATGACGATATAAAAAAGTTTCGTGTCTGTGATTTTTTATTGTGATTTTTAATGCTTTGGCAAAGGTAGACTAGCTAGTAGGCAATGTGAGCAGTAATGATTTTCCTCTCAAGCCTAGAAGCTTCGTAAACATTGAATAGTTTAGTTTTTCTATAAGATACTTACTCTGGCATTCCGCCTGTACAAGGGGGCTGAGACTTAGAGCCCATAACGCTGAAAATCCATGCTATTATTAGTAAAAATGAAAAATAATTAGAGAAAAACCAAAAATTAACATAAAACTACACAGTTATCTAGAAGAAGTGATAAATAAAGAAGTAGAAGTAGAAATCCTGTAAATAACTGAATTTGGAAGGATTTTGGAAGAAAAGACCGTGGACTGGGCCGTTCTCGTACCTAATAAACAATCGATTGCTAATTCGATTTACATCCAAAATTTTGTAACATGATGTCGATAATAACAAATCGAAAAAGATAGAATCACTATAAATTAAACCAAAATATATAATCACCAATTAAATTAAAATCTTGTGTATCGTGTATATAAACAAAATGTCAGTTATTCACAGGAGAACGCTGAACGACATTTGAGTGTTATTAATTATCATTTTCTAGTATTTTCGGGTAGATAGTGTGCCTAAGTGACTATCACAGAATAAAATACCGAAAAATTGTTTACAATCTGTCCAATTTGCCTTATGACAATGTTTATACCAAGCAGGTCGCTTACCTTATGAAGAGCGCCGATCCAAAACAATATATAGTAGTGCCACATAGAAGTTTAAATTACTAATTCCCGTGATTTTAGGATCCTCAAGTCTAACAAAAATAATAATATCTAAGATGACGGACAGATTATAAGATTTTAACGATATTTTATGTTACTAAAATTATTCCATGCAACAAATTACCTACCCATTCCTTGTAAACATTTCAACATACATTCCTGTGGACACTCAAACACATAAATACATACATTTTACATAATAGCTGCAAAAACTTCGATATGTCGCTTTCGATGTCGATTTTCTTTTCCAGCACTAAAATATGAACCTAGATATTGGAATTTCTGTAAACCTAGAAAGATGCTAAGAATGACTAGATTTAGTCTTATGGGTGTTTTATTTCGTCTAAGATTATACCCACTAAAATAACTAAATATGTATGGAGAAGGGAAGAAAGTAAAAAGAAATGGCAACACAAAAGAACTACCTAAAGTCTGTTCATAGTGCTGCACTGAAAAAAATATCGACTATCGATATCGAATTAAACTTACAATTAAATATCGGCAAAAACATCAATTTATTTTTTAATCGTAAGTTTTCACAGCGTGGCCACGACACATAAACTATAACACCTAGAAGAACAATGATCACGGCGTGGGGACAGTCCCAGCTCGTTATTTACCAGTTCTGATGCAAGAGTTGGCTTTTACTTGCTCCGCGCCGAACCAGGACATGAGAAGAACTGAAAAAGTAGGAAGAATAATGTTATTGACACTGAAAAATACAGAATTTTGGATAACAATATATAGGTAGGTATAGTTTCAGTTAAGAGCGACCGAACATGTCAATTGTAATGCAATTTTATTCCGTTTTCTATAAATAAAGCCTCAGCCTTCAGCGTCCGGTAGAAGCACAGATTAATAAATAATTACAGAAGAATGAAACCAACAACTATTTCTACCGCTTTTGGAGAAATTTGGCTTAAATTAGGTTCCTATTGATGATTGATAAACATGATTCGTACTATATAATTCTTTACCTTTTTTTTAATTCAAGATGAAAAACTACCGTCAAAATACCCATGACAATTAAATGTCACTTCATCGGTGTACTATGTATACCTACATTGACAAAAACAGAAACTCATCTGGCGATATCCACAAACAAAAAGTAAAACATTCGCTCTGCTAATCAAAATTAAAATCTCTTTATTCATTTTGGCATCACATACGCACTTATAAACGACAAATTATCACAATGACTCTACCACCATATCGGAAAAAGAACCACTACTCAGAAAATATGGCCAAAAACTGTAGGGCATTTTTTTTAGAGATTTTGTTACAATTTTTTAGCTTTCGACAATGTTTCTTACGTACCAGTTGGCTACTTTGCAGAAGTGAAATGTTCCAAGCATCTTTGTCTTCTATATACTTAATTTATTATTAATTCTACAAAAACTTAAAATCACTTGTTTAAATTTACATGTTTATTTTTTTTCTCAATCGTCTTAACGGCGTAACTGATTTGGATCCTGAATTGGCTCATATCGCAGCTGGAACCAATTTTCAGGTTAAACGAGCTTGTTCTAGGTTAACTGAATGTTTCCTTATGCATTTAGGAAACTCCTGTTTATCCTAGATCTGAGGCAGTTTGTCCTGAAAAGGATGTGACCAGTTACATGGTGCAAGTATTTGATAAAAAAGGTACGAGGATGCGCAGGAAGAAATTTAATACTTAAAGAGGGGCATTTGTCCTAGGCCAGAAAGGCCTAGGTCTATCTAACTGTGGAATAACATTTTTATGGTAGGTCAAATTCAAATTCAAAAGTTCTTTATTTCAATTTTGTCGTCACAGCCGCACTTATGAACGTCGATTATTACAATGACTCTACCACCGTATCGGAAAAAGAACCACTACTCAGAAGATAGAAGAAAGAAGAAGGTATTTAGTTAGGCTAGGAAATAAATAGGCAGTATAGATATGTTAATCCATTTTATTGAACCAGACCAACACTAGTAATTTTAATTTAATTTTAATAGTTTATTTGTAATAAGTTTCAATAAAGCATTTTTTAGTTTTTAAATTTTTTATTTTTTTTAACTAGCCTACTATACTGTCCCACTGCTGGGCAAAGGCCTCCCCCAATTCCTTCCACCTGTCTCGTTCCTGCGCCACCTCATACCAATTTTCTTGGTTTTTAAAAATATGATTATTTTATAATTTAGTTTTTAAAAATATTATAAATAAAAAACAGTTGTATGCGTGAGTGATGATAATGGTGCGAATGCCTCAACGACATAAAATACAATCATATGAATATAAAAAAAAAAAATTGTGGAGATTTTTCAAAAGTATATTACGCAAAGACAAACTACTATATTTTATCTTTGGTATTACGTGTATAGACGTCAGAGTTTGTATGACGTCGGTAAGAGACGACAGTTCTCAAAGCTGTCTCGTATCACACGGATTGACAAACGAACGCCCTCAGACGTAAGCGTGATTATTTTTAATTTAGTTCAGGAGCGGCGGGTGGTACAAATTACTAATCGCTTTTTTTTCAATAAATTGTGACTTAAATAATAAATATTTTTTTTATTGAAACATGTTCAAAGTAAATTTATCTAATAAATCAGTGTCACAATGGGCTTATCAAGAGATCTGTTCCAGATAACCATACAAGAGGAAAAAAGTGAATGGTAATTAAATAATTTAAAAATAGAGGTTTTATGTTCCACTGCATTTTTATGTATGTTCACCGATTTCTCCGCCAACTGTTGACAATTTCAAGAAAAATTTTATTGTATTCCGATCAGTACAGCTACGAAGTGGGCTCATATAAATTTCATCGATATCCGAAGATACATTGAAGTCGGGTTTTTTGGTAAAATGTATTTTTCTTCTTATAAATTAGTAATATTTGACTAATAGTTAATTTAAGTCAGTTAAGTTTGCCATTATATTAAAGTTAAGTTTGAATAAGATTCTAATATGCACAAGGGTCTTTAACAATAAATGTTCTATTGTTACAATTTATTTAACATTTGAAGGGAAACAAGGCATTAATGGTCCGAGGGGCAAAACTTAAAGTAGAATAACTAGAATAGAATTATTAATATTTTTAATAGAATTATTTATTCACGTCGGAGCTCTCAAGGGTCCTTAGGTAAGGTAAATAGCAACCGTAATCTTAATAATTGTGTAATCTAACTTTCTGGTTCTGTAAGCTGTGCCTTAGAGCAGAATTTTAAACTAGACAACAGATTTACGTTTTGTATATGTAATTTATATAATTATATAATTTGTATAGTATACACAGTGGAATTGAATTCGATATTTTTCCAAAATGTATATACTCAGTCCATGTTTTAGAATAAATTTATAGTGTTAAATTAAAAAAATATAAATAATAAAATTGGCCAAAATATAATTGAAAATTAGCTGAAATGTCAATGAATGAATGTAAATGAAATGTTGCGACGCAGGGAGGCTAGAAGGAGCCGTGCCGTGCATCCGCGCCCCGCCGTCTCGCCCCAGCGTATCCTGTTTAGTGAAATAGTCATTTCAGCTATGTAAGTCAATTATTTTTAATTTAACGCTTCATATTCAATCTAAAGCTCACTCAGTCCATACTGAGTATATACATTTCGGAAAAATATCGAATTCAATTCCACTCTGTATAATTATTTATATAGTAGTTTATTAAACACGTGCATAATATTTAAAATATATTTATTAAAATTAATATTTAAATAATATTTAAAAATAAAGGAGTAAATATTTAATAAAACGGCTGGGACTCAAGTTTGTCGAATTAATCGATCTAGGTTTCGAGCATGTGCGAAGCTCTTCATCAGGGACGAGTTTATGATGCGAGATCGCGGCGACTACTAATAAACTCGCCCTGGATGAAGAGCTTGATCACCTTAATCGCTTTTAGCGATACAACCGCCCATTCCCGCCGTTACACTAAACATAAGCTTTTATTGTTAGTTTTTAGGGTTCCGTACCCAAAGGGTAAAACGGGACCCTATTACTAAGACTTCGCTGTCCGTCCGTCTGTCTGTCTGTCCACCTGTCACCAGGCTGTATCTGATGAACCGTGATAGTTAGAAAGTTGAAATTTTCCCACATGATGTATTTCTGTTGCCGCTTTAACAATAAATACTAAAAAACAGAATAAAATAAATATTTAAGGGGGCTCCCATACAACAGACATGGTTTTTACCGTTTTTAGATAATGGTACGGAACCCTTCGTATGCGAGTCCGACCTGGCCGGTTTTTTTTATTTACTGTGTGTGTTTCAATAATGAGTTATTTCATTTTTTTTTCAGATTTAAACTTATACATAGGCAAAAATAGTTTTAAGTGTTATCTATATAAAAAACATGATGTAATAAGATGAAACGGCAGCTTCTGTTCTAACCGTTCAATGTATTTTGGGTTAGAATCGTGTTAATAGCGCCACCTACGCCCACGTCTCCTCCCGAGTCAATTGCAGTCTCGAGGCGGTCGTTGCGACGACGCGACGGCGGTGTTTATTTCATCACTAGTTAACACCCGTGACTTATGATGTTTGTAAGTAGGTGCTTTAGATCCTGGAGTAGGATATACTTAGGATACATTTTGTCCACGCGCGTATAACCACAGGGCATGACTAGTCATGACATAAGTATTAAATTGCATAAAATTAAATAACTGATATTTATATTAAAAAGAGTAGTTTAAAAGTAACGATTAAAATATATAATAATTATAGGAAAGATTGCTTCATTCCCAAGATACAGGTTAACCTAGTTTGGGGACCAATAGACTATGTTTTTGTAACTAATTAAGTTATCAATTAACGTTATTATTATTATTATATTATACTGCAATGATAGTTATAAGAAATCAATAACATTATGGTTATAAAAAAAATTCATATTTTTTTAATTCTAAATTCAAAATGCCGCGCCACGAATGAAAATAGACCATTAATTTGAAATATTCAGATCGAATATACCTATTTTTTAAAATAAATAATATGTTCGAGTGGGTTTTGACTGTTTTATGACACATTTCTGAGACGGGCAAGTCTTTCGCCCAATAGTAAACGCCACGTTTGCTTATGACAGTTTCAGTGCCACCCAGAACTTTTAATACATTTATACAAAATACTGCGTATACATAGTACTGCATTACACTACACTCGTCACCCCGATACATCAAATATACTTTCAAACCGGAAAAGCACGCTTTCGCACTACTGCTAACCCAGACGGTCTCTCGCATACGAGAAACCTACCTGGTACATATAAATATTTTCTATTTCTGAATATTTAAATGCTGGGCGAAATTACTGGGGCATTATGAGACTCAACAGCTACTGTCTCAGGGTGACTAGCGCAGTGCAGCGCCGCGCAGGATTTTGCAAAACAAAATTTTGGATGGTGCTGTTATTGTAATGGGCTGGCGTATTGCTTACCATCAGGCAAACGACCAGCTCGTCTCGTCATCCAGTTACATAAAAAAAATAAAAATGCTCTCATTTAAAAAGATAGTATGTAGTAGGCATGTAAGTAATTAAAATCTTCAGTAGCCCCCAACCTAACAGTTCATTATATTTTGCGGACTTCTTTCGCATTTCCACGGCTTCATTCAAGTCAATTGCAGTCAACCAAGCCAGACTAGCTCGTTAGAAGGTTTACATAGATTTACTATAGTCTACGATAATAGACCGGGATATCGGAATAAACATTTGTTTACGGCTTCGGCCATGTTGCATCGATCACGGCGTACATGTGATGGCCTACTCCAATACTATGAGAACTGAAGAAAAATGTCAAACGAATCTACAGGAGGCAATCTGAGTCAAGGAATGGAACTACATATACTTTTTACTCGTGGTAGGTGTCTCGTATGCGGGAGGCCGTCTGGGTAGGTACCACAGCTTTACCACATAAGAAACACAATATTGTCAAAAACAAACATAATAAGGTAACAAAAGTTCTAAAAAATATGCCCCTCAGTTTCTTGCCGTATCTTCTGAGTAGTGGTTCTTTTTTCGATACGGTGGTAGAGTCATTGTAATAATTGACGTTCATAAGTTCTGTGATGCCAAACATGAATAAAGAACTTTTGATTGATTGATTCTGCCACCAAGCATTAGTGCGTAACTATTACAGTGTTCCGGTTTGAACAGCATTGTAGCCAGCGAATTACTAGGCATATGAGACTTAATATCTAATGTCTCGGGGTGATGAGCGCAACGCAGTGCTACGCAGTGCTTTCTATGGTATAAAACGGTCTGGGTGGCACTACAATTGCTATGGGCAGGCGTGGCGCTTACCAATAGGCAAACGAGTTTTTCGTCCGATCATTAGGTTCCATAAAAAAATATTATAGCTAGGACTTGCGCATATTTTGTTAAATAATTAGTTTGTTTTTATGTACTTAGGTTTCATTGTGCGACACCATATAGAAAAAAAAAACAAAATAGCGGGTCGTTTAACACCAGCCTCTATACAAAAATGTTCAACCCCCTTACTTCAACTTATAGCTTATTAGTATCTACCTACATAATAACGTTTTAAAAATAAAGACATATTTTATCGTCGAGAGCGGAACTGAAATAACAAATAGTAGTCATTTTGTAATTCCTACAAGTCGCGGGCAAGAGTTATAAAATAAATCTCCGCCATCACATGTTCACATGATTTCCGTGACGCCGCTCATAAACTTACGTGGTTTTTTTAATACGCCATTTATTATGAGTTCGAAATAGTAAAGAAATGAAAATTTGAATGTTTCCATTAATAAAATAGACCATTATTTTGTACAAGCCGTAAACGCACGGAAGAGGGCGCACGCACGTGGCGCCGGTGTTGCCGTTTTGCGGATTTCGCCTGAAAAGTTTGCAAGTAATTTCGTCCATGGAAAGATTATGAAAGATAAAACAAAGTCGCTTTCTCTGTCCCTATGTCCCTATATATGCTTAAATCTTTAAAACTACGCAACGTATTTTGATGCGGTTTTTTTTTAATAGATAGATAGAGTGATTGAAGAAGAAGGTTTATATGTATAATAACCGTGCGAAGCCGGGGCGGGTCGCTAGTTTATGATATATCATAATATGATAGTGGATTATTAAGTATGTCGACAGTTTGAACTTTTAGATACGCTTGCACCAAGATAAAATCCCGGATTTAAGTCGGGGTAAGTGTCAATTTTCTTAGGAAATATTAGGTTAGCCCAACAAGTAGGTCTTAGTAGTATAATTAGTATAAATGAAAGTTACAACAGTACCTACTTACAAGATCTGACGAAAGAGTTACAAATTTATTTTATTTATTTATTATATACGCCAAAACAAACTACAATCAATACAGAGCTATAACTAAATATCATACAGTTTTGAGTCTAGCTTATAATCCAAAAATGTGTGTACACAGAAAAACAAAGCTGAGACAGTTTTCGGGATTATATAAAACTAATAAATTATAAATAATTTTGGGTTTTTGGAAACGCAACCTGGCAACATGTACCTAACTTCCTAACTAGGCATTGAACGCACCGAATCGCGTATCGATATAATGCGTCGATCGAACAAACGCGTGTTTTACGCGTTTGTTTATCGATAGAGCTATGAAATGTTTAAATCGATATTAATCACGCGCTGTATTTCTTTTTCAACTGATTTACGGTTTGTTTTTTGTCTGCGGTTGGCAAAGGTGGTTTTTATTGTGCCGAATCGAACTGTAAATGTGTCTAAAATAGACTAGGTATATGTTCAATCTTTGTTAAACTTTTGACATTTTACAACATTGTTTTTGAAGATTTTTTTATAATTATTATGTTACTTAATATTTTTGCATAGTATATAGAAAAAAGTAACATATAACAACTTTGCCGAGATACATTGTTCTAAATAATAACCTAATGCCTAACCTGTGGCGCAGTGCCCCCAAAACGAAGCTGACACACATTTCGGGTCACTGCGTCACCCAAGTTACTTAGTTTAGTTAATTAGCTTAGGTGCATCTCTCAAGCTCGTCCGCGAAACGAGCAAAACTTTATTTAACTAGGTAGTAACATAACTTAAAATGCTTAGATGTTGTTTATTAACCATTAATATTTAAATGTTTAATGTTTTAAAACTGACGTTTAAGATGTCTGATAAGATAAGCTATTTCTTACTAGCAGTGAGTGGCTACCACGCAACTTATTTCTAATACTTACATTTTTAAACTCGTGATATCTTTCGAATGGAATGTCCAAATTAAACAATTCAAACAGTTATATAAAGGTATTGAAGCAGTCTTGAATATTAATTTATTTTGATAAGGATTAATACCAAGATACAAATAAAGAGCCTTTTATAGCGGTTACATTGGAGTTTTAGTATGGATCCCTATTTGTTTTTAAAATATAATATAGCCTATGTCACTCGGAGATAGTGTAGCTTCCCGACAGTGAAAGAATTTTCAAATCGGTTTAGTAGTTTCGGAGCCTATTCAATTCAAACAAACAAACAATCAAATCTTTCCTCTTTATAATATTAGTTTAGATTATAGAAACTGACCATTTCCAATTAGCATAAGAAACGGTGGAAATTGTTCGTAATTTTAAATATTACGAACAGCTATATTCTTTATAACTATATACAGTTCGGAAGACAATGAAATGAAACAAAATATCGCAGATACAAAAAATTAGGTCATTAGATACCTTAATTAAATGAATAGCGTAGATATTTTATTAAAATAAAATATCTATATCTTTCGGCTATTTTCTAACTAAAGAAGTGTCCGTCTACTTCATCTAACAACGCGACACTTCACGACACTCGCTGACACCGGAGACTCGAATAGCGACACTGCAGTGGCGTCACGCTGTCAGTTTTGACAGACACTTGAAAGGAATATATGCGGCAAACTAAAGCGTTCCCTTAAGTGAAGTATTTTTTTTTAATTACTTATACGCATTAGTGCGTGCTTGATTAAAATCAAATCGAATCGTCCTCTAAGAAACTCGTAAGAAAAAGAAGAGATAAAAAGGATGGTGTTAGAAATATATTTAAGAAACGCAGGTTCAAACCCAGCTAGAGTTATCATTTCAACTATCAGAATTTCTAAAAAGTTATGTGATGTGTTAAAAAGTTATGTAACACCAATTAATCCCTGAAATTACTGGGCATGACCTATTAAGTCTTCTATGGCATGACTACAAATATAAAGCCCATTAAACCGGAACACAGTAATGCTTGCACACTACTGCTTAGCAGCGGTATAACTGGCAAACCTTGCTAAAATAACCCTATACCCTCAAATGAACGCCCCCGTAAAAACGCTGCAATAATAATCACACAGAAGAGGCGTTGCACTTCATAAATACAAAGGGAATTCTCCCGTGTCACGTTACAAAAAATACTCTCGCAGTTCCGGCGTCCCGACATCCGAGTACACTCGCCGACACCGGAGACACATCGCGACAATGCGCCGCTGTCACGCTGTCAGTGTTGTCACGCCGCCGGTGGCGCTGTCACTGTGACACGCGCTCAAAGGCGCACCGAGATGATCAGAGAAGAGCTTCATGGGAAAAGCTAGTCGGGTGGCTTATCGGGTATGAAAGACTTTTATGAGAAATCAAATAAAAATAGTTTCATAATGTAGGTATTAGAATTTGTGAAGGTTTTTATTTGATGCAATTTTTCTCTGTAAACATGAAATAATTACTCTAACCTAACCGCTGCACAGTGATTCGTGTAGAACAAGCTAGGTGGACAAATTTTTAATTGTGGATTAATTATTTTCTTCGATTTTTAGTTTTAACGGTGTTATTATGCATAATGAAATACTTGTATAAGTAATATTAAACATAAATTCCAATAAAAAAATGTTCCAACAAAAATCCTTTTATTTCCTCTCTTTTAAATTTACAAAAGCTAAAGGCACGATCAAATTTAAAATTAAATTACAATTAATACGAGCTGCAAGTTGATACATTCAAATATAACATATTATTAACACATAAGCTAAGAATAAATAAGAATTTTGTGAACATTAGCAGGCATGTAGTACCACGGATAGAGATATACGTACAGCTTTCTTGTTTCTATTGCCAAAGCCTGAAATTTCTCAATGTTAATATCAAATCCTGAAGATAAAGCCCGAAGTAAAGTTCCCATTATTTTTTATTAATGTAACATCTAATCCTGTAATATCAGCACTTAGGTCAGGGTTTCACACCTCAGCAGCGTACACTAATTCACTGGCACTCCTAGACAAGGTCATCAACTCGTCTTCGTTTCGTCTTAAGACTCGATTCTGAGAATTCTTTCAACGGCCTACCAAGCCCTGCTGAGCGCTCTCCGGAAGTATATGGCATCGGCTTGGTAACAGACATATACAAAAAATATCTGAACTACTTAGCCACTTAGAGTACTTCAAAGGAAACCGCTCTTGACTCCTTTCACAGCTCGTCTATTTTTGTTGTATTTTGGACGAAATTTGCGAAATGATGAGCTTGATGTTTCTCCCAGAATGCTCCGAAGCAGCCCTGATGTCATGTCTCGATGAAATAAATCGAAACAGAGCTTCATTTTCTGTATCTTTCGGGTGTTTTAACCATTCTTCGAAAAAATCAATTTTCGGGATGACGAACGATACATCTGAAAAAAATAAAAATAAATTAGTTGTGCAAATATTTCGCAACCAAATTTCTCATCATTGTAAACTAGATAAATGCCCGTATATCAATATATCAATTCTACAGAGGTGACATGGGGAGACATGTAACTTTTTCTCGAGAAAATTTAAAATTTGATAAAAAATCTTACTACTTTACAATACACAGTAGATTTAAAAGTTGATCCTATGGAATATTACCAATTGCAAATATTGTTAAAAATAATACTCACCCTCAGTTTTAAGCTCCATGATAAACAAATAGCAGAAAACTTTTTAAAAAATTACTATAAATTATTTGGTAAGACGCAAAATGCAACTGAAAACACTAAAAAAATGCAACATTTTATATACTTGCCCTTATCACGCATAATTGGAGGGTAACAGTGGAAAACATTACCTGGAATTCTCATTACCTGAGTTTTCGCTAATATTGTGATAAGAATATTCCGGGAATTAAAGGGTTGTTTTTGTCCAGCTAGCTTGTTCTAGACGAATCACTGTGCGCTGTAAACATTAATAAACAGCTCTGTAATAAAAAAGAGAAATGTGTACTATAGCTTATGTTATGATTTTCTATTTATTTGAGTACAGTTATGTACCTAATAAATATTTGACTAGCTTTTATCAGCGAATTAATGCGGTGTTTCGGACACATTTCTCAGTGATTATAACCGCAATTACTACAGTAGTGTGCAAGCTTTCAGCTCAACAGAACTTATACAAGTAGGTGTACAACAAAAATTAGATTTCAACTATTCGGTTGTAACTTAACACCAACACCTAGACTAGACTTTTTATGTAATTGAGTATGGAGAGGAACACGTCGTTCACCTGATGGTAAGCAATACGCCTTTCTATAACAGTTACAGCAACTCCCAGATATTTGTTAATGATAAAGTTCAAAAGTTCTTAATAAAATTTTGTCGTCACAGACGCACTTATGAACGTCAATTATTACAATGACTCTTACCACCGTATCGGAAAAAGAACCACTACTCAGAAGATACGACAAGAAAGGAGGGAAGAACTTTTATTACAATATTTTTTTTTTCATTATTATGTTTCTTATGTGTCAGTTAGCTACTTGCCAGAAGCGTGAGTACTTCGCAGAATCACTTATAAATCCACTTTGTTCACCCAGGTGAACATAGTGGAATAATTCACTGGAAAATGCAGCGCTGTGAGTATGGCACGCGCTCAGAGGCGCCTTCTCTGAGAGGTTTAAATGAGATCTAGAAACCTAGCTCAACTTAGTTTCAGCTGATTATATTTTTTTAATTTGAACCAATTACCGTTCTCAGCCCATTCTTGCAATCAGGCAGCAATAGGAACTGACCTAGTTATATTTATATATCCTGCGTTTTTTACCCTATTTTTTTTCTTTCTTCTGATTTGTTTTTTTTTTTGAGCTTAATGTAGAAAATTGTCATGAACTATCAGAATGTTTCCTCTTATTAAAACTTAAGTGAAATTTAGTAATATGCAATTTAATCGCAGTACTTATTAATAAATAAATATATACATTTATATACTATAATATTTTATGATTTCTTATGTCATAGAACCAACTGCACTTGAAAATATAATAATATTTCATATCGTGCTACTCAATCTGACACCTAATATTAAACATATACCAATTTAAGAAATTCTCAAAATGACGAAAACTCCATCAAAATCTATGATTTTCTTTCATATTCATATTCAATCATTTATCGCATCCATATGTCATAGATCAAATACTTACTTAATGAGATCAAATAGATAATATTATTTTGTACATATGACCCTGGCAGGGTATAGCAGTGTCAGTGGTGGAGCGGACCGATTTAACAGTCAGTACAATAAATAACAATTAATTTATTAATAACAATTAATTCATCAATAATAATTTAATTATGTAATAATAATAATTCAATTCAATACATAACAATAATTAATTCATGAATAATAATTTGTCATTGAAAAATTCATCAAGGCTAAGTATTCTGTGGCTGTAGTAATATTTATTAAATAAAAATGTCTTTAATTTTTTCATATATTTGTCTCCTTATCTTTTTTTTAATATTATTTAGAAATTAGAGAAGAACTATAGACAAACGAGAAAAGACTTATCTTTTCTCGTTTGTCTATAGTTCTTCTCCTAGGTACCTAAGTACCTTACCTACCCTTAGGTAGGTAAGGTACTTAGGTACCTAGGTAGGTACAGTTGAATTTTTAGTAAGGCCTACATAACTGCAGAACCGAACTGCTGAACCTATACAATAGGAAACTACTATTACAGCAGGTACAAGTTCCTTGTTTTACTATGGTTTTACCTAAAATTGACTTAATTATAGGTACTTAGACTTGCTACTACTTTAGGACGTGGCGTGGCCAATGCTCAGGCCATTATAGAATTGACAAGGTATAGTGCTTCATAATAGTGGATTTGGCAAAATTCCATGGAATTATTATTATTAGGTCGGGATGGTCACAATGATATTAATAATTAGTTGACTAAATTTAGTACGCGTTTCGTATTTATCTTCGTAATTAATTAATCGGTTTTCATAAACAAATCGCGTAAAAATAAATTCTATGATATTATAACGTTTATCGAGTAGGTATTGGTATATATGATAAGAGTAGTATCTTAGAGTATAATATATAACTAGGTATAGAGTGCGCGTATCGTACTTGTCGCCAAATGCGCAGCGTAGGCAAGTGAACTAGTGATGGTACCTATTGTTGTGTATGTCTTGTGTACCTATAAGTGTCATTTTAGTAAGTGGACATTATTTATTTTAATGTATGAATGTATAAGATGCATGTGTAGTACCTATGTGAAATATGTATGGGATATGAAATAAGAAAGTCAAAGTGATGCGTGTACTAAAGAACAGCATTTAAATTTAATTTATATAGAATACTAGAATTTTTAATCGCAGATAATGTACCGATGTAAGCTATTGCTGGCCATACTCATAACACATAACAAACATCTTTATCGGATAGGCCGAACGCGTCACATCACTATTTGAGTCAGCAATCTTAGCGGGGTTGCGGGGCAGTGCGGGCGGTACGTGTAGCCCCGCGTCTCACGTCTTTTTCAGCCCCGAGAAACGAGACGAACTTTGAACTTAAAAGTATTAAAAATTGGCTTACCGGTGAAATGTGATGTTAGAATTCTGTTTAGTGTATTTCCGAGTATCGTTTTTACAAGGTTTTATTGCACATTAAACCATTTTTTTAAGCTAAATAGAGCTAAGAACTCGCAACGGACGCTCACGCGCTAGTACTCGTAAGACTACTAGCGCTTATGGACAGGACGATGCTATGTTCTCACCCGTGCCTACTGTTCCCACTTAGGAACACGCGCTCTATACCTAGTAATGTATACTCTATGAGTATATTTGAAATTTTATGGTTTTGACTTTGAGTACGTGATTAGCAGACTGTCACACAGCACGGTAAGATCACGGAATAGGTAAATAATAATACCTACGATAAGACCAACACCGTCAGGTCCATCAGTTTTTAGTACTTTCAAGAGAGGTGTCAGAGATTGCAGGTAATAACAAATTACCTGCAATCTCTGACACTTCTCTTATATGTTATTCTCTCTAATATATTATATTATATACATTTTATAAAATAACACGACTTTAATGTATCTTCGAAGTCCAAGGTCAAATATCGATGAAATTTATATGGGACTACTTCGTAGCTATACTGAACCCAATGCAATATTTTTCCAAATCGGTACATAAATGACGGAGTTCTGAGGTAAAAACATACAATCAAATAGAGAACCTCCTCGTCCTTTTTTTGAAGAGCAGAAGGTAGGTACATATTGAACCTAGAATCGAACACAAGGTGCTTAAGATAAGAACTTAGGTAAATGTTTTAGGCGTGGACAACTGCATTATGGAAAGCGTCATAGAAATATGTTGTTGACACTGTAAAGCATATCACACACTACGCAGATACGGTTACATTTTATCTGTGTATAAAAACTTAACTTATCTGAAAGTATCACACAATTCGCAGATACGAAATTATACATTCACGCGGAATCCTTGTAACTAACTATACTTGTTTTTTGGTGCGGATCGTATATACAGTTGTCAAAAGTGTTACAGACTTTTGTTATTACAATGAGTTCGCGTTTATTGCTTCTGGATTTGATAGACAGTTCCTCAGAAGAAGATTCTGATTTTGAATTTGACGCACGTGTTGCGTTAGAATGCGAAGAATTAAAAGGCGAACAATTTGGATGGAAAGTCATATAGAACTAAAAAATATCAAGGCAAATTTAATCTCTTCAAGGATCTATCAGATAATAAATTTACTATCTATTTCCGTAAATTAAGGGTGACATTTATGGCGATTCATGATTTGATCAAAGAGGATATAAAAAACTAAAATGCAACAACATGTATAAAGTACAGAAATATATATTTGTATACGCAGATAACAACTGACCATCTTTCGATATATGTCGGTGCCCACAGATACTTGACGAGTTATCAGCTTAGTGTGCGTTATTTTTTTTTGTAGAACTGAATGACGAGACGAGCTGGTCGTTTGCCTGATGGTAAGCAATACGCCAGCCCATAACAATAACAGCACCACCCAGAATTTTGTTTTGCAAAATCCTGCGCGGCACTGAACTGCGCTCGTCACCCTGAGACAATTAGCTGTTGAGTCTCATGATGCCCAGTAATTTCGCTGGCTACAATGCCCTTCAAACCGGAACACAGTAATGCTTGCGCACTACTGCTTGGCGGCTGATAACTGGCAAAGCGGTGGTACCCACCCAGACGGCCTCTCGCATACGAGAAACCTACCACCAGTGCGTTGCTCCTTGAGTTTAGTATAGAGAGCAATATTGACAGATACGCGCTCCAGACACAGATATCTTACCGTAACTGCATAGTGTGTGACACGCTTAAGGCTCAGTTCGGGATCTCCCCCTTGGTTAATTAAGAAGTTAAAAGAAAATCTGTTCTTACCTGGCACGGGGAATATCCAACGCATCTTTCGTCGGTGTTCCTCGCAGTGCCTGACAGTAGCGGCCTCAGCTGTGGCCGGCCATCCTCAGTTATGATTTAACGCTAGAATCGCAACGGTTAGCACTTTTGACACGATATTTTATGAGGTGTACCCTCATTTGGCCAAATGTTTGTCAGTGCGTCCAAACGTGTATATTAGGCGTACTGACGAATATTTGGTCATGACACTTAGAGACACATTATTTAGTTTCAAGTGCCTTTAATTGATTACTACCATAAAATATACAAAGTTTATGGATCAACAAGTGTGACAGTGTAAAAATATATTCGATTACTATTTTAACGGGCAGGTAATACTTATTACAATTTTTTCTAAAAAAAAAACGATGTTAGCCATTCAATTAGAAGACGACTCGTGTACCTATACATGTTTATAATTATGTAGTTAAAGTTACTATTATTATATGATTAAAATGTTTATTGCACTCTAAAATCATTTTACAAAAGCTATTATAGCATCATGAAAACGTTAAACTTGTGGTGAATTTTGGTCTAGTGTTTTTGGCAAGGAACAACTTGAGTATTGAGCCAAAGTTCTAGTTAAATTATAATCGAATACCAACCTTGATTAATTTAATTAATGTCACGTAAATATTCTTTCAATAAAATACATTGGCATCATCTGTTGAATATGAACATTCTTTAACGATTTAGATTTATCGATATGATTGGAAATTACACTTATCACAACACTATTATCTACGTTAATGCTTATTAAAAAAATATTGGCGCGAAGCGTTTGATTGTTTAAATTGTTTTTTTTCTATATATTTCTTTTTATTTGAAACTGATAAACGAATTTATCCTGTCCACTGAAATGTATCCAACTATTAAATATTAAAAGTAAATTTTAAATTTTGTTTTTATATATTTATTGTTCTTAGATTTCGTTTCAACAATTCTTATTATATTTTGATGTAAACTTTGCACTAGACTCCACACTTGCATGAATCTATTAAAAAAATGCGTTTGTAAATATGTATGTAAACCATTATTCGAGAATCAAATCTAAATTTAATTTTAGGTCTAACCATTTTTAATATTGATTTCTATTATTATTTGTCTCAAATTTGGATCATTTATATATATAGGAATTATAGGGTTATGAATTAATAGTTTACACTAGAATATGTACAAAGTATAGAATAATTACGAAATCAAATAACGTAAATAAGTAACAAAGACATTGGTAATAGGTACGACAAAAGAATTTGTAAGCATTCCAGCGTTCCACTAGCGTGAAAATATTAAGGGATCGAGCTTCTCAGCAATGCGCGGACATTATTGATTTTAGGGGCGAATGACTACATTCAGTCGGATTTTGTTTACTGAAACAGCACTCTCGACCACATTTTGCACCCCTATTACAATTAAACAAAACCTTTTTAAAAACCAAGCGGAATAAATAATACTTCACTTGTCACTGGAAAAAAAATCACGTAATTTGAAATTCAGAATGCGCACAGGTTAACTTTTTTTAATGAGGTACTTTTTATCACGACACGAGTTTTCTGGTTATTCCAAAAAATATATTTGATATCTTTTAATTCTTACCGGCTGATTATTCCTTAAAATTAATTAATAATATGCAGAAATATTATTTTCTACTAGGCGACTTTACCTACGTGAACAACGAATGTTATAAATATACTGAATACATAATTTTTGATTAAATAATGCGGTTTTTTGGTGTGTTTTATAATGTTCTGCGGAAATAGAACGGTTTTGAGCCCATTTTATTTAGGACGAGCCGGGGAGACCGCCCGCGCGCTCATTTGGTACTGCCGGTGTTGCCAGAGCTAAATCTACATTTCACCTACTGATTTACCCGGATATCAAAGTATTATGTATTTAATTTAATTATATTATATTTTAATATACGAGCAAATTGTAGTACAGAGTTAGAGACTCCAAATTGCTTTATTCTATTTTATTAAATACATGCAAGAGATCTATGCTTACAATACTATAGCATACCGAATTATTTATTTTTTGCGTCTTATCACTTGCGAAAACGAATGTAAACATGAACGTTTATTGTGAGTTAGATAAAAGTTTACCTAATTATAATTTTTAATCACGTGTACAGGGCATAAATATAAAATACTAGGTACCTAATACCTAAGTACCTGTAATTTATTTTATATGAGACTTCAGTACTGAAGTAAAGTAAGTTTACTAAACCAAAAGCTACATATTTATATATGCAGAAATCGTCATTATCACTAAAAAACAGTAATCTAAACTCAGTAGTATAATTTTCATTACAGTTGTCCTAATTCCACCAATTTCCTCAAACTGGGTATCTATTTTCCAACTGGCAACACACAATGCGTAGCATTAGACGTGCGTTGCTGCTATGCGGAGGCATAAAAACATAATTCACTTTGCCCCATTGTTTAAAAAAATCTGCAAAATCCGCGCGAAAAATGATGGAATAGTGCCTGATGGAAGACACATTAAACGACTATGATTATAAATGCAGGTATAAAATCTGGTTATTTTTACGTAAGGGTAGAAATACAAGGTCAGTGGGGTGGGTGATGAAGGGGCAGGGCTGATAGGGAAAGTTTATGGTGTGTATTACCGCATTTATGTTTACTCGAGTCTATGCAGTAATGTTCGTATGTGGCCTACTTAAATTTATTGAAGTGGGAGAGAGATGGATGCTTAGAAAGAAATAGAAAGACTGATATTATAGGTCCACCTAAACATAAAGAAATATGTAATACAAATTGGGACATGATAGACGTAAAATGCTGCAATGAGCGGACTTATCGCTAATAAACGATCTCTTCAAGACAACCTTTTTTAATTATTAAAAAAAACTGACGGAACTAGAAAAAATAAGGTTCCATTAAACGTCTTTTTATAAAAGGTTTCTTTTTTATATAGAACATACCAATTAAAGAAAAAGAAGTCGAATGAAATGAAAAGAAAAAACAAAATCGAAACGTGCAAAATCACTTGTCTTGGTCAAGGAGAATCGAAGCCGGGAGTCCGGCTCGACCGACGGCGACGTCCAGGCAGTGTTGGAACTAGAGAAATGTAGAATAGGTTAGAATGGTGGTCAACACGTTTTTATAGGCAAACCAGTGTCACTCATCGCATACACTAAACGAAACGTCTAGTGCTCTACGTGATAAGTAGGCAATACCTGCATATGATGTATATACTTATTCTTTAATAATTTACGTATAGTCAGGGCTTTATAGCGCACTTCGCACTGTAGGTACGCAGCTACAAGTACATAGCCGGACACCGACGGCGGGTAGCGTGTCGTTATACATACGTGCCGCGTCAAAAGAGATAAGAGCGGCGCGATAGAAAGAGAGGCGCTCTGAAGGTAAATATGACTGGTAGCATGGGCGCCGGCAGGGGGGTGCCAGGGGGTGCACTTGCACCCCTTGGGAATCTCGGGATCAACAGGAATTATTGAAATAAAAAGCCGTCTGTTGGAAATCATTTTTTTATTCACAATAATTAGTAAGCAGTAATTACACAATTCTCATTTATTTTTTGGTGTGAGCCGTGACGACTGGGTACCTATATAATAAATTCATAATGAATAGTCAGAAATTTGTAAATGTCTCGAACATTCAGACTAAAATTTCATCTTTTTATTAACAATCATATACGGCAAAGATTGTAAGAAAACTAAAATCTGCACCATCTGGAAATTATTTCTGCCGGCGCCCATGACTGGTAGGTATGCAGCGCTACGCGAGCAGAATTGAATTTTATTGCGTCATAGCAAGAGTCGCTATTTGTTTAAATTTCTTTGCGGAGTGATGCTTCTGTCACTTAGTATTCTGTGCCAATGAGGAGATTCTAGGTCCCCACATTTTGACGTCACACGCAAATGGCGCGTTGTTGATTTAAATGGTTTTTATATTCATTTATTTTTTGACAAATAATGCCGTAAAATTTTGCATCACTTTTTTCCATTGGGAACGTGAAGGGCTGATCCCTTCACGTTCTCACAGCTGGGACACGGGCCTTCTCTCATAGAGAGAGTATGGGCCATAATCCACCACGCTGGCCTGGTGCGGGTTGGTGGATGTCACAAGTCCTTGAATTTTTGTAATAATTTCTTGGACATGCCGGACTCCTCACGATGTTTTCATTCACCGTTTCTAGAGCGAGTGTTAAATCCGCACATAACTTAGAAAGTCAGTGGTGCGGGGCCAGTCGGATTCGAACTCGGGTACCTACGTCGGATCGAAAGTAGCACGTTCTCCCATTGAGCCACACTCGCTCTACCAGGTCTTTTTTTATTAATTATATTCAACAAATAATCGATTCGTGCATTAAAAAATACATGCATATTCCCTATTTGGATTGGTGGTCAGAAAAGGGTTGAGTGCAGAGAGAGTGCGCGGTGCAGGCGAGTCAGCGCGAGACAATGCGACGAAATGTTACGGAGATCTCAAGAAAACTCATGTTTAACTTCGACTATTTTTATTGTTACACCAAAAAGGACAAAAATGCGTTTACTTAACCTAGATTATACAATAGTTACTATGAACACATAATCAATGCTCCGGTAGAACCATCGCTTGTACGTAATTTATGGTTTCACGCAGGCTTACGACTTTTCTCACCAAACTTTGACTGGTTGAAAGTCCCTAGACTATTCGTACAATACATAAAAGGTATTATATAAGTATTCAATGTTCTTTTTGAAAATGGAAAAGAGTCGTCAGTCTGCGTTCGCTCTAATGCTTATGAACATCTACTATTATCAAATTCAACATTAATGATGGACATTCATTATCTCTGCTTTCCCCAAAAAGGTCTCAGGTGTAGCATAGATAGGTACTAAGTTTAATATTACGAAAAATGCTTAAGTAATATTGTCTAGTAAATGTCCCATACTAAAAAGCTTGCATTAACAAAGTCGCGCGACATTTTTTCCAGATCGCAATGACAAGAAAAATCGGACGACATTTTTTTATCTAGACGAGACTTGTTTAGAGAAAAGTCGCGCAACATTTCGTCGCCTTCATGATTAAGGCTTATTTTTAGATATTTTATGCATTGTCCACTATTAAATGACAATTTTAGTGTAACAGTGTTAAGAGGTTTGCTATTTTATACAATTATAATTACTTCTTGAAAAGTCATTTCTTTTTTATGGCTAGAAAATTATATACGTATTTGCAGAACATCCTTGCGTTTTTAACATGCATCATATGTAAGTCAGTAAATGTATTTAGAAGTAACTCTTGCGATTTTGTCGCAATGCCGCCAAAAACCGAGCAACCCTTGGACGCTGTATCGCCCAAAAACTTAGCGAATTTTTTCCACATTATCGTCAAATGGTACTCGACTTTTGAACGCAATATCACGCATGGTAAGACTTTTTGTCGTAATGTCAATGTAACCGTAAAGTACGATTTTTTAAGTTATCTCACTAGTGTTTTATGTGTCTTAAATAGCATCTAGTCAAACATTTATCTATTCTATGGAATATTGTAACAGGACTTTAAAAGTCAAAGTGTAAAATTATGTTTACAATGCACAACATAAGCGTAAAACACATAAGAATTAACCAGCTTTCAAATGTCCAGCAATTTTACTGGCATTACCTTTCAAACCGGAACAGAATAATGTACGCACAATATAGTCCGTCAAAAAAGTACACTAAAGTCGAGAGCGCCACTTTTATGGCAATACTAGGAAATCAATCAGTTTTGGTACACGCAATTTATTTTATTTTGCTTCATTAATTAATCCCTTGCTTTGTTTAAGTTTAATGAGAAACTACTACTGACATTTGATTTTAAAAAACCGGCTCGATCGGAATGAACGTGTCGATTTTTAGATATAATTTTGACAGTACAGTAACAGAGTTGCCTGTAACAGATTTTTCGTACCAATTCATTTATTCTCATCTCTTTCTCGACGGACTATTTTTTTATATCATCGTAGTGACACATGTCATTATGTACATAAACACCTAATATTATTACGCATATACAAGATTATGTGTTCGTCGAGATAGAAAAATATACATATACATACATATACAAATATGTGTTCAAATCCGTCATTCATATATCACAGTTCGTTTCATACGGTGCCCCACATACACAGACAGTATATACCTACTATTCATTGTTTCTGACGAGTGACGCCTTTGCCTTTTTTTTATTGGTAAATGGGCATACGTTTGACGACATCTCGCCTGATGGAAAGCGAAGATACGGCCTAAGATGGAACACGCTTGCCCATGAGAAGCCTATTCACTCTAGACTTAAAGAGACACAAGTTGTAGCCGTTTGGGAACAAAGGCGGTGGCAGAGCGTTCCACTCCTTAGCAGTTAGCCTTTTGCAGATGCTCTATTTCACTCTAAACCATTGCACAAATCCATTAATAAAATAATGTGTTTCCACACTTCGCTATTTTGTGTTTCGGTATGGGAAAGAAATGGGTAGACATGGTTACCTTTTCTAACCGACTTCAAAGAAGGAGAAGGTTCTCTATTCTATTGTATTTTTTTGTTTGTTACCTCCCGTCGTTCATGAACCGATTTGGAAATTTATTTTTGAGTTGGGTTCAGTATAGCTACGAAGTGGTCTCATATGAATTTCATCGATATTTGACCCTGGACTTCGAAGATACATTGAAGTCGGTTTTTTTGTTTTTTAAAACGTATACTCGTTTCAATATCAAGATATTTTACTTTACATTTCTTAACGTTTTCAATTAGTTTGTATTTTGTGTATAATATAACGTTTAAAAGTGCATTTTTGTGCCTATTTAATGAATATCTTTTGACTTTATGAACAGGGATCCCATTAGATATGTTCGTTAAAAATAGAACAATTTGTTATTAGAATTCCAGCTAGCTTTTCAAACAGATTACAACTTCATTTTTGGATTTTTGAAAAATCATTGCATTGATTTTTATCAAGTTGTAGTAACTTTAGAAAGATGAGCTAATATAATATTTTGTTTCATAACAGCAGCTGAAACAGAAATCAACTCCGGCAAATTTTTATCAGTTTTTTGAAAAAACAAAATGGTTTATATTCTTAATCCACTGCAAAGATGACACCAACTCCGTTAACCGCCAATTTTCTTTAAAACCATCTTCAAAATCGATTAATTTTTCAGGTTTTTGACAAAAATATTACATCAATCAACCTACATTAATACTAATACAATTGATCTGAAATTAGTTTTTTGATATCTCAACTAACACCAAAGACATTTAATGGCAAAGGTCAGTGGTGGGGGGAGGACTCTGAACAAATAGCGACTCTAGCTGCGACGCAATAAAATTCAATTCAGATCGCGCAGCGTTGCGTACCTACCAGTCTTATTAAGCTAGAAGGTGCCTCTTTTTCTATCGCATAGCTCTTATTTCTTCTGCCGCAGCACGTGTAACGTTAGGCTTGCTATCAGGCCTACCGCACTCCGCACTTTAGGTACGAAGCTACATAGTATGTCTTGCTGCAAGTCGCTATTTGTTTAAATTTTTTGCGGAGTCATGCTTCTTTACTTTGGTACTATTAAGTATTCTGTGCTTTAGGTACGAAGCTTCAAATTTCATATTTGTCTATTATTTCGTCTATTTTCTAATGACATTAAAATAGCACTTGATTTTTTAGTTGTCAGGTACCCTATTTTACCACCAAGAAATTAATCTTAAATGAACATAGTATTTGTTTGCGATATTGGAATTTCCAAGATGGCGAAACACAATTCAAAATGAAAATATTGCTTAGGACTATAAAAATAAAAATTAGCCTGTCCCATTGCTGGGCAGAGGTTTCCCCATTTCCTTCCAGACATCTCGTAAAACTTAATAATAAGTTATTTGAAAAAAATCTACTTTAGAAGTTATAAGCGTGGCGCTAGTCGTCGTTTTCGTCAGGAGAACGACTCGCTCGTTCGTCATTTGGTTTAAGATTTTGTATTCATTCGTACACTTTCGTTCATTACAAAAAATCATGTCAATATTTAAAAAATCGCACAAAACCATACAACAAATTAATATACATATACATATGTATGTACATAACATATTGACACCCGTATCCATAAACAACACTTGTCGAAACTCAGCTAAGTTAGACAGCATGCAAACAGAACTACTTTTACATGCATGCTCATGTTTTTTAGGAATTGTGTGATGAGACGAGCCATTTGCCTTATGGTTATCGCCACGCCCATAACAAACGCAGTGCCACCCAGAACTTCTAATACCATAAAAAGCACTGCGTAGCACTGCACTGCGCCCATCACATCGATACATCAGATGTTAAGTCTCATATGCCCAGTAATTATGTGGACTTTTGGTTGATTGCTGTGCCTTACTGAGTCAAGTGTTGTTTATGAATACGGGTGGGTATTTGTAACCTATAAAAATATTACATTTGATTACAGTTTAATAACAAGTTTTTTAACATAAAATCGATTTAAAGTTAATATTGCATTATTATAGAATTATCATTATTAATAGTGTAAGCTAACTAATCGGTCAGGATTTAACATCTTTAACATACATCCTTAAAATACCAATGATATTATATGTTAAATGTTATATGTTACAAACATTGTCAATACTTTGTTCCACAACACAAGCAAGCAATGACCCTCATGATATTGAAATGAAATTTACTATAAGGGCCAGCGGGATTCGAACTCAGGTGAGTCGGATCGAAAGTCGCACGTGTTCCCACTGAGCCACACTCAGTCATAGATGCTACTAAAATTATTACTGTGCATTGATCTAATTGTCTCAGGGTAACGAGCGCAGTGCAGTGCCTCGCAGGATTTCGCAAAACAAAGTTCTGCAACTGTTATGGGCAGGCGTGGTGTTTATCATCAGGCGATCAACTTGCTAGTCTCGCCATTCAGTGACATAAAACAATGTTACAATAACGAATTTCAGTAATCTAACATTTAAATAACCCCCGACACAAAAATCTTATAAAAAGTAAAAAAAAGGCTGAACCGACTTTGATAAAATATGTCTAAAAACCCTGCTTTCAAATAAAAGAAATCATAAAAGAAACATCCAAATCGATTCACCCATTTAAGAGCTATGGTGCCACAGACAAACACAGTGGTCAAACTTATAGCAGGCCTACCGCACTCCGCACTGTAGGTACGAAGCTACAAGTACATAGCCGGACACCGACGGCGGGTCGCGCGTCGTTACACGTGCCGCGTCAGAAGAGATAAGAGCGGTGCGATAGAAAGAGAGGCGCTCTGTAGGTTAATATGACTGGTAGGTATGCAGCGCTACGCGAGCTGAATTGAACTTTATTGCGTCATAGCAAGAGTCGCTATTTGTTTAAATTTCTGTGTGTTCTGTTTAAATTTCGGAGTGATGCTTCTGTCCCTTAGTATTCTGTGCTTACATAACTTATTTTACTATATTATATATGTTATTACATATGTTATCTTTTTCCGTTATATGTATAGTATAGTCTTATTTGTTATGTGTAGTATAGTATTATAGTTTAATGTATCTCCTGAATAAATGTATTTTCTTTCTCTTTCTTTCTTCTTACTTATAACACCCCTCCTTTTTGTGTCAGGGGTTAAAAAAGGTCATTGCTCAATTCACCAATATTACAAATCAAAGACCCAGAACAGCTTCATAGAAGTATCTACTAAGGTTACAGCCTACTATATCGAAGTTACATATTACATATTACATATTACGGAGTACTCACTACATATCAATGCCAACATATTGTAGATTGTTCCAAAAACACCACCCTCTATTTCAATGTTGCATCAGTGTAACATTAATCCAGTCTTGGAGTGGTAGGCTCTGGCCGTGGTTGTAATACCACCCACCGAACAAAGCCATGCCGTCAAGCGACCTAGTCGTGTTTCGGGATGATGTTCGGTGAACCATCGGGGAGACGGGTCTGAGCAGCCGCTCAACTGCCGTCTCTCTCTAGATCTATGTGCTCCATCTTAGGCCACATCATCGCCTCACATCAGGCGAGATAGTATCCAAACATAGATTTATTTAGTGTAAAAAAAAAGTCTTTATAACCCCTAACGCAAAAAGGAGGGGTAATGTAAGGTTGACCACTATGTGTATGATTTGGATGAAACTATTTTTATTTGAAAGCATTTTTTGTAGAGGTGATTCTTAGTCACGTATTATTAAAACGTGTTTTCAAATTTTTTTTTAATTATTTGTGTATGTGTGGCCAACCCTGGTGTCGGAATTGCAGACCCGAACGCCTCCGACATGGCCTATCAACTGTTGTCCGACAACGACTTAACGTGAAGCAAGGTAGCGCTCAGGGCTCTAATTCACTATGACAACTTGGCGATTCCTTGCTTCGAGGAAAAGCCGATTCCTTCATTAACAAACAACATCTGCGAAATTTGTATTATCTATGACGCGTCATATATATAAATATATGAATGCGTCATAGAGATGACGTTTATTAATGAAAGAATCGACGTGATTTCGAAGCAAGGAATCGCCAAGTTGTCATAGTGAATTGGGGCCCAGATGTAAATACGACTCAAACCGTCACCCATCCAAGTTGCGACCGCGGCGAAAGAATATTATTTCTGTTCACAGCGCCGTACAACGCCTTCAATTTAAGATTTCGTGGAGTCACCGCGCACTGTTCAATGCTACATCAATGCTACCACCATTACCATGACCGCTTCACAATAGGGAATATGCATGTATTTTTTTTAATGCATGAATTGATATATTATTAAACATCATTTGTCAATAAAATAATTAAATGACAATTTGATTCAACATAAACGCGCCATTTGCGACGTCAAAATGTGAGGACCTAGGATCTCCTCATTGGTCTGTCTATTCTACATGTGTGTGTGTCAATAATCCACCAATAGGGCGGACTCTATATCAAAAATTGACTAATAAGCAGCGAGCCGCGTGACGTCAACATGTGGTTGCAAGTACTCAAGCGTTTTACGTTCCGTTTTTCTAAAATACGAAAAAGACATTGAAACACAAAAAATCTACGCAATTAATAAAAAATATTATATCATTACTAAATGTTTACAGGAGTAATCTATCATAATAAGTAATCCCTTGATTTCTCCACAACACATGCATATTCCCTATTAAAACACTATTCCATAACCTCAAAACTTCGATGTACAACTATGACCGCCATTCATATTGCAATGCCTTCAATATGTACACAAGTCACAACTAGGGTTATCGCTCACTACACTGTAACAGGGTAATCGTCCACTGCACTGTAACAGGGTAATCGTCCACTGCACTGGAACAGGGTAATCGTCCACTGCACTGGAATAGGGTAATCGTCCACTGCACTGGAACAAGGTAATATCGTCCACTGCACTGTAACAGGGTAATCGTCCACTGCACTGGTCGCATATCAACGCCGCCAGCACTTCCAAGGGCAGCACCAGGCCCTGAGGTCATCGTTCACTGCCCCGGTGCGGAACACGTTCGCGTAACACTGTTAAATGATGTTACAACAGCGGCAGTACCGGGGCCGCGCGCCGCCGCCCGCCACGGGCGGAGTCACCGGCGCGAAGTAAGCGTGCACCTTTATATTTGGCAGGTGGTTCTGGGGGAAAGAGATAGTCAATTTATTAATATTTTATTGAAACACAAATAATAAACAGAAATAAAATGAACTAAACAAAACTATAACAGCAGGCTCACCACCAGCTCTTAAACCAGTATTATTTTAAGCTTACTTCCGTTTTCCGTATCACGAAGTCCTAAAAAAAGCTTACTTTGATATTGTATTGTTGAGAAGTTTTGGTGACGTCATCGTAAATCATTCATTCAGGTGTTTTTTGACAGCTGACACTTTATAGGAACAAAAACATATCGTTTTATGAAGCTCATGGTACGAATCAGAGTAATGTGATTGTAAGCTTGAAATAAAAAGTTCCTGTAGCATGATTGTCTTGCAAAAGTTGGTGGTAAGTCCCCTGGTTAGCTTATCGCTGAAAGTGACCTCTTTCAGACAACCGTGTATGAAGAGGTTTGTTTTTTTTATTAAAGTTTGTTTTGTACCAATATTTTTTTAAATGAAAATGAATAATAAAATGAATTATTTTTAATTATAGGTAGGTCTCTCGTATGCGGGAGGCCGTCTGGGTAGGAACCACTGCTTTGCCAGTTATTCAGCAAACATTTTTCAACAAAAATCTTATTATCCCGGGAAATCGAGTGCGAAGCCGCGGGACGCACCTAGTCCACAGTTCTTACCCTCAGTTTCCTGATAGCGTTTCTGGACACCATCTGACAGTCGTACAATTCTATCAGCTGCAGGTTGTGACACGATATGAGGTGTTCCAGCGCACCGTCTGTCACTAGCGGGCAGTTGTCTAGACCTGGAACAAAAGTTTTTTATACTATTATAAAAATGGAACTGAGACAATTCTGTATATTGAAGATATTTTTGCAAAACTAACTGGGATCAACTATTTAGAGGGTACTGAACACGAATCTATGGTTTTTAGAATTTTTATCTGTTTGTGTGTTTATTATCTATAGACTCTGAAACTGCTGAACGGATATTAATGTGGTTTTCAGGGTTTGGTAGTGTTATTTCCAACTTAGATTATAGGATACGTTACATCAAAATCGGTTAAGTGATTACGAAGATACAGCTTGACCTTTTCGTAGTACGCGCTCCCATACACTGGGGAGGTCTTCCTAAGATGTTTTGGAAATAAATACGAAAATGGGCTTCCTCTATCGTTCACGCGGACGAAGTCGCAGGAAAAAGCTAGTAATAAATAAATACGACCAACGATCACATACATAGATCCTGGCTCCAAACTAGGATTCCCTGTATCTAGGGAACCAGGAACTACGATGACCACGGTCCCACAACACACAGACACGAAACAAATGCTTGCGCTTTTTTTTTCTATGCACAAACATTTGTCCCGTCGCGGGAACGAACCCGCAACCTCAGTGGTGTATGAGGTTTGAGCCAACCTGCCCAACCACTACACCACAGAGGCTATCAAATATGTAATTATTATACTGCTAATAATTATTTAACAACAAAATTACAAGCGAATTTCAGTAAATTAAAATTAAAAGACCCCTGACAGAAACAGTAAAAAATCCCTGAATAGATTTTGATAAACCATCTAAAACCATTCTAAGAACCACCGCTAGAAAACATGCTTTTAGATTTTTAAAAACCGCATCCAAATGGTTTCACCTGTTTAAAAGCTACAGTGCCACAGACAGACACACATAGTGGTCAAACTTATCCTGGGTGGCACTGCTATTATTGTAGGCAGGCGTGGCGCTTACCATCAGGCAAACGATTCGCCACACAACACCATACAAATTCTTGCTTATAAGATAGAAAGATAGATAAATAACAATTTATTGCACTTAAATAAAAATCAGAATTACAGTTGGTAATACAACGTTTCCTATAAGTACAATAGGCGGTCTTATCGCTAAGCAGCGATCTCTTCCAGACAACCATAGGGTAAGGAAAACCACATTTTAAAGAAGATAGTGTGCTAATAAGTTGGACGAATATAAAAGATTTTACACTTAAATTATTAAAATATAGTATACATAATATACACAATTATACATAAATACATCTAAATTATCTATATATAATAACATATAAATGCAATAGTCCGTCTTATCGCTAAGCAGCGATCTCTTACAGACAACCGTATACTATATAGAGATATTTTATATTTTCTCTAACAGACCTAGTACTGTGAGATGCTCGGCGGCGCACGGGGACATGGACAGCTGTTTGATACCGTAGTCCGTTATCAGTTCGCAGTGCGACAGTGTCTGTAACAAATACAGATAAACAACATTAAATAAAAATAATTTTAAAGCCCCCGACACAATAAAACATATCTAAGATCCACCGCTAGAAAACCTGCTATCAAATAAAAAAACCGCATCCAAATCGGTTCACCCGTTTCAGAGCTACGGTACCACAGACAGACACATAGTGGTCAAACATATAACACACCTTTATACCACGCCCACTCGGAAAGTGTCTTATTACTCGTTCATAAACGGGTTACAAAGTTCGTAATTTCTCCCTTAAAAATATGCGGCGGGAAAAGTTATATGGAATTTCATTACTGCCCTCCGAAGCAGGGCAGGAATGTTGTATGAAAATCCATTACTGCCCGGCTAGCTTTCTTTTGTTTTTTAGCAGCGAACATAAAAAGAAACACAAACGTCAAACCTCAAAAAGGTCTTGTATGAAATAATTAGAAAAAAAAAGGCGGGAAACATACAAATCTCAAATCTCAAAAAGGTTTTATATCAAATAATTAGAAAAAAGAGGCGGTTTTTTTTTTGTTTTCTATTTTTAATGAAATGAGGATGGCAACCTTATTCTGCAATACGAAAAAAAAGCGCGGCAATTTATTTCGTTGCGTTAAATTTTGTTTATTTTCCTCGTAGGTGTAGTATAAAGCACTATGTATCACTCGGGAGAAAGTTCTATTTCTCCCCTCGGTGTACAATGTACTATTTTGCGTCGGGGGTTAAACATTAACAAAAGAAAAACAGGTGAAACATTAAAGTAATGATTAAATTATATTTGCTTACCAGTTTCTCTAACCTGGGGCATCCCATAGCGAGATGAACCAAAGTTGTGTCCGTTATTAGAACGCATTCTTCTAAATCCATACGCTCTAACATTCTGCAGCTCTGTCAATAGAAAAATGCTTTTTTATAAGCTTTAATTTAACTTGCAATGCTTGTTCGGGTCAAATTTTGCAAGTTGAATCAGAACCACTTCCTCTTATCCTACGGAGTTGAAATTTTGCATACTTGTCAAGGTTCGATGACAATGCAATATTATAGTGACAGCCAGCTGATCTGATGACGGAGACGGAAGGTGGGCAATGGAACTTCTTGACGGATAATCGTAAACTACTAGTGTTTGGGCTCATTTTAATCTACTCGCGGTTCTGATTACGAATTTGGTAATAGCTTATCTTGAAAAAAAATGCCATTGACTTGACTTTGAAATGACAAAATCTTGTTTCAAAGTGAAGATATCTTAAGTTAAAATTTTTATGTGTATATATAACGTTTAAAGGTGCATTTTTGTGCCTATTAAATAAATATCTTTTGGCTTTTGGTGAAATCACGGATTTGGCTAGTTGTTTTATGATATAGCGACCTCAGCCGCCACATATAACAACGAAACGCTCACAGATGGCGCTGACATAAAGAAGCATAAACGCCCATACAAAGTCGCAGAGTTCTATACAAATCTTCAATTCAATTCAAATTGTTTATTGCTAGAATGTTGTATACAAAGATGACAAATAAAAATAATTCCTAACATTCTCAAATAACACAAATAACATAATTAAATTAAATTCAAATTGTCAGATTATTACAAATTGATTTTAATTAATGTCAAAATGTCGTAATGTAACTGTCAGTATTTAAAATATTATGATAAAAAGTAATAAAAATTAGATGTTTATAAATTAAATAGTTATATTAATATTTCAACATTAATTAATTACAAAATTTATTCAATTAATTAATAATAATGCAATACAATGAGTAATAATAATAATTAATAATTTGTCGTCGAAAAATTCTTCATCGCGCTAACGAAGTTCGCACGACAGGACACTATACAAGTTCCAAGTTCTGTCACCAGCTGTCCCCGGGACAATAACGCCTGGCTCGGTCGGAAGATCTTATCTAGAAAGCTAGGTATTCTTACCCTACCATCGGTTGTGCTATACCAAGTCGCACTTTATGTAAGACTAAATCTGGAGCAGTGCACACTACACAGCAATAGGGGATCGGACAACAATCGAGAAAATATCTAAAATGTAGTTAGAACGAATGTTCGTCGAACAAGAAAGATCAGTCAATCAATATTTTTGTGAAATAATGATTTATATTTTTATATCAATAAATAATTCTGACATTTTTAATCTGTTCTTCATCTCAAACGTAACAACAATCACAGCGCATGACGTCATTTGTAGGCAAATGCCGTGAGTCAAGCTTGTGTTTATTTTACGTTTTTGCTTTTCATAAAATCTATTTTTGCTAATATTTTCGTTCCATTACTACAATATAGTCCCCAAACTTCACAAAACGTATTAGAATCTCTTTGCAAGTTTTATTTCGAAGAGTTTGTCGTTTTCTACCTACATATGACGTCACAAGTTTTGAGGTGACCTTTTGCGCGGCAATATTTGAAAATAATATTTAAACATAGTTTTAGGTACTTTTAGAGCGTTATTTAATAGTATTTTTCATGGCTATATATAATCATTGTAGTCAATTTAAAACACTTTCTGAAAAGTTGTGCGATCCCCTATTTTCATTCATACTGCACAAGAAACAGAAACAAACTGATTACCGTTACCAGATAACTAGAAAAATCATCAAAGATTACGCATGTTATGGGCCCTACTGTGTATAATAAGCTACCCCTTAATGTAACACCCGCCTCTAATATAAATATATTTAAATCAGCCTCTGTGGTGTAGTGGTTGGGCAGGTTGGCTCAAATCTCATACATCACTGAGGTTGCGCGTTCGATTCCCGCGACGGGACAAATGTTTGTGCACAAAAAAAAAGCGCAAGCATTTGTTTCGTGTCTGGGTGTTGTGGGACCATGGTCCTCATAGTTCCTGGTTTCCTAGATACAGGGAATCCTAGTTAGGGGCCAGGATCTATGTATGTGATAGTGGGGCGTTATTTATTTTAAAAAAAAATGCAGTCTGAAGCGATGGCTCGTCAAGCAAGTGTTTTACAGCTATAAGGAATGTATTGGCTGTAAAGACTGACATTGATATTTACTTAGTTTAGTAGATAGATAATTTATTTTATAATGTATTATAAATTTAATATTATTTTAATTTTGATTTTAATGACAATCTTTATGCAGTATCATAATTTATATATATTACTAGCTGACCCGGCAAACGTTGTTTTGCCATAAAAATTTAAAAAAATGTTAAGGGTGAACAACCCTTATTACTTAGGGGTATGAAAAATAGATAGTAGCCGATTCTCAGACCTACTGAATATGCATTTAAAATTTGGTAAAAATCAGTAAAGTCGTTTCGGAGGAGTAAGGTAACTAACATTGTGACACGAGAATTTTATATATATATGATGATATATGATATGATATGATTATGATATATGATGATATGATATGATTATTATTGAGTCGGTAATTAATTTGTAATTCATTTAAATAATCTGACATGTAACATTGTTATTAATAAATATACTATAAACTATGAACTATTCAATGGAGGCGCTTATACAGTGGAAACCCATACCCAGTTATCTACCAGAGTGGTA